>OX104121.1:63091551-63659051 GCA_944474755.1 Limnoperna fortunei | reverse complement strand
ATGCATGATTACAGAGAAACGGACCTGATCCAATAACTTTATCATAGTCACTGGACCATGAAATCAAGGTCCAAGGTCATGGTCAGGTGACACCTACCAGACACTCATTTACTAACCATTAGCAACCTATATAAATATTGTCATCCTACCATGCATGCTTACAAAGATATGATGCAAAATGACCAAGTGTTGACGCCGCAGCAGCTGGATTCCCATACATATGTCTCGACTCCACCGCATGTGAGACAAAAATAATTGTGAATATAATAAGTACTGTAATATATCTGTCAATATTTGTAACTGTCATGAACAAACAACTACCACATCCTCTCATACATATGTCCTATCTATATGCCAAGATAGATGCCAGAACAAAATATCTGGATAGCAACCTTCCTCATGTCAACTTGTCATTCATTGATCTGGATAGCAACCTTCCTTATGTCCACCTGTCATTCATTGATCTGGATAGCAACCTTCCTCATGTCAACTTGTCATTCATTGATCTGGATAGCAACCTTTCTTATGTCCCCCTGTCATTCAATGATCTGGATAGCAACCTTCCTTATGTCCACCTGTCATTCATTGATCTGGATAGCAACCTTCCTCATGTCAACTTGTCATTCATTGATCTGGATAGCAACCTTCCTTATGTCCACCTGTCATTCATTGATCTGGATAGCAACCTTCCTCATGTCAACTTGTCATTCATTGATCTGGATAGCAACCTTCCTTATGTCCACCTGTCATTCATTGATCTGGATAGCAACCTTCCTTATGTCAACATGTCATTCATTGATCTGGATAGCAACCTTCCTTATGTCCACCTGTCATTCATTGATCTGGATAGCAACCTTCCTTATGTCCCCCTGTCATTCATTGATCTGGATAGCAACCTTCCTTATGTCCTCCTGTCATTCAATGATCTGGATAGCAACCTTCCTTATGTCCACCTGTCATCCAATGATCTGGATAGCAACCTTCCTTATGTCCACCTGTCATTCATTGATCTGGATAGCAACCTTCCTCATGTCCACCTGTCTTTCAATGATCTGGATAGCAACCTTTCTTATGTCCACCTGTCATTCATTGATTTAGATAACAACTTTCTTATGTCCACCTGTCATTCAATGATATGGATAGCAACCTTTCTTATGTCCACCTGTCATTCATTGATTTAGATAACAACTTTCTTATGTCCACCTGTCATTCATTGATCTGGATAGCAACCTTTCTTATGTCCACCTGTCATTCATTGATCTGGATAGCAACCTTTCTTATGTCCCCCTGTCATTCAATGATCTGGATAGCAACCTTCCTTATGTCCACCTGTCATTCATTGATCTGGATAGCAACCTTCCTCATGTCAACTTGTCATTCATTGATCTGGATAGCAACCTTCCTTATGTCCACCTGTCATTCATTGATCTGGATAGCAACCTTCCTTATGTCAACATGTCATTCATTGATCTGGATAGCAACCTTCCTTATGTCCACCTGTCATTCATTGATCTGGATAGCAACCTTCCTTATGTCCCCCTGTCATTCATTGATCTGGATAGCAACCTTCCTTATGTCCTCCTGTCATTCAATGATCTGGATAGCAACCTTCCTTATGTCCACCTGTCATCCAATGATCTGGATAGCAACCTTCCTTATGTCCACCTGTCATTCATTGATCTGGATAGCAACCTTCCTCATGTCCACCTGTCTTTCAATGATCTGGATAGCAACCTTTCTTATGTCCACCTGTCATTCATTGATTTAGATAACAACTTTCTTATGTCCACCTGTCATTCAATGATATGGATAGCAACCTTTCTTATGTCCACCTGTCATTCATTGATTTAGATAACAACTTTCTTATGTCCACCTGTCATTCATTGATCTGGATAGCAACCTTTCTTATGTCCACCTGTCATTCATTGATCTGGATAGCAACCTTCCTTATGTCCACCTGTCATTCATTGATCTGGATAGCAACCTTCCTTATGTCAACCTGTCATTCATTGATCTGGATAGCAACCTTCCTTATGTCAACCTGTCATTCATTGATCTGGATAGCAACCTTTCTTATGTCCACCTGTCATTCATTGATCTGGATAGCAACCTTCCGTATGTCCACCTGTCATTCAATGATCTGGATGGCAACCTTCCTTATGTCCCCCTGTCATTCATTGATCTGGATAGCAACCTTCCTTATGTCCCCCTGTCATTCAATGATCTGGATAGCAACCTTCCTTATGTCCACCTGTCATTCATTGATCTGGATAGCAACCTTCCTTATGTCCACCTGTCATTCATTGATCTGGATAGCAACCTTCCTTATGTCAACCTGTCATTCATTGATCTGGATAGCAACCTTCCTTATGTCCACCTGTCATTCATTGATCTAGATAGCAACCTTCCTTATGTCAACATGTCATTCATTGATCTGGATAGCAACCTTCCTTATGTCCACCTGTCATTCATTGATCTGGATAGCAACCTTTCTTATCTCCACCTGTCATTCATTGATCTGGATAGCAACCTTCCTTATGTCCACCTGTCATTCATTGATCTGGATAGCAACCTTCCTTATGTCAACCTGTCATTCATTGATCTGGATAGCAACCTTCCTTATGTCCCCCTGTCATTCAATGATCTGGATAGCAACCTTCCTTATGTCAACCTGTCATTCATTGATCTGGATAGCAACCTTCCTTATGTCCTCCTGTCATTCAATGATCTGGATAGCAACCTTCCTTATGTCCCCCTGTCATTCATTGATCTGGATAGCAACCTTTCTTATCTCCAGCTGTCATTCATTGATCTGGATAGCAACCTTCCTTATGTCAACCTGTCATTCATTGATCTGGATAGCAACCTTCCTTATGTCAACCTGTCATTCATTGATCTGGATAGCAACCTTTCTTATCTCCAGCTGTCATTCATTGATCTGGATAGCAACCTTCCTTATGTCCCCCTGTCATTCATTGATCTGGATATCAACCTTCCTTATGTCCTCCTGTCATTCAATGATCTGGATAGCAACCTTCCTTATGTCCACCTGTCATCCAATGATCTGGATGGCAACCTTCCTTATGTCAACCTGTCATTCATTGATCTGGATAGCAACCTTCCTCATGTCCACCTGTCTTTCAATGATCTGGATAGCAACCTTTCTTATGTCCACCTGTCATTCATTGATTTAGATAACAACTTTCTTATGTCCACCTGTCATTCAATGATCTGGATAGCAACCTTTCTTATGTCCACCTGTCATTCATTGATTTAGATAACAACTTTCTTATGTCCACCTGTCATTCATTGATTTAGATAGCAACCTTCCTTATGTCCACCTGTCATTCATTGATCTGGATAGCAACCTTTCTTATGTCCACCTGTCATTCATTGATCTGGATAGCAACCTTCCTTATGTCCACCTGTCATTCAATGATCTGGATAGCAACCTTCCTTATGTCCACCTGTCATTCAATGATCTGGATAGCAACCTTCCTTATGTCAACCTGTCATTTATTGATCTGGATAGCAACCTTCCTTATGTCCACCTGTCATTCAATGATCTGGATAGCAACCTTCCTTATGTCCACCTGTCATTCATTGATCTGGATAGCAACCTTCCTTATGTCCACCTGTCATTCAATGATCTGGATAGCAACCTTCCTTATGTCCACCTGTCATTTATTGATCTGGATAGCAACCTTCCTTATGTCCCCCTGTCATTCAATGATCTGGATGGCAACCTTCCTTATGTCAACCCATCATTCAATGATCTGGATGGCAACCTTCCTTATATCAACATGTCATTCATTGATCTGGATAGCAACCTTCCTTATGTCCACCAGTCATTCATTGATCTGGATAGCAACCTTCCTTATGTCAACATGTCATTCATTGATCTGGATAGCAACCTTTCTTATGTCCACATGTCATTCATTGATCTGGATAGCAACCTTTCTTATGTCAACCTGTCATTCATTGATCTGGATAGCAACCTTCCTTATGTCAACCTGTCATTCATTGATCTGGATAGCAACCTTCCTTATGTCAACCTGTCATTCATTGATCTAGATAGCAACCTTCCTTGTGTCCACCTGTCATTCATTTATCTGGATAGCAACCTTGCTGAGTTTACCCTCGTAAAATAATGTATTATTATTTTTATTATGAAGCAATATTCAAGATAAACTTCAAAGACAATTATGACAAAAAAGTACTTCAGATAACAATTTAATGGAAATTTTAAATCTTTCAAATATTCCTGATACCTGGTTTGTCCAGTTGACTCCTGGTCAGTTCATCTTCATGTTTGTTAGGTGACCTTGATCCACTTGAAGGTCGGTGTATAACTGTACTGCCAGTTCCTGCACTCTGTAAAACATTCAAAGTCATGAAAATTCAATACAATATACATTATGTACTTTCTGAACAAAATGAAAAAATAAATAAATTGCAGAAATGACAAGTAGGAAGATGTACAAAAATTTACTTCTTGATTGATGACAAAGCACCAGTATTATTCTATGATTAAATATATATATTAGAAAATAAAAAAACACAGAATTACACAAATTGTCCACATAATTTAAACTGTTAACGCTTTTGCCGCTATGTTGGATCTTCAGACAGAAATTTACATTGTTGTTACAACAATATACATATATATATATATATATATACAAGTGCCATTAAAGATCAAATCATGATTAATAAAATGTTGATGCATTAATGGAATAGTACATTCTGGAATTACTGAATAAAAAATAAGTGTTGCTTAATGAACCATCAACTGGTATACAAATTTATCTTAGTCCTGATGAAAAAGCTTCTTAGTCATACATAACTGTCTATTAAGTACAGCAATCACTAAAGAAGTCATAGGTATTCGAAAAGGTTTAAAATGACCAAATAATTACACCATATCAAAAATACTTATGACATTAATATTTTTTATTACACAATCATTATTACCGAATTTAAAATTTAAATTTTTTCAAATTGAAATTCCTTAGAAATTAAAAATATCACATTAATGAGCCATAACTGACAGGCTCTTTGGCATGAAAAGTGGGAAAATATTTCACATTAGATAGACATGTACAACTTTATAAACTATGTCAACAAACCACCTCTAGGCCAACCCAATAATACAGAGAAGACCACCAAGAGATTAGGAGACGCAAGACAACAGCACTGGCTGATTTCATTAATTGTTACGACATTATGTCGACGAGCTAGAATCTTATTGTTTTACACACTTATTGTTCTCACATAAATACACATTCTAATACACACTAGATGTAACATCAATTCTGATTGGACAATGTGAATTATTTCAAGACATCAATTCTAGGCTTTATCCTGCGGGACATAACCCCCAAGCTGACAACATTATTTCCTATCAATAAAACACTTATTTGATCTGTTTATTTAGATACATGTATTGCTTTTCCCATCAATAAATGCTCATTTGATCTGTTTATTTAGATATTTGTATTGCTGTTGATGAAGATAACAATGTATTGCCAGTAAACTCAATTTCTGACCATAAAATAACCAACTCATGCCAAAAAACTTTAAATACATGACAGTTATCTACTATACATTAAAATGAATATTTAATACAGTCATTAAGAAACAGTAACAAAAGTTTTTGGTCTGTTTAATGAAGACACACCCCCGATTATTCAGCTACCAACTGTCAAGTATCACAGAGTTGCTTGTAATTGAGGGCTAAAATTGATTATCTCCCTTTAACCCAACAGCATCAAACAACATTTCCTCTTGTAATAACCTAAATTTGCTTTTACTCTATAATCTAGTCATTTTAGAATGCCTAATTAATAAGCTCATTTACTTTATCATTAGATTAACAAATACCTACCGACTGTGATCGAGATAACATGGAGATTTCTGCATCTATTTTGTTCAGAATGGTAGATATTGGGTCCGTTTTCATGTTTAGTGTAGTGATGGGAGTTTTAAATTTTTTCTTGTCATCTTTTCTGACTGGCGGTAAGTCATCACCAACGTCCCCCTCTAAAATATGGCAAAACAAAATGCTGTAGATTTTTGAATATTCATACACATTACATACATTATTTGTAGGTACAATTAACTTTATCACGTTGAGACAGTTGTGCACATATGTATCACTATGAGTGTAGTTGTGATGCTGGATGTATGCAACTGTCAAGACCTGATACAGGTAGTTGTACCTGCACATAAATGTATGTAATAAGTTTATCTACAAAGTTTATCTACAATTAAGAAGTATAAAAAAGCAGAACAAAACTGAGTATTAAAATTAAAAATTCTTTCATTTAAGGTATAACTACAAACAATATTTTCTCTGTCGAGGGATAACAAAATTTCTGTTTTGCACATTGTATAATAGGCGTAGCGGATTATATTAAATGTGCACAACGGAAATTTTGTCATCCCTCGGTGGAGAAAATATTTTTTTGTAGTTAATACTTATAGATAAATTCAAACAAAAGAATAAACTCAACAATTTGATTTTTGTAACTGGACATTTTTGAAAAAAGTGATCAACACAAAAACTGTTAGTTTCTGGTGGAGTAATATATGACGTCAAATGGCGTGTGTCTCTATGATGATAAAATTTGTTTTCCATCCTCTGATAGAATATATTTTCCAGCCAATCAAAAGTCAGTATTCTCGCAAAATTTATTTATAGAATGAGAGTCATTCACCGAATCTTTAGTTATATGATTTATTATGACCTCAAAACGAGCTCTGACAAAAATACATCTTGTATCACATATATAGATACAAGGTTTTGTATCACACAGATCTGTACCAATCGCTAATTTTTCAGATTTTGACAAAATACATACTTAATTTTAGATAAATTTATGTATGTCCTACTTCACTAGATATATTATTGATATCTAATGAGCTAATGACCATTTTTTTTAATAGGTAAATATATTTTATGTTTATCGTAAAGAAATAACACAAGAAAGATAACTTTGCTGGCCTTTAAAACTGTGGAAAATATTTAAATCACTGACAAATAAACACTTAAACAAACCAATCATACGAAAATTTTCAGCAGAAATATAGGTTGAACTTTTGATGATAAAGGATTATTTTTTAATTAAAGTGACTAAATAATTTTAAATTCATAGAATTTTTGTTGTTATGTTATGTTTTATAAAGTTTTATATTTGGTCAAAACTAGATTACTTAAAATGATGCATTTTTAACTTGTACAAGGTTCAAGGACTCATAAAAGAGTATAGAAAACAATAGAAATTAATTACAGATATTTGGAATAAAAAGCTTTTAATCCTATGACCAGTCTTCTACAATAACCCCAGGTAATTACCTGTATTGGACCCAGACTTGACAGCATCATCATCACTCCATTCTACTGTCTCTCCCTCCCCTTTCATCCTTCCACTCTGAAAAAGACAGAAACATATTCATTTAAATAAAAAACATTAAAACAATTTGTATTTCTCCATAAAACAATTTAGACGGTAAATCAACTGGTCTAACATGACCATTGTTTTTAACAACAAAAAATGTTGTTCATATAATATCAATGCATAAAAAATGTCAGAGATTTTGCTTTATGTTTATTTCTATAACTCTTACAAATAACAGTAAAGTATAATGTATATATGTGTGTTTTTATTCAGTAGTTATGACGTGCTTTACACATGGATTACCAGAATGTAACTTACAATAGAAAACAATAAAACATGATCAAGCATTATATAGGACAGATTAATGAAGTGACATTTAGTGGAATTTTCAGATTTTTAATCAGTTATGTTACAAGAGGAAGCCTGAATTCTCAAGGTAAAATGACGACACTAAAAGCTTCTTCATACCATTTTCCAGGAAGGTACACATTTTTTGTCATTATACACATTACTATGTATTTGTAAATGTGTTGCTACCTAGTCAAGTCAGACAGTAGGCACATCAGTTAAGAGGAATCAGACCATCTGTGTAGTCCAATCCCCAAACAGGTCCCTCAACAGCTATACGTGGACATTATCAACTACATAGACCAATCATCACACCTGACAACATGATAAGCGGACCATTTTTACAGATGGTCTAGTCCTTCTACCTAGTCCAATTAGTCTAACCATCTAATGGACACTGCATAAGTTACAGGTAGACCAGGTAAACTTCATAATCCAACCATCTATAGGACCCTGGATAAGTTACAGGTGGACCAGGTAAACTTCATAATCCAACTATTTATAGGACCCTGGATAGGTACCAGGTGGACCAGGTAAACTTATAGGACCCTGGATAAGTTACAGGTGGACCAGGTAAACTTCATAATCCAACTATTTATAGGACCCTGGATAAGTTACAGGTGGACCAGGTAAACTTCATAATCCAACTATTTATAGGACCCTGGATAAGTTACGGGTGGACCAGGTAAACTTCATAATCCAACTATCTATAGGACCATGGATGAGTTACGGGTGGACCATGTAAACTTCACAGTCAAACCATCTTTAGGACCCTGGATAAGTTACAGGTGAACCAGGTAAACTTTATACTCCAACCATTTTTATGACCCTGGATAAGTTACAGGTGGACCAGGTAAACTTCATAATCCAACCATCTATAGGACCCTGGATAAGTTATAGGTGGACCAGGTAAACTTATAGGACCCTGGATAAGTTACAGGTGGACCAGGTAAACTTCATAATCCAACTATCTATAGGACCCTGGATAAGTTACAGGTGGACCAGGTAAACTTCATAATCCAACTATCTATAGGACCCTGGATAAGTTACGGGTGGACCAGGTAAACTTCATAATCCAACTATCTATAGGACCCTGGATAAGTTACAGGTGGACCAGGTAAACTTCATAATCCAACTATCTATAGGACCCTGGATAAGTTACAGGTGGACCAGGTAAACTTCATAATCCAACTATCTATAGGACCCTGGATAAGTTACAGGTGGACCAGGTAAACTTCATAATCCAACTATCTATAGGACCATGGATAAGTTACAGGTGGACCAGGTAAACTTCATAATCCAACCTTCTATAGGACCCTGGATAAGTTACAGGTGGACCAGGTAAACTTCATAATCCAACTATCTATAGGACCCTGGATAAGTTACAGGTGGACCAGGTAAACTTCATAATCCAACTATCTATAGGACCCTGGATAAGTTACAGGTGGACCAGGTAAACTTCATAATCCAACTATCTATAGGAACCTGGATAAGTTACAGGTGGACCAGGTAAACTTCATAATCCAACTATCTATAGGACCCTGGATAAGTTACAGGTGGACCAGGTAAACTTCATAATCCAACTATCTATAGGACCATGGATAAGTTACAGGTGGACCAGGTAAACTTCATAATCCAACTATCTATAGGACCCTGGATAAGTTACATAAGATCAACCCCAAGATAAGCTATAGTAAAAAACATTAACTACACATTCCCATTAGTAAAAGTAGACCCCTACAGATAAGCTACAGATGGTCCAGACCTTCTACATAGACCAATCAGCTAACTGAGCCAATCTTAATTTAAGAAAAAGGTTCAAATGCTCAGTGCAAGTTAAATGAGGCATTTCAAAGTCAGCCATACATATGGCAAAATGATAAACTTTGAAGTCAACAGCAAACATATATTAGAACAAACCCTATGACCTGTAATCAAAAGTTGAACTGTAGGTTTGTCATTGTATACAGGCCACAATGAAAGTCACAACCAAAAACCTTCAGTAAAAATATAACAACAAAACACAAACATGAACCAAAGGTCAAGATTTGATTAGTATTATAGTGGTAGATATTTGTAGTGCAGATTAAGAACAATACAATTAAATGGTTGAACTATAACTGACTAAGACCCGGCCTTTAAAAGGTTTATATAAATCAGTGTTTGGGTTGGCAAATTGATCGGAAAAACAGTCAGTGAGGATTTGTGTTGTACCAAGTAATGTTGAAAGTAGTTCTGAAGTATAGCTTAATGCTTTTAAGGATTTTTATCAAAATATTTAGTTTGTTCACGTGAAGAGCAACAAGAAACACTTTTAGCTTCTTGAGATTTTTCACTTTAAATCTGTCAAAATATTTAGTCTAAATTTGTTCACTTGAGGAAAAAACAGTAAACCTACTTTCTGTTAAAACATTTTACTATTTAAATATGTCAAAATATTCAGTTCAAATTTGTTCATGTGAAGAGTACACAATATAAACATACTGAATATTAATGATGTTTTTTAGTTTACACATCTGGTGAGATCAGGAGCATAGCAAGGGCTTTACTGGAATGTTGTAGGTATATTGTGTCAAGAAGTTTTAAAAGACCTTTCCATATATCAGGAAAGAAAATGATCAATTCTATTATAATGTCATATGCTTTGAGAACACATAAGGTTTCTAATTGTTTGTTTGTTTGTTTGAATGGTGTTTTAACGCCACTTTTAGCAATTTTTCAGCTATATTGTGGCGTCCAGTTTTTATTGGGGGAGGAAGCCGGAGTACCCGGAGAGAACCCCCGATATCCTTGTCAATTAAGATTGGAGTGGAGTAAACCCTGCCTGCAGTGAGAAGGGAACCATAAGGTTTATAATAACCATAAAGCCCTCTATGATGTCACAATTAGAATTCCAATGTCATCATACGCTCAACTGAAAATTTCAAACTGGAACAATGCAATTTTGTTAAGGTTTCTTAATAATTTTTGCTGAAAAGATATGTATATACAATAACAACGAGCACTATATGTTTATGTCAATTTTATTTGCTATAACATACTGTTCTGGGATATATCATATTAGATAAAAAAAACAATATTACCATTGAAGCAACCTTAAATATATTAGAATCAAAATAGATTATTGCAATTGGGCTCTTTGCAAATTAGAACATGGTCAGACCTTATATTGGTCTTCATTTTATACCTCGCTTTCATAATAATCTATTTCTTAAATTTTATTATTTCTTCAGGTTATGACTTAAGAGAATCTTTTTTGTCATTCACTTAGATATAATACACTACTGTCTGTAATTAGTACTTATTTGCTGACCAGATCATGTGATTAGCCTGCATAAGTATAATACACCAGAAGCTAGATATGTTCACATATAATGTTAAATAAGTGAATCGCATGTAAGAAAATTGGATTGGGTAAGTATTATACATCGATGAGTATTATACACGGCCAATTACGGTATGTCTACAAGGTAAGTATAACATTTATTGATATTCTACGAGGTTTTAAATATATAAGCCACTTCCAGTTAAACTTAGAATTCGCTCCAATGTGACTCTTTCATATTTTTTCCTTTCAAACATTATATCCTTGACACTCAGTTGCTATAAACCAACTTCATTTCCTAGTTATTTTCACTTTTCTGGACACATTGCTGTTTTTGCTGTAGACTGTCAGGTTTACTTATTTCAATGATACCACAGTTGTAGAACATTTAATCAATTACTTCATTTTAATCTCAAACGATGTAAGGGAATCAAAACTAGTTCAGAATAAAAGTTGGTTACAGTAACTAATGAGACTGGAATTATCAGCAGTGATTATCCCCCCTTTTGCCACCTTGTCTTTAATATGTCAACAAATTTAAACATCTGTTAATGCTCCTTGATGGACAAGAATGTATAGTTAACAGTTACTATATCTCTGTAAACAAATTTGCCACATACTTTTTTACCCACTTCATGTTCGTATGCAGGAGAAAATTTATTCCAATCTGTAAAAACATATATAGCTGAAATATTGATTGCTGGTCATTAAACACCAATCAGTCAATCAATCAATCAGTCAGTAAAACATTATAAGCTTTATGTGGCAGAATTTCAAAATGAAGTGTGTATTATTCCCACAGTACTAAATTGAACCCTTAAATTCCTAATAATTAAATCCATATTTAAATCTTATCCAAAGAAAAGATGAAAATCTTTGTACATGCTTAAGTAATATTTCTCAAGCATGAATGTCACACGTCTCAGAGACAGCATATAAACATAGTATAGACTAGGGCTTATAATGTCAATCAACCTGTCGACTGTAAATAATAGACAAGTTTGTTGATTGTGTGTAATTGTGTTTTTTACATAATGGTAAATAAGGCAGGCTGTCAAGCAGGTTATTATAAGGTTTAAAAGGATATATAAGTTTGGGACAAGTTCAAGCAATTAATGTCTAATGAAATACACATTTTTTCTTATGTTGTGTTTAAGAATAACTTAATAGATTTCTAAATAAAAACGTAAATGTAACCAAATCACCAGACTAATGAAAGATATAAAGGTTATTACCAGTACCTCCAACTAATACGGTCATTTTTTAGGTCATCTTTTATAAACTTCAGAAGAATCTTACAATTTTTACAAAATGTTTTACAATTTAAGGATTCAAATCAAACAAGATGAAAAACTGAGCATTCCATTCAGCTAGCTATAGAATGTCAGAAAATGGACACTTTATGTAAGTAGTAACGGGAGAGAAAAGCCATAATTCAAACTAAATTCAATACCCTACATATAAACAAATATGCAGCTCAAAAATCAAAACAAAATGCTTTCCATGCAAATTTCAGCTTCAACAACAGAAAATATTACCAGTTTTATATCACAATACTTGGTTTGTTTTTTTTTTTAATGATGTTTAACACCACTTTCAGCAATTTTTTAGCTAAATATCATAGTGTTCAGTTTTATTGGGGGATGATGCTGGAGTACCAAGAGAAAATCCCCAACCTGTGGTAGGAAAACTGGCAATCCTTGTTAATTTAGATTGGAGTCAAGCGCACCCTGCTCACACCCACAATGCTCCACTCGAATCTTAATTGACAAGGATTGTCAGTTTTCCTTCCGCAGTTCAGGGGTTTTCTCCCGGTACTCCAGCTTCCTTTCCCAATAAAAACTGGACGCCATGAAATAGCTGCAAAATTGCTGAAAGTAGCGTTAAATATCAAACAAACAAACAAATGAACCAACAATGACATACCATGTGATTAATAGTAGATGAACTACCTTAACCACTCGGCCACCAAGGCCCCTATAACAGTACTTGGAAAAAAATGCCAAATAATGGCATGTACGGAGGTACACAAATAATATGGACGGAATGAAGAAGGCACCATTCCATTCCAGGTCTTTCTAATTTTATATCTAGACCAAGGAGGAAGCAAGTTTGACTATAATTCTATACCCAATGTATAAATGTTAACTTACCATTTTAACTGGTGTATCCCTTACATTGATTTCTCCCTCAGTGTATACAGAGTATCCCTTACAACAAGTTCTCCCTCAGTGTATACAGATTACATCCAATAGAAATCAATCAGATTTTAACATTACAAATATCCAATTCTTATATTTCAATACTTAGTTCAACTGATCAATGTCACCATACATGTATGTATACAGAATGTTTAATTAACTCCTATTAATCCATTACCATATAGCAAACAACATGATTTAATCTCCGCTCACAAATTGATTCTCAATTTTGCCAATATTTTTTTTCTGTCTGAATTAACTCCACAAATTAAGTGAATTTAAAACATTCAATACTTTTAAAGAGAATCAGTATATATTCCTATTCCATTATATAAAAAAGTTGACAAACAGTAAACTTCAATCTTAGAAAATGACTTTAAACAAATCCTATTTAGATTTATAAGAAACTTAATTTATCATATGTGCGATGACAATATCCAAAGAATAAATGTACGGTATTTACACAAACCCAAAATAGTCTTGTTTATATTATCAATATTGAAATTCCAATCAGACAACTGAAATCTTCAGATTATAAATGAAAAAACATGCAAGCAATATACCATTTTAAATTGTTGTTGGTTTAATGGGAACAATATTTAACGTTTGAAGTTTTACAGGTGAATAATTTGTACGGTTACAAAATTTAAACGTAAATCTTTTCATTAGTTCGTCAATAGATACAATAGACCTTGATATGGAATATCTTAAATTTTCTTGCTGTTCATAAGTACTAAAATTACCGTTATATTGGGTCTATAGATAAACATTTTCTGACCTGCGTCCCTGGCTTTGATTAAATGATTATATTCTTATCTCAAATCTAAAAGATTTTAACCATTTAAAATTTGATAGCTGTCCACGATTTTGTGGATTAATAGATAAATATTTTGCAGATCTGTAAAATTCATTCATGAACAATCATGTATTTCCAAAGGTAAATTTCATCTGACACAAATCCAGACAGAAAATTGCAATCTACAACAATATGAATCACCCAGAACACATTATTGCAGTCCTACCAAGAAGGTCTATCATATAATATCAAATCGAAAGATTTTTTTTTTTAATTTCATTATATATCATACCAAATCTAACAATAGAAAATTAAATCATTACATAATATTTTCTGCAATATATGATAAATATGACAACTGAAATTATATAAAAAAATCAATTCACATTTTACACTGAGAGGACCAAATTTTGAATTAAATGGTGTTGATAACATTAGTTTTTGTTTGGACTGGGTTTAACACCACTTTCGGCACATTTTCAGCTATATCATGCTGTCCATTGTATTATGTGACAAAGCAGGAGTACTGGAGTACTGGTATAAACCCATGATCAGACAACTACAAATGTTATTGATCAATTTTTTTTTTATTTTTTTTTTTTTGGGGGGGGGGGGGGTAGGTTTTACACATCAACTTTCCTAATTTCAAATGGGTTCATTTAATAGTAACAACAAATATGCAGGAAAAGAACATATTATGATATCACAAATAAACCATCGAAAATTGGCAAGTTGTTCAGAAACCAACAAAAAGTAGTCACAAATTAAGTTGCCTACAGTATAGTAACATTGAACCTAATATAGTTGGTCATCTTTCTGCCCATGCATACAAAGAAAAAAAAATATCATGATATATTATATGTATCACTGGTTACCTTTGGCATTACAGAAGTCCTTTAATATCATAACACTATCTGGGGCAAGAAATCTGTCTCAGTCAGCAAGGCGCTGGCAAGTACCTTTGGCATTACAGAAGTCCTTTAATACCATAACACAATCTGGGGCAAGAAATCTGTCTCAATCAGCAAGGCACTGACACGTACCTTTGGCATTACAGAAGTCCTTTAATACCATAACACAATCTGGGGGCAAGAAATCTGTCTCAGTCAGCAAGGCACTGACAAGTACCTTTGGCATTACAGAAGTCCTTTAATACCATAACACAATCTGGGGGCAAGAAATCTGTCTCAGTCAGCAAGGCACTGACAAGTACCTTTGGCATTACAGAAGTCCTTTAATACCATAACACAATCTGGGGCAAGACATCTGTCTCAGTCAGCAAGGCACTGGCACGTACCTTTGGCATTACAGAAGTCCTTTGATACCATAACACAATCTGGGGCAAGAAATATATCTCAATCAGCAAGGCACTGACACGTACCTTTGGCATTACAGAAGTCCTTTGATACCATAACACAATCTGGGGCAAGAAATCTGTCTCAATCAGCAAGGCACTGGCAAGTACCTTTGGCATTACAGAAGTCCTTTAATACCATAACACAATCTGGGGCAAGAAATCTGTCTCAGTCAGCAAGGCACTGACACGTACCTTTGGCATTACAGAAGTCCTTTAATACCATAACACAATCTGGGGCAAGACATCTGTCTCAGTCAGCAAGGCACTGGCACGTACCTTTGGCATTACAGAAGTCCTTTAATACCATAACACAATCTGGGGCAAGAAATCTGTCTCAGTCAGCAAGGCACTGACACGTACCTTTGGCATTACAGAAGTCCTTTAATACCATAACACTATCTGGGGCAAGAAATCTGTCTCAGTCAGCAAGGCACTGACACGTACCTTTGGCATTACAGAAGTCCTTTAATACCATAACACAATCTGGGGCAAGAAATCTGTCTCAATCAGCAAGGCAATGACACGTACCTTTGGCATTACAGAAGTCCTTTAATACCATAACACAATCTGGGGCAAGAAAACTGTCTCAGTCAGCAAGGCACTGGCACGTACCTTCGGCATTACAAAAGTCCTTTGATACCATAACACAATCTGGGGCAAGAAATCTGTCTCAGTCAGCAAGGCACTGACACGTACCTTTGGCATTACAGAAGTCCTTTAATACCATAACACAATCTGGGGCAAGAAATCTGTCTCAGTCAGCAAGGCACTGGCACGTACCTTTGGCATTACAAAAGTCCTTTGATACCATAACACAATCTGGGGGCAAGAAATCTGTCTCAGTCAGCAAGGCACTGACACGTACCTTTGGCATTACAGAAGTCCTTTAATACCATAACACAATCTGGGGCAAGAAATCTGTCTCAGTCAGCAAGGCACTGACAAGTACCTTTGGCATTACAAAAGTCCTTTGATACCATAACACAATCTGGGGCAAGAAATATGTCTCAGTCAGCAAGGCACTGACACGTACCTTTGGCATTACAGAAGTCCTTTAATACCATAACACAATCTGGGGCAAGAAATCTGTCTCAGTCAGCAAGGCACTGACACGTACCTTTGGCATTACAGAAGTCCTTTAATACCATAACACAATCTGGGGCAAGAAATCTGTCTCAGTCAGCAAGGCACTGACACGTACCTTTGGCATTACAGAAGTCCTTTAATACCATAACACAATCTGGGGCAAGAAATCTGTCTCAGTCAGCAAGGCACTGACACGTACCTTTGGCATTACAGAAGTCCTTTAATACCATAACACAATCTGGGGCAAGAAATCTGTCTCAGTCAGCAAGGCACTGACACGTACCTTTGGCATTACAGAAGTCCTTTAATACCATAACATTATCTGGGGCAAGAAATCTGTCTCAGTCAGCAAGGCGCTGGCAAGTACCTTTGGCATTACACAAGTCCTTTAATACCATAACACAATCTGGGGCAAGAAATCTGTCTCAATCAGCAAGGCACTGACACGTACCTTTGGCATTACAGAAGTCCTTTAATACCATAACACAATCTGGGGCAAGAAATCTGTCTCAGTCAGCAAGGCACTGACACGTACCTTTGGCATTACAGAAGTCCTTTGATACCATAACACAATCTGGGGCAAGAAATCTGTCTCAGTCAGCAAGGCACTGACAAGTACCTTTGGCATTACAGAAGTCCTTTAATACCATAACACAATCTGGGGCAAGAAATCTGTCTCAGTCAGCAAGGCACTGACACGTACCTTTGGCATTACAGAAGTCCTTTAATACCATAACACAATCTGGGGCAAGAAATCTGTCTCAATCAGCAAGGCACTGACACATACCTTTGGCATTACAGAAGTCCTTTAATACCATAACACAATCTGGGGCAAGAAATCTGTCTCAGTCAGCAAGGCACTGACACGTACCTTTGGCATTACAGAAGTCCTTTAATACCATAACACAATCTGGGGCAAGACATCTGTCTCAGTCAGCAAGGCACTGGCACGTACCTTTGGCATTACAGAAGTCCTTTAATACCATAACACAATCTGGGGCAAGAAATCTGTCTCAGTCAGCAAGGCACTGACATGTACCTTTGGCATTTCAGAAGTCCTTTGATACCATAACACAATCTGGGGCAAGAAATCTGTCTCAATCAGCAAGGCAATGACACGTACCTTTGGCATTACAGAAGTCCTTTAATACCATAACACTATCTGGGGCAAGAAATCTGTCTCAGTCAGCAAGGCACTGACACGTACTTTTGGCATTACAGAAGTCCTTTAATACCATAACACAATCTGGGGCAAGACATCTGTCTCAGTCAGCAAGGCACTGACACGTACCTTTGGCATTACAGAAGTCCTTTAATACCATAACACAATCTGGGGCAAGAAATCTGTCTCAGTCAGCAAGGCACTGACACGTACTTTTGGCATTACAGAAGTCCTTTAATACCATAACACAATCTGGGGCAAGACATCTGTCTCAGTCAGCAAGGCACTGGCACGTACCTTTGGCATTACAGAAGTCCTTTGATACCATAACACAATCTGGGGCAAGAAATCTGTCTCAATCAGCAAGGCACTGACACGTACCTTTCAATTAATATTAAAACTAACCAATCAGAGTCAATAAGACATTAAATTGTCAACAGTAGTTGATATTTTACATGTAAACATTATCATTCAAAACTTCCAAGGTGAAATTAATCCAGGGTTTTTACTGACTAAAATTGGCCAATTAAAATTTTATCAGATAATTATCTGCTCTCATGTTATATCTCATTCTGAGTATTTTCTCACCTGAATGCCCAACGATTAGAAATACTTTAGAACAACTTTAAAAATAAAATGTTTCTTAATTTCCCAATTTTCTTTCAACTAGATCAAATGATAACAACATTCTATTGATAATATTAGATAATCAAGGGAATATGTAGCATTTTTTTCGTTTATATTTCAAATGTTTTTAAAATTATTTTACTATCAAAGATTGCATTTTTTTTAAATACAACAGGTAAAGTTTCCAAAACTTATTTAGAAGGAATTCAACTAATACATGTTAACTGTATTTGTCCTATGGTTCTCTGAGCAAAACTATTCAAAATTCATACTTATATAAGTATTGTAGAAGCCAAATGTAGAATAATTTGGTCAATATATTCCATTAAAATATTTAAAAAGTGTCAGATTTTCACAATGTCACAATAATAAGTCACTTTTAAATTCTTCCTTTCTAGTTAAGATTCAGTGTTATGCAGAAATCATAAAAAGTTGAGCATGTTTAACTAGTGTGACAAATATATTTACCCTTCTTATACCACCTGTGTATTGATATCATAAATATTTGGATTTTTTGATCATTTATTCTGTTAATTTATTAAAATCATTTAGGACAGTTCCTGTGACAGCTGATAATTTGAGGATAAGTAATGTTAAAAGCTACTTTTAAACATTTTAACACAGTCCTATAGAATTTTGCCATTGGAAAGATCTCATCATGTTGTAACTGTGAGCCATGTTTCATGAGATGTGAACATTTTCATATAAAAGAATTGTCAATGCAAATGAAACCCTAATGTGGGATGGACGGAAGAACGAGCAAACAGGCCAAGAATCTGTATGTCCTCAAGTTTGGTTGGTGGGACACACTACACTTTAGACATACAGTTTTTATTCTAACTATTGTCTTCTTATAATATATAAAGCAGTCCTTTTTTTATAATTAAGGGAAAATTCCAGAAGTTGTAAACAAGGAATAGATTTCAAAGATGTAAAACTAGGGATCAGATTTGTTTGTTTAAATGTTGTTTAACACCACTTTCAGCAATTTTTCAGCTATATCATGGCGCTATTGGGGGAGGAACCTGGAGTCCCAGGATAAAACCACTGATCTTCGGTATGAAAACTGGCAATCTTTGTCAATTAAGATTGGAGTCAAATACACCATGCCTGTAGTGAGACTCGAACCCTCAATCTCAGAGTTGTCACAGACTACGTGACAAATACTAGACTACCTTAACCACTCGGCCACCAAGGCTCCTAAGGTGTTTTATCATCCAAGTTAATGCACATTTTAAGTTAATTTAATAAAGCATGAAAATGCTGGTTTAAGTTCAATACTTTTGTGCTTTAGTCAAAACTAAATTTGATTGAAAAAACAAATCTGAAATTATTTGGATGGTTTTTTTTACTATCAGACAGCCTGGGACTCTAAATACATTATCTTAAGAAATTTTATTTACCTCTACAAAACCTTTTTTTAAAGAGTAAATTCTAGTTTATTTATGATACAAAATGTAGTATTATTTTTTCATTATTTTAAATAATTTAAATTCAGTCCAATTAAATTATCTATTCACAATAATCAATTTTATTACATAATATATATTTTTGCCTTTTTCCTATTGGCCTAAACCAATACACGTGACTTTCCATTTCTTATCATATTGGTTTGCAAAAAACTCATTCTACTCAATAAAAAACCATATTGCACTCTCGTGAGAAATTTATGAATGAAAATACCTAGCACGCGTTGTTTCCCCCCAACGGAAATACGATAGCCAATCAAATCTTCTTTCTTTAATCCCCTAAACCAATCAAAATTATCGTTCTGACTGATGTTCGGATTAAATTGTTGTTTGTAAACATGGTAACGTTGTAACGTCATCGAGAACGTAATACGGATAGTTCTGGTGCTAATAAGCGAAGATTTGCAGATATTACTTACTTGGAAATTAATGGAATCATTAAGAAAAAAGATGCTGTCAACACTCGCAAATCGAAAGAGCAAGCGATTATTTTTTTTTCCAAATATTTACGTGAAACGGATATGTCAGTTAGTTTGGAAATGGCGGACCCTCAGGAATTAGACCCAAATCTTTGTAAATATTATGCAGAAGCAAGGACTGAGGATAGGACATTATACAAGAAATAATCAATGCAAACATTTCGTCATGGATTATGTCGATATTTTACCGATTTTTGAGAAATAAATGATATGAAAGACAGTCACTTTCAGGAATAAAAAAAACTTGTATATTCCATATCATGACTCAATAAATGATGTAATAAAACAATTACTACACTCGAACTCGATCAATATGAGGTTTTATGGAGCAGGGTAGAATAATATTGAACTCGGCGTCGCCTCGTTCAATATTATTCTACCCTGCTCCATAAAACCTCATATTGATCTCGTTCAAGTGCAGTAATTGTATAATATTTTTAATTTAAATAAGAGTCAATAAAAATACAATTTTTTTTACCAATAACTGATTTTATCTGAGAAAATATTGCAATATGCATTTTAAGGTATTATACATTGGATTTCATTTTACCTTAACAGATCAGTAAAAATACTAAATTGAAAAGTTTAAAAAATATGTCATTAAATACAAGCAGCACAGCCTAAAAGTTATTAGAATTTATTTTTAAAGATTAAGAATATTTACACAAACTTCTCATAAGTCAATACACATTAGCTTGTGACATTTTTGTAGCAAGTTTAAAATTAAATGAGCAATTTTATTAGCAAAACAAACAAAACAAATAACTATATGTCTGTCTGTCATTATATGATTCCTGTATTCACTTGTAAAAACATGATATTACTGTTATTTTGACTTGTATAAAGATTATATAACCCAAAAAATCCAATTATTGGGAAGTCAATTAACTATAAATAATTCTTACAATTTTTATTATTCTTATTATCAAATACTGCAGGACAGTTCCTATGGCTCCTGACAGAACCCAGCATTTCCCCATTTTGCAGGCAGGGATGCCATTTTTATTGTGTGTTGGGGAGGGGCAGGTTGTAGAGTTTTAATACAGAAATCAAAGCCTCAAACCACAGTGGGTTTAAATGTTTATGTGCATTGAGTGACAAAAATCAGGTTTGTACAATGTAAATTGTCAAAAATAAGTACACTGCAGCCACTACAATTCTCTGTCCCTACCCAACTCTCATTTCCTTTATATTAGTGCATCCCCTTTCCCTCCATTGATTAACTATTCAGATTGAGTTATAACACCACTACCTATTTTTTAGCTGATTTTGCAGTTTATAGCCCTAAGTAACAAACTGCAGTCTCTGATAGAGTTAACATTTATTTCATCACATTGAGCATCCTTTTTGTAACCACACAAAACAGGCGCCTTCTCAAACGTTGTACTTTAAAGCTGAACTGTCTAATTCACAAACAGAAAGACTGTGTATGTAGGAATTACTCTCAATCTTATACTCTGTAGTATAAATCAATATTTATTAGAACCTTAACTTTGAGATGGTATACTTAAAATCCCTGCAGAATTATCACCTGTATAGTCCCATTTATTTTATACCGAATTTGTTAGCCGAATTTGTGAATAATAAACATGTACTTTAGTTTGAACTAGAGTTGAAAAGAAAAAAACACTGCATGCATAAAACAGACCTTTCTTATTCAACAAAATAAAATGTCTAATACTTCATACAAAAATTGAGACAGTGCAGATAAGGAAGTTCTAAAAGACAGCCAGACACACAGCTGTGTCCATTTTGTAATACACGAACTATTCCAGACTATAATCCAGTACTCAATATATCGTCTAATCTTCTAATACAAACTAAGTAGAAAGTGTCATGCTGTTCTTTATGCGGGTAAGTACATTAGTTTATAGTCTAGTGTTTTCAGTCGTAAAATCTTATGACAAGTGACCATAAAAGGTGTTTTATGTTACATAATTTTACCGTGAAAATTAACTACAGCTGTGCTGTGAATTATGTTATAAGAGTGATTGGCAGTGCCGTTCCGTTTAAAGTATACAGTCTATTTGGTTGAATACAATTCAGTAAATCTTACAATAATAACTTATCCAATAGCACTGATTTCTATCTACCAAATACCCTGTACTCACTAAGCCTACATGGTATACACCAGATATAAGATAGGGAACCAGTTAGACCAAGTAATCCATTTTAAATGATGAATTTGACCAGTCAATAGGTTAATTTATCCAGCCTTTCCACCCTTATTGAATTAACAATTACTATTATATCAAATTATTTACATGCAATTCTAAGACTTTGGCATTATATTCTGCACTATCTCTATCAAATCTAACAAGGTATTTCCTTTCTCACACTGACAGATATTTGTATTCTTTACCCTAAAGAATCTAATCAATGGTCATCCATTAATTTGATTTTCATATATAAACGATTTCCTTTAATACAATGTAATTGTTTTGTCAATCAAATCCTAACTGACAAGGCAATAAACATCAGATTAAATTGCAGGTGCTCAATTAATAACGTGATTGATTAGTTTCATCAATTAGTTATTGAACACTCGATACAAGTGTTCATTTCCAACAGACATTGAAAGGATATTATTTTCTCATGAACTGTAATCGATTACCTATTTACATGCAATTGTAATTAAAAGGTTTCATTTTCATGTCACAGAATTACTGGTCATGCAGTTAAACCATAATTAACTGTATCTAAGTATAAGGAATGGTAACTAAGAATTAAACAGTTTTTATTGGGGAAGGAAGCCAGAGACCCCGGTACAATTAGAAAACTCGGAAGGGCAAGAAAACTCAAGCAATCTTTGTCAATTAAGTGTAAGAAGAGGCCTATCTGCATACTAGCAGGTATAGTAGGTACATGTATATAGAGCTAACAGAGTACTTCTTTAGCTCACTTGGTTAGAGGGCTGCCTGGCAATACTGGCAATAAGGTAAAGAGTGTAGTAGGAAGCCTAGCTGCATTCTAACAGGTGGTAGGTATATAGCCAGTCAAAATCGACTGAGATAACAGAGTACTTCTTTAGCTCACTTGGTTAGAGTGCTGGCTGGCAATACTGAGATCCCGGCTTTTATCTCCGGAAGTGACAACTCGTTATTTCATGCTCTAGCTACTGTTACTTAAATTAGAATTTTAAAACATGCTCCTTTCTAGAATACAGGAAAGACAGGAGGTCAGACTTTAAACATAAGACAAAGGATAACTGACAGAGTATCTATATAATTGATAAAAGGTTACAAATAACGAATTCTAAATTGTCTACAGGTTAACAGTGGTTTTTAATTCCAATGATGCCACAGTAACACCTCAGTATTGGAAATATCTATGAGCCTCCCCCAGTACATGCAGAATTCAATTAATGATGCCACAGTAACACCTCAGAATTGGAAAAATATCTATTCCCTCCCCCAGTACATGCAGTATTCCTGTGATGCCACAGTAACACCTCAGAATTGGAAATATCTATGCCCCTCCCCCAGTACATGCAGTATTCCAATGATGCCACAGTAACACCTCAGAATTGGAAAAATATCTATGCCCTTCCCCAGTACATGCAGTATTCCAATGATGCCACAGTAACACCTCAGAATTGGAAATATCCATGCCCCTCCCCCTGTGCATGCAGTATTCCAATGATGCCACAGTAACACCTCAGAATTGGAAATATCCATGCCCCTCCCCCTGTGCATGCAGTATTCCAATGATGCCACAGTAACACCTCAGAATTGGAAAAATATTTATGCCCCTCCCCCAGTACATGCAGTATTCCAATGATGCCACAGTAACACCTCAGAATTGGAAAAATATCTATGCCCCTCCCCCTGTACATGCAGTATTCAAATGATGCCACAGTAACACCTCAGAATTGGAAAAATATCTATGCCCCTCCCCCAGTACATGCAGTATTCCAATGATGCCACAGTAACACCTCAGAATTGGAAAAATATCTATGCCCTCTCCCAGTACATGCAGTATTCCAATGATGCCACAGTAACACCTCAGAATTGAAAAAATATCTATGCCCCTCCCCCAGTACAGGCAGTATTCCAATGATGCCACAGTAACACCTCAGAATTGGAAATATCTATGCCCCTCCCCCAGTACATGCAGTATTCCAATGATGCCACAGTAACACCTCACAATTGGAAATATCTATGCCCTCTCCCAGTACATGCAGTATTCAATTAGTATTCAATTATATATAAAAAAAAGGGGCCTCAGTGGCCGAGTGGTCTAGGTAGTTCGTCTACTATTGATCACGTGGTCTGTCAACACTGAGATTGCGGGTTCGATTCTCACTGCAGGCAGGGTGCACTCGACTCCAATCTTAATTGACAAGGATTGCCAGTTTTCCTACAGCAGGTCGGGGGTTTTCTCCGGGTACTCCGGCTTCCTCCTCCAATAAAAACTGGACACCATGACATAGCTGAAAAATTGCTGAAAGTGGCATTAAACACCATCAAACAACAAACATATATAAAAAACAAAACAACATGCTTCAAACAGGTAAATTCAAGCAGTCCTTAAAAACCTGGAGAAATTTTTACTGCCTGCTGTAATCCCAACTGAAGGTTTAATAAAATAAAAAATCAACATTTACATAGTCTTATTAAAATCAACCATAAAACCAGCTCTGAAATTGTGGTAGTCCTTCAGATCAATGCTCAATAATAAACCAAACAAACTTTCAATTATGAAGTAGGTTTCTCTCACAGGGTGACAAATTTCTATGTTGACTTTACATAAATCTTTGTGTACTATATAGTAAGTCTTATGACATAATTATCACTTATTGAACAAACTCTAAATGAAGGAATTTAAATGGCTCTATATTTAGTACAATAAAAAAATTCAATCATAAGATGGCATAAATATTGTGGGTTATTTCTGATGTGGCAATTGGCCACCTCGGTTGAACTTGCCTATGAATGTGCCAGGAGTTTTTGCTCCTTACAAAAGCAGGAAACAAATGTCACATCTCTGTTTGTTTGTTTCAAAGGTGTTGAATGCCACTTTCAGCAATTTTTCAGCTACATCATGGCATAGTTTTTATTGGGGGAGGAACCCCAGAGTACCAGGAGAAACCCTTGACCTGTGATAGGAAAACAGGAATCTTTGTCAATTAAGTACATCCTGCCACATTGGGACTGGAACCATTGAACATTTACGCGTAACCTCAGTGTTGACGGACCAAGTGTTCAATAGTAGATGACCAACTAACATTACCACTCGGCCACTGAGGCCATCATAACATCTCTGATGTAGCAGGCAGTTCTAAATAAATAGACAATCTACCTAGATATATACTCAACCATGTAAAAATTTTCTAGAATTGTTGAACTACTTTGCATTCTTGTAATTTTACAATGCATACAAATGTATAGCATATTTGCAGTATGTATTGAAAGTAATTAATCCAACAAATTTACAAAAAAATTTACATATTTTTTAGTTATCAAAAATTTATCCAAAAAACAGATGTCCAATCCCAACACAAAACCTGTAAAATAATCAAACCTGGTTTTGAAGTTCTGTGAAAGCATCCTGATTTGGAACCATTTAAGAAACAGTCCAAAAACAACAGTAACGAATTCCAGTAATAAATACAAGACTCAGTTCTCACTTGAATTACCTCACATAATATTAATTAAATTTAAAAATCAAAAGTGCTACTTTGCAAAAATTACACTATGGATTGATTTTATGAAAATTAATATGCTTATATTGTGTTGAGTGGTTTAATTGAATGACCTTGCTTCAGTGATCCCGGTAAAACAAAAGTATTTTATCAATAAATATTTAAAACATGAAATTTAATCAAGTGGAACTTTTGTCAGGCAATACCAATATGTCTAAAATTACATAGTTTGAACACTGTCAATCTGACAACTATACAATACATAAATATATAGTAAAGTCTATTTAGGTCATATAAATTAAACAACTATATATAAAATAATTGATGTGTTTAAAAAAAGTATTTTTATTTCAATAATATAACAGATCTGTTTATTTATCATGATTACAAAAACTTATTTTCTCAGTTTCAGCATTATGTATATCTTCAATAATTCTATATTGCAGGTCAGAAGTTTTCACTGGTAAATCCTGGTTCCTCCTGAATATATAGCACTGGATGGCATCAAGTGGCATTACCCCCCATTAAACAAATAAACAAACAATTCTAATAAGATGTACCAGTCCACACTAGGTGTAAAGCAAGTATATATTCCTAATCAACGTCATAAACGATCAACACTCTTTATGGTGACGTCATAGTAAGATTTTTCAAGTATTTTAATAATGTCACAATCAAATTTATGTCATGAATAGCTGGCAAGATCTGCAACTCAAAGGTTACTTTAAAAAAAAATTATATCTTATTAGAATCTAAGTAATTTATTGGGCACGAATATATAGTGATTTTACCAAGGGTTTGCCATTTATGCCCAAATATTTGACATAAAGGGCCAACCTATGGTAAAATCACGATATATTCATGCCACAATGAATTATTACTTAATTACTCATTCTTCAACTTCTCACTTAATTGCTTGTTTGAATCATTGAGGAATTTTTCAGTCATATCATGGCATCCAGTGTTGATAAGGGTAGGAAACTGGAGTACCCAGTGAAAACACTGACTTTTCTTCATACTACAAGTGATGTAGTTCTAAAGATGACCTGTGGTTACTGAATAATTTACACATTGTTATTATCACACAGAAATTAAATACATATAATTAATATGGTTTATTCAGCCTTTTAAGGAGCACCAAGAGGCAGGAACCACTATAAAAAAACCAGGCAGAAAGAAATATTGTGTTTAATAAAAACTAAAAAAAACTGTGAGCAGACTGAAAGACAAACAGATGGACACCTTATCACTATATACCCCTTGCAGAAAATAATTTTGAAGCAAATAATGAAAAAAGAGGCGATGAAACGATTGTTACAGCAAAAGGAAAACATCTATTGCCATTGAACCGATAGGTTACATACATGTACATTATATAAAACATACATTCTTTACCTAATATTTCAAATCAATCAATACCAAGAATCTTATGACAACTGGCAACCAAAATATCCATAGCAATGCTCTCCCAAACCCTTATGTATAGAGTATATTACAATCAATTTATTAAAACCACTTAGAGTTGTTCAGATTAAATTGAAGCACCTGTCAGCACATTATAAATGATCATGTTATTTCTTGGTTCTTGTTGACTGTCATCAGTCAAAAACATAATCTGTCAAAATGTGTAATCCTGCTGGTTCAGTTGTTCAGTAACAAGAACTTATGAAGCGTAAGCTAGGGTTGCCATGAAAAGACTTATAAGGCGAGTACCATGCTTAACTTATACACAAAGACCATATGTACCACAGTAAAACATTACAATTCAATTATTCTCCCCACTTCCAATCATAATACTAATGCCACAGACAAGTCACCACACTGTCACACATTATTTTGATACCATGGACAAGTTATTCCACTTCCACACATATTATTGATGCCACAATCAAGTCACCACACTTACACACATATTATTGATGCCACGGACAATTCACCACACTTCCACACGTTTTTTTATGCCACAGACAAGTCACCACACTTCCACGTATTTTTTGATGCCTCAGACAACCACCCTATTGCCAAACAATATTCAGCTATCCAGCTCTTACTAACGAATAGTTAGCAGGGAGCAGCAAACAATACTTTTAACATCTTTTGACCAGACCAAGAGAAGTCCCTGACCTCCCACACTGTAAGTCAGTCAGCTATCATTAATAAATAACTACACAATTCAAATGCTTACATTGTATTGCAGGCATTTTCACTAAAATTTATAATCAAATCCAAACAAGGACAAAAATCACACACAACCACTGTATATTGTACAAACACTGATTAACGAGAAAATAACCTGCTAACAACACAATAAGAACATGACGATATTTGTTGTAGGAGTTAAAGCTAATAAGATTTCTTTTAACCGATCGAAACTTGGATTGTTAAAAATTAGCATAACTGGCTGTTTGGTCATTCAAGTTAAATTCTCAAGAGTCTAAACAGATTGAGGTTTAATCATTTATTAAAATAACAAATTAAATGTGGCATATGATTTCAAACATGTTAGGACTAGACATGACTGTGTTTTATAATTACAGTAGATCAGGATGTATCAAATGTTTATTTTAGATATTTAAAATATTGTGTTTTGTTTACCTTGAAGTTAGATCTTATGTAGTAAAGACACTTCACTTGAGACTATATTAAATCATTAAAGCACCCGAAACAAAAAAACAAAATGCAATTGAGCATGAAAATCAAGAAATCACTGTTTATTTACATTATATAACATACATGAATGACTTGTTAAAGAATGACAGACTGTGTTACAATGGACCCGACTTCTAAACCTCCCCTCTGCAGAGAAAATTTGACCTGAAAAAGATATAGCCCCTTTCTTATAAGACCACTTCTTTTGCACCAAAAATGTGACCTTATGAATGATATGCCCCTCTAAAAAGATTACGATACCTTTTCCAAAGAAAAAGTGACGCTATCAAAACAATGGCCCCCTCTTATAAGACGTCTTTAAGTATGAGTTAAAATGTCTGTTTTAGCTAGATCATCAAAACTTGAGAATTTTTATGTTGCTACAACAGTCTTAGGTTTAATTTTAAGTTTGCATTGAGAAATCAGTGCCTGCAAAATTACATTATTAAAAACAAATAGTTGTCTACCTTTGAAAACAATGATAAAATTACATTGCAGCAAATATTGAGTTCAAGAAAGAAACAAATTATAAGATGCTGTTAGCTGGACATGGTTGCTGGGATTTTTATAGGAACAGCATACAATAGTGACAATAAGAGGTACATTTTTTACATAAGCTAATTTAAAGGCAGAAATAAATGAATCTCTTACTGTATATAAACATGTTGCTCATAATTTAAACACCCTGAGGTGATTACTGCTGTGATAACTTTAACATGCTTTAACATTGTTATAATACCTGGACACAATAAGACAAATGCAACTTTGATGAGTGATCATGTGTTATAGTTCATAACTTGAAACATGATAATCTTAGGGTTTTTTTTCAAGATTCCTAAAAAAAGTATTAATAAAAACTCATTAAATAATGTATTCATGGCTTTAAAAAATTGGCACAGAACAGACAAACTATAAAAAACTGGAGTCAACAAAATACTCCATTCCTCACTTCCTGGTATAAATAAACCATAAACACAAAATTGCAATGTAATAAGATGAATGCTCATACAACAGCTGGATGTGTTGAAATTGAATTCTGTCGTTTCAAAAAGACAATAGCTAGGATACATAATAAATGAATTATGTTACTCAACAAATAGCATCAATGAATTATAGAAAACCTATTTAATTCTGTGAACTTTTATATTGATTTATATTAAAAACATAACGTAAAAATCTGAAAAATTCATTTCATAATAAGTCCATTTTTCATTCCTCATGTCAGTGCTTTTAAATGGCCAGTGCTGATCTGATAAGCTCAAATATTAACATACAGAACTGAATTGTATCATTAACTGTTGTGGTGGTCAATTAAACAAGTAATTCATATTATCAGGGACAAAAGGAAAAAAAATCTTCCACAATTTCCAATTCATCAGAATATCGTACTCTCTGTACACAGACAAATTAAAGATAGCAAGAATAATTCCAGAATTATCTGTTTAGTAATCCTTTCATATTTTTACAGGAATAAACCCTATATGTCATTCTCTTTTATAGCAGACCACATGAAACCTTTCCTGAGTATAAGCTGGTGTTGGTCAGGGTATTTAAACTTTTGGAAGATGAACTGTCCCATTGTTTGAATACAATACCTATTGTTCTGTCAGCAGTTTATTCAGTGGGTACTTTAAATCTGACAAGGAGAAGTCAATCATTGATTGATTAATTTTCATATGGAAAAAACTAAACTCCTTATGAAAATATATATGCCTAAACTTAATTGTATTATTATTAATGGTGACCAAATAATTGTTGTAACAATTTGATGTCAATGAATTCTGAAGAAAACCATATTTTATTTGACCTGTAGAAACTCAAAAAGATGATATCCATCTGCAATTTGATGAATTTGTAGAATTAATAAGCATTAAAAACCAAAGTTCCTTACATTTTTTTGATGAAAGTGGTGTTATAAAGACTACTGGGAATAGGGATTATGGTAGTTCAGTCAAAGGTTCTAGAGCATTTGAATTACAAAGATATGCTTCAAATGCTAATTATACAGTTAATCTGTTACATTCAAGATTTGGTGTAGACTATTTTAATGTTATTAATGGTCCATATAATAGTTTGGAGCTTTTAAATTTTTTTGCTGAGGCTATTGATATCAACAATGATAGACTAGCACATGGACAGCAACCTCTGTTTGTATCTGGTGACACAATTATTATGGATAACTGTGCCTCCATCACTCACATATAATAACCACTAACTTAACTTATTTGCTAAGACCAGCAGGAGTTACCATGATATATCAACCACCGTACCACCCACAACTTAACCTGTCCGACCAAGGGCATTAAGTTGTCGGTGTAGGACGTAAAAAACTCCCCAAGTCAAGTCACACCTTAATACATGTGAATACTGCTTTCATATAATGAAACAGATATTGAGATCAAACAGCGATTTCACTTTTGATCACACAAGAACTGCAATTTGTGATGCTATGTTAGATGGAATAACTCATGAAAAATCAGAGAACATTTTTAAACACTGGATATATTCATTAAAATTATCTCCCTTGTTGAGTGTCAATTTTCAGTTATTGTTACTAATTTTACAATTAAGAATTTAATGTCTGAAAAAAAGAATAAAAATGTTATTGTTGTTTTCAGATTTTTTCACAAATCTACGGGGGCAGTTCCTCACATAATGACACATAAAATTAATTACATCAACAAGCCCATGATCTCCCCAGATATTAGCATGGTCATTATTAAGTAAATGTACTAGTTGGTGAAACCAAAATGTTAACCGTCCGACCAAGGGGCATTAAGTTGTCGGTGTAGGACGTAAAAAACTCCTTAAGTCAAGTCAACCAAAATCTTAAATACAAATTTTAATAACATATATAGTTTGAATAAAAAATAGAAATAGAATTAAATTGGAATTGGACAACACAATTTTTTTTTGGACATTAAAACATGTTGCTAGTATATGAAAACATAGCAAAATAGATTGCAAAATTGTGAAAAAGTTCAGCAATAGACATTTTTGTATTAAATGATATAAATGATAAATATGGCATATAATATAATTCAGCATTGCACAACAATTCCCCCTACAATCAGTGAAGTTTCATGTATTTTCACCATTGGGGAGTTTACTTTTTGGCAGAGGAAAATTAATCAATGAGTGATTGACTTTTCCTTGTCAGATTTAAAGTACCCAATGAATAAACTGCAGAGAGAACAATAGGTATTGTATTCAAACAATGGGACAGTTCATCTTCCAAAAGTTTAAATACCCTGACCAACACCAGCTTATACTCAGGAAAGGTTTCATGTGGTCTGCTATAAGATCAAATGCAAAAAATAAATCCATCTTTAAAATCTTTTTAAATCTTTAAAATCTTGCATGCAGACTGCTTCTTCTCTAACATACCGACAGTTAAATCTATATTTGATTCCAGTGTTAATCCTATGATAGCCTTATCAATATAACACCCTGAAAGTCAAAGCCATCCTATAATCTACAATCAAAGACAAGTACACCCAAAAATGTGTCATTACCAGTGCTATATAGTTTATGGCATGTTTCATCTTAAGATTTGTATCGACATGCAAACCAAAAATCTGAAAGGTCCAAAGACCTGGAAGAGCTGTTATCACTAAAATTCATAAGAATTTAGGCCATGTCCCTGCTAAGATAATCTACATGTTGGCAATAGCAAAACCATTAAATGAAAACGATAAAAAGTATAAAAGATTCTTCTGATCAAATTACTATCTAAGAAGCAAAACTTAAATCTGCTAGAACTTGCAATAAGCGAGTGAACCAATTTTACAATCTGATCAAATATCCATGTATCATGGAGAATAAAAATGTTGTCATGTCTGCGTTCAAATTGACTACTAACTTTCTACAGTTTGACTTTTGACAATTGTTTTGTCTCCTTCCTACATATTTCAAGTACACTTGTAAGTTTAGAGAGATGGCCAATTACCAATTTTAAGATTATTATCTGTAATAATTTTATATTCAAACTTCAGGTATGATAAAGAAAAGACCAATTAAATCAAACTCTTTGTACGCTGTATGTATAGAGAAACAAACAAGTACCAATTTGAAGATACCTTGACCATTTTAAAGTTACTAACTGATTTTCTGCAATGAGGACACACATACAAACAATTTTACTAAAACTACATGTAACATTGTCTAGACGACTAGCTCAGTAGTCTTAGCAGTCAAACCCGAGTTCAGAGGTCCCTCTGATACTCCTTGTGTATTCCATTTTTATAACTTATAAACTGTCCTTTGTGTAAATCAATTACGGCTACCATTACTTCATAAACGAATTACAAAATAATAAAGTTCAAAAACAAATGGGCAGAAACAACAGTAGGATTTGTCTGTAATACAGGTGGTTTCTTGAACAGGTTTCACTGCACTCACTATGTACAAAAGTTTAAAAAGAGACGTTTGTTTTCGGTTAAATCAATTCTCAGTTTTCCAATAACAGTCAATTTAAGTTAAAGCTCTGATGTTAACTTAATGAAGAATTTTATGGATTAACACTAAACAGTTAATTAAGTTTATAGTTCTGGAATCTACTCGAGTCATTAAAAAGCTTCAAAGTGTCAATATCGGTCACAGACTTAATTTCAGTATTAAATTATCTGAAACATACACCTTGATATTTAAATGTCATTCTGCCATATATAATAATTGATTAAAAGGAATTTCTAAATTAAAATCATTACTCAAAATTAAAAGGGCCACAGGTTATTGTAACCTGATTTTTTTCTTAAAAAAACACCAATTTATTTATTTTATTTTTAAACCAAGAAAATATTGAAGCATATTTAACTAATAATAACTAACTGTAAGAGGGACAAAATGGCACAAAAAATTATATATTAGTCAACATCTACCAAGCCACATTTTTATATTTAAGACAAGTTTGGGTATGGATCTGTGGAGTTTTTTGTGACAGAAATGTGTTTAATCTTCTCAAAATTTTCAAAAGTGGCCTGACCCAGTGGTGCAGTGAGCAGCTGAGGGTTGTGCCACCCTGAGACCTGTCTTAGTGCAGTGAGCAGCTGAGGGTTGTACCACCCTGAGACCTGTCTTGGTGGCATTGGTGCAAAATAAACAATTGTGAAAGTATTTTAAGTTAATATTATTATATGATATAATTTTCTGCAAATAAAAAATGTATACCAAAAAAGTACTAACATTTGGTAATACAGTGTTTTAGAGTTTAACTCTATACCCAGTGGTAATATTAGCTAGGTATTTATTTAAATTGGCAAAATCCTCAAATATTTACAACTAATTGATTAAATCTTCTGTTAACAAGTAACAACTAGTTTTTATTCACTCCCGATCGTGTTACTGAAACGATATCAAGTACGCAGTCAAAGTGGTAAGAGAGAAGATGTATTTACACAGAGTGATAGTGACTTTCATTGCCCTCAACAATAACCCTTAAATACTGCATTATAATGGGACTTCTAAACACAAATAGTGATTTAATCTATAAATATTGTGTGCCTGAAGATTTATAACCTCTACGATACTTCAGATTTCTTAGCAGGGAGATACTTCACTTTTATTTAGTAAAGTTTCAAAAGCATTATAAAAAAAATAAAACAAATTCTTTGCTGAAGTTCCTTTTCAACTAATGAAATAAAACAAAATATTGTATTTTTTAAGCCAGCAGACACAGAATTATACCCAGCTGTAAAGAGGAGTAGAAGGCAATAGTGGGTCAACATTGAGTATTATCAGTAGGTAGTGCTAAAACACAACAGTAAGTATCATGGCATCAATTTTTGTATCCCAGATTCAATATATGACTTGGTTATGGTCCAATAAATAGACCAAGAGACTAATGTGTGTATTTATCTAATTTCTACAAATTTAAATTAAATCAGAGTGCTATATAACTTTCAAATGTTATTTTATCGGTTTCAGCTTTCAGTTTGATAAATAATTACAATTGTATTGTAAAATTCCTTAACATAAAAGTCAATGTAATATCATTAGTAGAAAGTGTCACCACGACTTGTGACAAACCTACATTGTAGAACGTGTCACCCCGACTTAAGACAAACCTACATTGTAGAATGTGTCACCACGACTTGTGAAAAACCTACATTGCAGAATACTCCAATGTTCACTTATCAATAATGTTATGAATCAAATTTATACATAATACATTCTTCAAAACTTTTTTTCCTTACCTTTTCAGTTTCATTCAACCATGTCATAACATCCATCACACTTACAAGAATTTTTCTTTCAAATTTAAAAAAACTGTTGTCCAAAAAATGCAACGAAAATTACTTCAAACTTCCATATCTATTAACTTGGCAAAGTCTACGATATTTGAAAACGAAAGATGAGTTAAATTCTTATACAGGCATCAGACTTGTTAGCCTCTGTCTGCAACTTAAATGTCCAATGACTCCAAATCAAATTAGCCAAGAACACACAACTTAATCCTATATTGACATTTGGTCCTGATTCCAAACACTTAACACTTAGGGCATTCAAATGTATTTTCTTATGGTATTATACCTCTGGCTTAAATTACCTTTACTATTTATCAAATACAATTTGATATCAAATGAAAGGGGGTGGTTGACAAAGATAGTTATATGATTCTTACCTTTAATTTTAATCGAGTGCCCATTAATGAAGTATATTTATGTTAGCTCCACATATCACAAGAAGGGGTAGAAGATAGGTTGTCCAGGGTCGTCCTCACCCATCAAGGTAAAGTTTACCTGTCCAGGTGTATTGATTTACCTATTCCTACCTGATCAGTTGTAAAAAGGAATCAATTCAACCAGAAAATATCTACCTAATTGTCCGTCAATCTGACAAAATATCAAATTTAAACAGGTACATATTTTTTTGTTTGATCATTATTTTTTTTTAATAAATGACAAGAGAACTAAACATTCGGTTTTAAAAGTGACATTCAATTAACCTTAATTTTTTTCTATAAGATGAAAAGTATTTTATATTTTTTTGTGGAAAAAAAACCGAAAATCAAATATATAGGTCACACAATTTTCTTTATGAAACTGGGGACTTCATAAATGAGATATTTATTTATAACTGACTCTACTAAATATTAAAACTTAATTGGGAATTGATGAAAATATTGGCCACTTTGTTTTCGAAGATTTTTATATGTAATAATATTTTCCAACTCAGTCTGACAGATGATCCTATACAAAAATTAATGTTAAAGAACAAAGATACTAATTTTTAAATGCCATTAATAAGCTAACAATTTTCAGTTATAATAAAATTAGTTGCCAAAAAAAACAAAAACCATAAAAACTGAATAATTGGTGAATCAGTATTGGCAGCTCTACAAATCTTTCCAGAATAAATTTAAATCTGTACAAGAGTGCTCTGATTTCATTTGAGTCTCATTAAATTTGCATTTTTTGTATCTACTTGAATTACTGGAACCCAGCCAATGTAAACATTATCCATGCTACACATACAAACTGAGAAGACCCAGGGATTAGGTCTATTAGTGATTATATAATTTATGTCACTTCATTTAAACAAATATTGTATTGAGTCCACTGGTGGTAAAGTACCTAAAAATTAATTTTTTTAAATTGTCCAGTCGTGAATAAATCACAAGGCAATACACATAATTTATGGCTTATTTTGTATATTTAAATGCAAACAGCTATTTCTATAAGGAAATAAAAGAAGTAACAATTCCGTCAAAAAGTTTAATAACATTGAACTGAACTTAGTTATTAACGGAGAACGTCTAGATCATGTCAAATAATATAAGAATGTTCAGTCACGACCTTGCAATGTTCAGCCACGACCTTGTAATGTTACATCTACAAGATTTAACATTGTTGCACTACACTGAGAGATAAATACAAAATACCAAACACCAAGGAAACTGTCGAAAAGACAATGAACAAATCAAAATCCTGGAACCGGCAAACTTTAAAAGCAACAAAAATGTAGCAACTACAGCAATCGTAGAAATAGGAATGAAAGTGTTCAAAGATGTTTGGCTGTTGAGACCTTACATATTGCTACATAAGGACAAAAATGCCAGGCAATTCATTCAATTCCCCAATTCCTTGTGAACATGGTACCAACATGGAGTCATAATATCAATGGTAAGAAAATACCATAATTTCTTTAACAATAAATATCGTGAAATGAGCAATTCCTCACCTTCATTAAAGAAATGGTTTTCATTAAAGCTGGCATTCAGCATCAATTGCTAACCACAAGTCCATATCTATACATTCAAGTTTAATCAAATATCACATGTCAATAGTAAAACAAAATATATGTATGTATGGAGATGTAAACATAAATTGCAGCATACTGCCTCGATCTTGAAACTGGGACTTTATACTTCCTTGGACAAATCAGTCCACAATCAGTCTAGCACAAACTTCCGTGGACCAATCAGTCTAGCACAAACTTCCGTGGACCAATCAGTCCACAATCAGTCTAGCACAAACTTCCGTGGACCAATCAGTCCACAATCAGTCTAGCACAAACTTCCGTGGACCAATCAGTCCACAATCAGTCTAGCACAAACTTCCGTGGACCAATCAGTCCACAATCAGTCTAGCACAAACTTCCGTGGACCAATCAGTCCACAATCAGTCTAGCACAAACTTCCGTGGACCAATCAGTCCACAATCAGTCTAGCACAAACTTCCGTGGACCAATCAGTCCACAATCAGTCTAGCACAAACTTCCGTGAACCAATCAGTCCACAATCAGTCTAGCACAAACTTCCGTGGACCAATCAGTCTAGCACAATTAAATTATTTCTCTGCAGTAAATTTCACTTGATCCACAAAACAATTGAGATAATACAAGTCGAGCACTAACTAATCTTACCATACTTACATGTTCAAGTTTTTTAGGAAACTTATTGAAAGAATTAAGTTCATGTGTTCTGCCATTTTAAATATAATCCAAACAAACGAACGTCTACAAAATCTGGCTTGGATCTTAGAAAATTTCTCATATAAAATCTTTATTTAATTTGGATTAGTCTGTTTGTGTTACAAAGAAGAGTAAATAAATAGCATATGATATCAAAAATACCACGGAATCTAGAACAGATCCTATTTAATCTTGGCATGAATGTGTAGACTGTTCAAAACTGTGTTTGATACAATAGTGTAGATATATATATATGGTGCAGGTTACAGTACAATGTGGTACCTAACAGAATTGTAGCAGCTACAAAAGGCTCAATTTTTATGACCCTACCCAATACTCCATACTTTACACTGTGGCAATCAAAATTGTGTTCCTATCTGTCCATCGCTTCTCCTGATGATTGTGTTCCTATCTGTCCATCGCTTCTCCTGATGAATTATTGCTTGTAATATTGATCTCGTCCTAAATATAGCTAAAATACTGCTTGCCAGACATTAGTCAATTAGGCAATCATTTAATCAATCAATCATTCAATCAATTAATATATAATGAGAAACACTGTATTCACGATCATGTGTAAATGTACCAGTTACATTTCCTGGAACAGTAGCGCGATTTGGATAATTTAGCTTACCCCACTACAAAAAAACAAGTCACTGATACACAGCATAATGCTGAAAGTTGTATTGAACATTTATTAATCTTCTTTTAAAACTTAACTTCTTAGTCAATGCAAGCAATATAACTATGTCAATGTCCAATCATCAAGGAATGTCTACTTAGACCATTCTCAACTTATCTGGTCCCCAATAAGCCACACCAGTTTGACAGCAATGACCCCTACACTACAAATCTTAATAAAAGGAAGTAATACAATGTGTATTCATGTTCCAACCACTACCCCCTCGACCCCATCCCACCCCACATCTGATTCAAAATAAAATACCAATTAAAAAAATAAACAGCTATAAAGGTACAAAGTTAAATATATACATTGACTGATGTTTATTGTCCAGCAAGCAATATTCCAGCTTCAGGACATGTTTGCAGTCAGAAATTAAAAGGTTTGCTTAATGTGATAACATAAATAAAAGGCAATTCAAATAAGGACCATTGTACAGTAATAGCTATATGATTACATTATGAAAGAACACAACCCAAATAAAATAAAATAAATATTGTACGTAATCGTAAATATTCAAACCTTAAAATGAACTTACCAAAAATATAGTCCACATATTGAATATCCAGTTAACAATAAATCAAATATTCTTAAATCAAATATTCTAAGTCCATTTACTGTGGTCATGACTATTGATTTAAATACATACGTACTACAATTAGATACGTCTAATAAATCTATTACTAATTACTTTAATGATGAATAGATAGGTCTGTATATAAAGCAGGATATAGATTATCCAGATAGACGTACAATTATTTGTTGTGTCATGGCATGAAGCCGTGTACTGGCCTTGTGTTTCAACTTGAGCTAATTGAGTTGGGTATATATTAACATTTTGCTTTGTGCAAAAGAAGAAATGTATTTAGGTGACATTAAACATATAACGTTCATGTACCATCTCTTCACAACCTCTTAAGGTATCCAACCCATAATTGAAATTACCGTTTAATTTTATTTTTCGACCAAGAAATGTGGCTTTATTAAAAAAATATATTGCTAATTAATGATGCAAATTATATATATTGTGCTACTTTGAGTCAATGTTAACATTTTTGAGCAAAAAATTTAGTTACTCAAATAGTATTTCAGATGTTTGCCAAAGATTACCGAGGTCTGCTCCATTTGAATACAATGGACATCCGGGACACCAAATATGATCACATGGTCAATTGTGGTCCGGATACCTAAAGTTTCCTGTAGTTAACAGTTACCATAATGGTGGCCACCCTGTGTAACAAGCTTTAAAAAAATAAGTTACTGTGACTTAATGCTCCCTTATGGTACCCCCATTCTTTAGCTTCAGAAACCTCTGAAAATAAATCCCACAAGATGGAATTATCAAGAAAGGCATTGACTCAATTTCAATATTGTATCATTTTTCATTTCTGAGAAAAATGTGAAAAAACATGGTTAATAACGCACACAAAAACACACACACTAACAGGTAAATAACACACAAAGACAGAAAACAGAAACAGTATACCCTTAACCCCTGTGGGGTACGGGGTATAATTAGGAAAATACAGTCTATATATAATGTTTAGTGCAGGAAAACTGTAAACTCAAAAGCAGTCAATTCAAGTACTGTAGTAAGTGGACAATTAACAAAGTACATTGGATAGATAAGGACTAAAAATCCATATGATCCAGGTACAGCAGAAGGGTAAAAACATCATTTAATGGCAGCCATCAAGCTGTTGTTCAGAAAATAATGCACCAAATATATGCAAACATTCAAAAATGTACTTACTAAAAAGTATCCTAAAATCAATACACATCTAATAAATAAATCTAAAACCAAACTTTTCCAATCCTTTGTTTGGTTCCTATCTATCATATAGTATTAGTCCAAACCTTATTGTAAAACATGAGGACGTGCACAGGAGAACATTTTATATGTACATATTACAACACTTTCCTGTTGGTAAAACAAATGTTCACATTTATAAAAGACCCTTATCATAAAAATATGTAGCACCTGATTAAAGTCCGTTTACACCTGACATGAGGAACAGTTACAGTGTCCAATATAATGGAAGTCTACATATTTACTGCTAAGGGTACCAACATTGTATATAAATATTTGGAAGGAAATGGCAATTGACAGGAAAACCATTAACGGTATACGTTAAGATATTGTGTATAGAGTCCAGAAGAACAGGAACAAACAGTTGTACAATACAATGTTGTATGTTACCAAACTGTAATCACCCCCTCGTTCTTTTATTGTCAGATCAATGACTTTGATTAGACAGGTATTGATTTTTAAGAGAGATTAATTATAGGGGTATACAAGTTTATCTCCACGATTTTGGGTTCGTCAACATCAAGTGTCAGGAAAACATGTGGTACCTCAGTATGCCAAGACTAGGACAAACTTTGGTAGTATATTTAACACAAATATTTTTTAATTCAGAAATGTTTGGGGGATTATAATCGGATTATTTCATAACTGTAGATTAGTAAACATGGGCATCTATCTCAAAATACTACTTAATACAGATATGAAGACCAATATAACATAGGAACTGGCTGGAAGTAAAACGAGTATAAAATAAAGACAAATAATATCAAAAGTGGAAAGGTGAGACAAGAAAATCTCAAACCCAAGGGCATTAATATCTTTTCCATTCTGAGGCACTGGACAAACAGATATCTTTGCCAGCGGTTTGAGAATTTATTGAATTAGCTGTCCACAAGTGATTGACACTTTTTACCAGAGTTCAAAATTTCCTCTGGATGCTCGGTAGCCATTTAAATATACCTAACTTGACATCAATGACATTATAATTAATTGATGTCACAACAAGCTATCTCACCCGGTGACACAGAGAAATCTCTACAATAGGAAGTCACTAGATATTTCTCTACCTAGGTGAGACATAATCTGCTTCACAGTAAACATTATATCATGAAGAATGTTCAGTGTGTTATATCTAGATACATTATTTTTCTCAAAAATATTTTTGTAAAAATGCATCAAAACCTATTTTTGGAGACCAACATTTTGATCAACAGCGGGAGGAGGTGTTGTAAATTTAATTTGTATAAATATCTTATAACTGATAAACATTTATTTTGTTTACAGCTGTTTATTGTGTAACATCTGATGGCACAATGACATTCTAGTCATTATCAGTTTTTTATGTGATGTCATTCAAATACTTTCAATAAACTAGTTCATCTTGTAATCAACAAAAGCTGCCCTTTAAGGCATTTGGAGATCCTGAAGAGGGGTATAGTTTTCACAGTAACTAAACAAATCAGAGTGATCATGGAATGACTCCTATGCCCTTCAAACTCTGATCTAATTATACAGCAGATGTTTCCTATCCTTTGGATGTGATTGATTGATTGATTGATTGGATGTTTGTTTTACATTTAGGAAGAGAACAATTTAACAACCATGGATGTGTATTGCCACTTTTACTGGTTTACCCAATACTTGGAAGTGTATTGCCACTTTTACTGGTTTACCCAATACTTGGATGTGTATTGCATCTTTTAATGGTTTACACAATACTTGGATGTGTATTGCCACTTTTACTGATTTACCAATACTTGAATGTGTATTGCCTTTTTTACTGATTTACCAATACTTGGATGTGTATTGCTAATTTTACTGATGTAGTTATAAATTTACAAACATTTTCAATACAAAGTAAAATGTCATTATAAGTACACCGGTGTAATTGGTTACTTTAAACTTTTGTATGCTTAGTCAAGAAAAATGTGTTAAACTCACTTCATTAGACATTTTAAATGTCAACATTCAGTAAAATTGAGACAACATATTCTAAAACATGCCTATGACATCAATTTTTTATATTTGTATGTTCAAACTATAAAAACATGATCATCAAGTACGAAATTACAGACATTCTATAGTCTGTACATTATCGATAACCAGTTTATAATATTTTCTATTGATTTTCCATCTATCACATACCAGAATCATCTCATTCAGGTAGCCTACATACCTAAGTGCTTATCTAAGGGCATCACAAACTAATACCAATGTTTATCTTCAAAAGCTCACCTGTAAATCCTGTTAAGTTCAACAGGCTCTTGAGCAAATCTTCATTGATTTCTCCCCAACTAAATGTTACTGTATCATAGCTGATATTTTTTCATTCCATTTCTGACACTTTTTCTTTCAGATTGTTGAAACAGTTATGGTCTATCTCACGATTTCTACAATCAATTCTAAAGCTGTTAGTGTTATGGTGCAGCACACAATTTCCTTCTAAAGCTGTTATGGTCCAGCACACGATTTTCTTCTAAAGCTGTTATGGTCCAGCACACTATTTCCTTCTAAAGCTGTTATGGTCCAGCACACGATTTCTAAGCATTTCCTTCTGTGACTAATGAGACAAACATTACTGGAACATTGTAATGAGTTTATAATTACATAATTTGTTAAACTTTCACAATAAAACTGTAAGTAAACAACTTTCCAGGGATCTTTAACCAGCATATATCAATAATGGTGTAGCATGGTTGTTTTGTTTTTTAAATCAAGTGCAAAGGTCATGCTATTTACCAGCAGAGTGTTCATCAAAGCCTTTTCTTCTACACAATAATCTTTACTGGAATGTTTTAGCTACTTAGCTACATCAATGTCATCTATTTTTTTTATTGGGGGAGGAAGCCGGAGTACCTGGTGAAAAATCCCAAACATGTAATAATATAATTGTAATACCTCTTCTATTAAGTTAAAAGCTCAATTAAATACATAGGTGATGCAAAATGGAATGCATGCACACACCAACACACTCACACTTACGTGCACTAACCTGAAAGTGAGGACACATAATTTTTGGTATGTGAGTGGGGACATCCAGTTTGCAGTCACTTACAGCAGCGAAATTTTCTATACGTGTTCTATTCGTTGTGTGGTAATGGACTATAAAGTTGGAATCAGTATATCTATGCTCAGAGTCAACATGACAAACCGTATGACAGTGAGACATTTTTCACACTGAGGACATTGATACACAATACATCAAATGAGGACTTTTTCACTCTGAGGACATTGACACACAATATATCAAATGAGGACTTTTTCACACTGAGGACATTGACACACAATATATCAAATGAGGACTTTTTCACAATGAGGACATTGACACACAATATATCAAATGAGGACTTTTTCACACTGAGGACATTGACACAAAATATATCAAACGAGGACTTTTTCACGCTGAGGACATCATGGGAATAAGATACTTTTTATCAAAATTTGGAAAAATGAAAGTATACCAACAGACTGGTCAAAAATTCTCATTGTTAAATTCCCGAAAAAGGGAGATTTGCAGAATTGTGACTGGAGAGTGGTTACATTGCTATCAGTACCTAGCAAAGTATTTTGTAAATCATTCTAGCTAGAATAGTTGACAGCACGCTAAGGGAAGAGCAAGCTAGCTTTAGAAAGAGGCGTGGTTGCACTTACCAGGTAGCGTCCACAGAAACACCTTGTGGAATTTTTTTAGATCTTAGGATACCGTCTTAAATAACTACACTGATCAAACTTTTCTACACAAACTTTGAATGCAGTGTCATACTGGGAAATTCTATCTCTGAACCATTTAGCGTTAAATATAGTGTAAGCCAAGGTTGCATTATGTCACCAATTTTGTTTTTGTTGTCCATTAATTGGATTTAAAGAAAGACCACTACAACAAGTTGAGGAATCCAGTGGACAATGTTTAGCAAACTTGAAGATCTAGACTCTGCCGACGATCTTGCAGAGATATGAACGTCAAGACAGCATTTACAGGACAAAACAACTACCTTGAGGTAACATATACGTAATCCGCCATTGTTGGGGTTAAATTGGAACATCTCTCCGATTTTCCTGAAATTTAGTATACGAACAGATCTTAAATAGCTGCATCTGACTATGTAAAAATGTTTTCTGTATTTGTGATAATGCAAAATTACGACGAATTCAATATACGAATTCTGATAAATATCGTATGAAAATGCAAATAACATTTTACTTCGACTCGCTGTATTTTCCAAAGTTTCACTACGAATTTTCTCAAAAAACTGTATCTTATTGTTTGGAAAATTTCCGTTTTTAATGATATAATAAAAAAATTGATCGTTCCCAGTTCCTTCTCACTGTATGATTTGACACAGCTTGGGACTTGAAGCAAAAACGGCAAAATATCGCAACGTTGCGATAACGGCGTCGATTTCACCGTCATTTTGGCCATAATTTCAGTTGAAAGCTGACGTTTAGATAGTCATACAATAAGAAAGGCCCTGGAACGACCCCATTTTTATTATATCATTAAAAAGGAAATCTTCCTCACACTATTATACCATTTTAAAAGAAATTTCTTAGAGTTCGTCATGAAATCGCAACAAATAGAATCACCCTAATGTAACATTTTTTTCGGGACGTTTTACATACATTCTATATAAAATTCCTTTATATTTCCCCATAGTTACCTAAGTGTAATTTCGAAAATATTATCACTATAGAAATAATTATTTCATAGATGTGGCTTGATAAGATCTGTTTGTGCACAAAATTTCATTCAAATCGGACAGATGTCCTAATTGCGCCCAAAAATGTCGGATTACGTATACTTCACCTTAAATAACTTTGCTGAAGAGACAGGTCTCAAATCAATACTACCAAGACCAAAGTAATGACTATCAATTCAACAATGAACGATCCAATCACATTAAACAACACCACAATAGAAACAGTAGAAGAGTTTACGTATTTATGAAGCCTAATAAGCTCTGACAATGGCACAAAGAAGGATATCTAGGCAAGATAAATGAAAACAAGAACGGCTTTTGCAGGATTAAAACAGATCTAGAATATACAGCAAGAAGACCAAGATACGCATCTATCATAGCAATGTAAAACCAGTGTCGCTGTAAAGCTAAGAGTGCTGACAAAACATACAGAGTGATTTGAAAAGGCTTGAGGTATTTCAAAACAAGTGCCTCCGAAAAATACAGGGTGTATTCTGGCCAGATAAGATCAGAAATGTAGATTTGCTAAAGAAAGAAATGCCATAACATTGAAACAGAACTTACGAAAAGACGCTTCAGATGGATAGGTCATGTATTGAGAATGCCACAAGATTGCATACCTAAAGTCGCCTTACGCCGGACACCACCGGGGAAGAGGAAACCAGGCAGTCCAAGAACCACCTGGAGAAGAACAGTTTTGGCAGAGTTATAAGATCTTGAATACAGCTTAGACCAAGCTCAACGCACGACAGAGGGAAATGGAAAGATAGGTGAGGTGAATGCATTCTATAGCGCTTTGGGACATAATTCTAATAATTACATAATTCTGTCCCAAAGCGCTATAGAACACATTACTTCACAGAAATGAGAAGGTTTGTATCAAGCTGATAGGCGCTGTCCCCACTTCAGAAGACCATATATAGGGCCAAACATGCAAACAGGAGCCTTATACTTTAACAATCCACTACCGAGTGTATAAAGTCGACATTTGAACTACTTATTTCTTTTAAAGTACCAAAAAATAACGTACAAGAATCCATTATTGTATAGGTTGGAAAAAGCTTGTAACAGACTTATAGACGTTTCCAGCGATCCAGAAGGCTAGATGTAGACCTAAATGATGTGTATGAGAGGATACCATGTAGTCCAACACAATACGAATATGCATAGTCAATTAACTATAAATCTAGCCCTAATTCATAATGAATAGACATCTATTTAGCTGAAAAAAATTGGTTACTTTACACAAAAGCGTACTATTTCATTGGTCAGAAAATGTTGTAATGGGCTGACAGGCACTCTAGTGCTCCAGCAAGAGATTTATAGACTTAAACTGTTATGTGTATATGAGAGTCTTGTATATATTATCCAGTCCACTAAGAGTATACTTAGTTGTCGTTTCGAATATCTGATACACACGCCAAAATGAGGACATTTTCACACTGAGGACTTGCGATGCACGATTTCAGAATATTGACCAACTATAATTCGCGACATTTTTCACAATAATAGCAAGTATCACAACTATGATTTTGTACATAATTGTGTAAATTATGGTAGACTAGACTCAAACACAACAAATGACTCAGTTGCAACAGGCTGACCAATGCTGTCAGCGCTCCAAAAGGCCATTCATAGTCTCACACGATTTTTACGGAAGTTAAGGACATGATTCGACCCATTACTACATGTAGCTATTAAACAAAAAGTGTATTGAATCCATTACCGGTATGTCAGTTTTGAAAAGGTCTGCAACGGACAGACAGACGCTTACAGGGTCCGAGTAGTCCAAACATAAACTCAAATGATACATTTATAAAAGTCTAGTACGTTGTCTAACAAAATACTTGTATATATAAACAACTATATAGATCTACGATTTAGCCGTATTTTAGCACAAAGCTTATGATTAAACCAATTATTTCATAGACAAAAGAAGGACTGAGATGACAGACGCTTCTTCTCATCAGAAAGCCATGTATGGACCCAAAAGATGCAAACGGGAGCCTATTAAGTGAACAAATCCACAATAAATGTATATCATGTATATAGCCACCCATTTAACTACAACGTTGGATTATTTTATATAACGTACATCTAGCGTAGTACAATTCATTGTTTCATTGGCCTACAAAGGCTAACAATGGATTGACAGACACGACATCTCTCCAGAAAGCGATATATATAGACTCAAACTATGCATATGTGAGACTTGTATATGATCCAGCCCACTCCGAGTATGCATAGTCAGCAGTGTTATATGAAATCGGATAAAATCTGATACATACTCCAAAATGGGGACATTTTCACACTGAGGACGATGTACAATTTAAGAATTACAACACTATTACGAGGGAAGGCAGCAATATTTTTTGTGCATATAATGTGTAAATTAAGATGGACTGAACTTACAACGAAGATCTCATTATAAGTCATGATAATAGGGTTTTAAAAGATTACAATTCAATGGACTTGCAGACGGTGCCAGCACTAAAAACACATTCATAGTCTCTTCAGTCTGTAGGAAAATCTATTAAGTAATCCGACCCAATAATAGTACAAAACATAGGTAATCTATTCGATTACGAAGCTCACCTCGTTAAACAGCATTGTCAAGATAGTCAAATCAGTCAACCATACAACAAAAGTCATGGCCATCATCCGAAGCATGCATTGTGCTTAAGTATCCCTAGGTGCATCCTACATACCAATATATTTTATGTGGACCCTGTCAGTACACGGAAATGGACTTTACCATTCTTCCTAACCGGAATCGCTCAACCGTAAAATATAGGTCAGATATAGCATCCGAAGCATGCATTGTGCTACGTATCCCTAGGTGTATCATGCATACCAATATAGTTGATGTGGACATTGTCAGTACCCGGGAATTTTACTCTCAAGAGTTTAAGAGTATTAGAATACATTATTTCATCGGTTTGAAAAGGCATGTAACGAGCTAATGCAGACGCTTTTGTACCTCCAGAAGGTAGAATATTATATATAACGACATCTACAGATAATCAGAACTCTACTGCAAAGGGTTATAGATTTACATAATTTCAAATCTAAAACTACAGATTACGAGAAATCTACCCAAAAGCGTTATATAATGCATTACCTTACAGAAGTGAAAAAGCTTTTTTTCCAGCGTCAATAAGGGAATGTATTGACTCAAAATATGCATATCAGAGTTTATTAAGTCAAACAATAGACTATACTATTTTCCCCTAGCATCAAAACGCTTACTACAACCCATTATTTTAAAGGTTTGAAAAGGCCTTAAACGGACGTACATGCGCTTTCAGGTGTCCAGAAGGCCAAACATATCTACTTAAACAATGCGGAGATATACATAGTCCAACACAATATAGTTACCTATAGACCAACATCAGGTCCGTACACGGGAAGGGGAGTGCAGTTGCATCCTCTCAACTCTCTTTTACAGAAATTCTTCAGATTCCAAGGGAAAATGTGCATAAATTGGGAAGAAACAAGAAATTTCAGTAACGGATTTGCATCCCGTTTTGAAAACCCTATGTATGGGCTTGTTCATGTACGATTTACTGGAAATCAAAGCCACAACGTAATAATCACGCGTTATTTCATTTAGGGACTACATGCTGAATGACGCCCCCCCCCCCCCCACTCAAGAAGGCCGCGTAGGATCAAAAATGAAAACAGAATCCTAGATAAGTATACGTGACCAATACAAGAGTACGATAATTCATTATTTCGTTGACCTGAAAAGTCCTGCAACTGGCTTACAGACACGAGTTAAACTATACTTATGTGTCTCTTTCATATGATCCAGATCACTACGTATTAACATAGTCATCAATGTTCTTTGAGGTTTCGAATATCTGATACACACTCCAAAATGAGGACATTTTCACACTGAGGACTTACGATGTGCTATTTAAAAATATTGACAAACCATAATTGGCGACAACATTCAAGACAATTATGATTTATGAACGTATATAATTGTGTAATTATCATAAACTAGACATAACACAACAAACTCATTTTTAAAATATGATACATTGCATCTAGGCATATGTAGGGTTGCCAAGAGCTGGCCGACGCCCTGTGTCAGTGATACAAAAGGCCTTTCATATTCTCAAATAATGTGTACGGATATTAAGTACGTGAGTACGTGACCCGCCAACTCTTATTTCATAGGTATGACAAGGCCAGCAGAAGGCAAACGATAATTATGAAACGATGCGTACAGAAGTGTAGTACATGATGAAGCCAGTAAGAGTATGATAATATAATATAATTTAATTTGTTTTATAAAAATCTTTTTGATTGGTTGTTTGTCATGTGACATGCGCAGTTTATATCTCATAACCTCGGTTCCTCTCGGCACCATGTTTGTTTTGAATTTTTTTTTCATATGTTAATTGTAATAAAAACGTTTTGAAAACAAGGTACAGTACTATAAGAATAAATTACAAGGAATGTTTTCAATTTTCAAGTGCCACAGATGTATAGAATAATGCCTCTGATGTAGTCATAAGAATTGTCTCCAAAGTATTTTTTCCAAAAGCTCAGATTTATCAATAATATATATACCGCTTATAAGCAGGCTATGGACCTTCTTGATCTCGCTTGAGGGCACGAACATTGTTCAACTCGGTTGAAGACCCTCATGTGACATAAAGATACAGACAAGAATAAAAGCCCCGATCCTTGATATATTGTAATGTATTGCGTGCGTTTTTGTCACACGCACAATCACTCAATATCATTTTATATGTATTTTAATATCTTTTAAAACATTTTTCAAAATATTCATGAGATGAGGTAACGTTACACATATCTCTCCCGTTCATGAATTATTATAAGACCATTGTTTCCTTTGAATCTCTGCATACAATTAACTGGTTATTTTAATGCCCGGCTTCAGTTAAAATGTAAATAAAAAAACTAAGTTAATTTATTTTTTTTCACAGATTAGCTTAGTTAATTTATTTCACTAAGTAGCCAACACCCCTTATAGGCACAAGTTGTACAAGACTGTAACGTCGGGATATCGGATGTCGGGCCTTAGGACTGGGCCGATAGAAAACTACAACTATCTTGGACCACATAAAACGAAATAAATCATTATATACTTGAATAAAGGAATATGAAAATCAGACTTTTTATAGTTTTTACTGGTTCGAGCACACCGCGAACATTGTCCCTGCGCATATGTACACGAGTAATAAATACACTTTAAAGACATACATGACCTGTATTGTATTTGGTTATTGTAATTAACCAAATTAACAATAGTTCTCTAGTTCAGATTTTAAAAAGCGATTCTCGGAATTGAAATAAAAACAACTAAAGTATATTACTGTGCACACAGTTTTCAATTTCTTTATTCAATAATTAGCGTGTATTAAAATACTTTATGAAAACTTACACCTTGCAAATATATTAAGGGTTTGTATTTATTAAATCAATAGTCCAAGTGTGGTAATGAAATCGCATAAATAATGTGTTAGAATTCAAACTTAACGGTATGATATCTAATTATTATTGAAATACATAGACAGGCTATAAAGTACACAATGCTCGTGAATTCGAGCCCGACATCTCGCTGTGTTCGACGTTAACCTTAATGAACACTGTCAAAGGTCAGAGGGTCTTAGGAGGTTCTCCTGTGACTTCCCCAGATAAAACTAGATTGATTGATTGATGGATTGGATGTTTGCTCTACGTCCAGCGCGTAGTATTTCAGCGATATTCAAGACAAGAACAAATTAACAAACGGAATTAATCAACTGAAAAAGAGGGTGGGATGGGACACAAGTAACAAAATTTAGACTGCCACTGGAAAAGTATGACGTTTTGGGTAGGGGCGGAGAATTTAGCCTTTTTCAATGAACCTTCTCTTTTTTCGAAATCTACAAAAAGGGGGCTTTATCGTGCTATGGGAGTGGCAATCTTCAAACACGTTACCCACTAAGGTCAGCGGCCAGGCTTTCCGTATGATGACCTGACAACACCACAACGAGATGGTCTCCGCTATCCGCCACTCTAGGCCACGCTGGTTTGTTCTGTGGGTCGAGCACTGTTAACCCTCCCAGTTTGGTCCCACCAAAAACTAGAAGATAAAGACGAACATTTGAAGTGAAGTGAAGAAATTTATTTCAGCAAGTAGCAGAATCATTTTTTTCAACAAATCAATAACAGCGACTCATGAAAGACTGCAATAAAAACTACTAAGTAGAAATAATTGTATCAACAACTTGATAAAAAGAACTTTTTAATGATCTTTATTTTTATTTTAAAGTAATTATTTCATTTTCTAATTAAACTATACCGATGGGCTAGAAATTTTAGAAGTCCCTGTGTAGTTTAATTCTCTTGCTTATTATGTTCCGTGCTTGACATAATATTGTAAGACTAAAAGCAAACGGCGCACTCGATTCAGTTGCATGCGATATATTATACAGATCGTCGGGTCTGTCTGTGGCATTTCTTTGGAATAATTTTAATTTAATTGCTTGTCAATGTGGACAATAAAAACAAGTACTATCTTTAAAAAAGATAGTCGACGCATTTAACTGTTAGAGGTGTATGTAAAGTAGAAACTAAAAAAACAACAATAAGAACACAACTTAAAAAAAATTATTAAACGAAAGAAAGAGACAAGAAACAGTAACGTTTTCTCTCATTAATGTGTGTGGGGGAGGTAAATTGCTGCAAACTGTATCCAATCAAAATAAGGCTAATGAGGTTGCTACATTTATGTATTATTCATGGCCTTATTCAACATGTTATTTAACAATAGGGTATTATCAAAAAGAGACTTTGCAATTAGAGCTCCATCTCCTGTCTGCACGTGAATGACGACGGACGAAAAGAAAGAAGATAGGTTTTTTTTGAATGGTGTTTTAACGCCACTTTCAGCAATTTTTCAGCTAATTCATGGCGTCCAGCTTTTATTGGGGGAGGAAGCCGGAGTACCCGGAGAGAACCCCGACCTGCGGTAGGAAAACTGGCAATCCTTGTCAATTAAGATTGGAGTCGAGTACACCCTGCCTGCAGTGAGAATCGAACCCGCAATCTCAGTGTTGACAGACCACGTGATCAATAGTAGACGAACTACCTTGACCACTCGACCACCGAGGCCCCTGCAGATAGGCATTAATGGCTTTAAAAATCATAGAGCTTACAATAAACATATTAAAATATCCCTAATGAAAAGCTATTTCAGAAGTTGAAGACCAAAATGGTAAATAAAAAAAATACAAATCTTTCTGTTTTTTCTCGCAATGTAGCGTGTATATTAACTCGAAAACAAGTTCGTTAACGTTTTAAAACTTCAAACAAAATCTATTTTTTATAAAGAAATTTCATAAGCAAATATGTACTTACATGCATCAAGTAATATTCATTACAGTTTGCTATTTTATTGATTGGACTATCTTTTAAAAAAGGCAAAGTAAAATATTTTAATTAGAATTGTATTAACATGAACACAAAATGTCAATTCAATGCTAAATAAATGTGATAGAGAAATCTGTTATGTGTATGCTATTCCACAAAAAGGGTGGGGGGATTTATAATTGCAACGAAACCATCAGTGAATTTAATCCCTAATTCTATGGGCTGTGCGTGTATAGTAAGCAAAATGTGTTATCAACCACTGTGTCTCATGTAAGTCATTGGCGACCGATGACCTAATTACCTGTGTGTAGCGTGAGGATCATTTGTATAACAATAATTTCACGGTGTAGAGAGAGTGCGTGTGCAGGCGGTCAAATCAAGATCTATCATATCAGTTCTAAATGGCATTCTTTGTCATAAAAATTGTTTTCTAAAGTTTAATGACGACTGCCAATTGTTTTAAAACACCAATCTGTTGGAATTATAATTGTGAGAGATACTTTCCAGAGTATACGATAGTAGATTGTTCGAACGCAAAATTTTTACTATTTTTGTCCAATCAAAATGCAAGTTTGTCTTCAATTATAGTATGTTACTATAGGTAAGCGTCTTTTAGTTCAAAGGTCACAATTCGAAATATACCGACTGCGTCGGGAAAAATACACCTTTACAATTGAGGGTTTTGTGTGTACAGTTAATAATTTACAACAGGAGGGGGGGCAGGAACAGGTATTTTAGAAGACATTACCCATTCATCCATAACTATAAATGTATGTATTACATTATTATATTACACAATATCAACCCTTGTTCTCGATGATTGCGGAAAGACACCGGATGTGTCGCAAAATGTTGAATACACATTTTCTTTGATCAGCGAGGCGAGATTAGCTGTAACTTAATTAACAACATGTATCATTCTTTAAATTGTACATGTTCAAGTTTATAGTCATAACTAAATTACCAGATCCATTTAAACAACAGTAGATGCAGCTTAGAAAACAAGCATGACTTGTTTGGGGTTTTTAATGTTTTAATTGAAAGACAGAAAAAATATAATGAGTAAAAAGTCCAAATTTAAATATAAGTAGACGTCCTAAATAAAATACTAACAGTTTCCGACATTATTAAATAAAATTTGCGATTTTATTATATGTATTTTTTCAACTTTCTCCGTGTTTTAAGAAACATAATTGTATAAAAGGCAATCGTTATTATGGCTTTAATTCGGTTTTTATTTTCACCAGATGTGTAAGTAAACCATTAATTATAAAATAAGTACAGAACAAATGCTATCATTTTCAGCAGTCTTCATTTTTAGAAACAGATTTATTAAAACATACATTTATATATGCATAACTATTTAAATAACATTTGTAATCGTAATTGAGCGAACGTACAATTTCCAAATAGAGATATTTTTTGTTTATTCCGAACATTTTCATAAGACAAGTGAAATAAAAAATATAAATCGACCGCTGTTAATAAATTAACAATAATAATAACCAGGCGTTGTGACAGTCGTATTTTGTCTGATACAACGAAGAAACTGTATGTGACCGGCATTTTTGACGGATACAACGGTTACCCGCTGTAACAGACGATTTTTGACTGAGTCAACGGAAAAATGACTGAGACAGACATTTTTTGACTGATACAACGGATATGCCGTTGTAACAGACAAATTTTGACTGCGCCAACGGACAAGATATGTCCGTGACAGGCATTAAATGACTGTCACATTAAAAATTATTGTCTGACACAACGTTTGCAGTCTTTTACAGACATTTTTGCAGTCATTGGCAGTCAATCTCAGTCAGTGACAGACGAAAAACGACTGCAACTGGTTTTTACAGTCATTTTTAGCCAGTAGTGTAGTAGAACTTTTGTTTCGATTAAATAGTTTCGAATTTTGACTTGATGTCTGAGTCCATGCTCTCCGGTTACAAAAGTTCGGTTCTTGTCGGTAGAGTATTGTGCGGTCTTCTGCCCATAAGGAGTTTTGCAGGAGACAAGCTTAGAGTTTCTAGAGGTGTTGTACGATAGTCCAGCAAATTTTAATAAGTGTTTATCGTCCGATTTTCACCAAAGTTTCTTAAAGGTTTGAGTCGCTCTGTATGTGGGCGTGTGAGCTGTCCGTACACTCATGCGTGTACGGGGAGCATTTTGGAAAGGTATAGAATTATGTACAGGCAGATTTTATTATTCTTTGAAAAATCATTATGATGATTCCATTATAAATGGATCTCGAAACAAGAGGAAGAGAAATGTTCAAGGTCGCCCATGTCGTCATAAAAAATGTGAAAGTTCAGTGATAATCCATTCAGGTTTCCTGAATTTATATCCTTGAAACCAAAGATGTACGGAACGAATCTAATCCAGTGAATAACGTATACAAATATTGTTTTGGACCTTTTTGTCACCTTTCATAATACATTTTCAATTCAAAATTCGAAAGAAGTGATACAAGTGAAATGAACTTGCTCTTCTGAGTAAGTATGTATTTACTGAATATGTGAAGTCGTGTCTCAATGGAAAGGTACTAAATTGAGTGTTTCATATGTACAGGCGGGCGAATATCGATTGCGCACTTTTTAAAACTGTCTGTCTTATCAAATGCGCACCGGAATGGGTTATAAAGTGCGCTTGGACTGAGTTCATGTCAAACGTATACATGATGTAGTTTACCCTGTAGTTATCATTGCGTAACACTTTTAATCAAACGGTTTTGGATGGGAGTGTTGTAGACCGTAATTTTATCAATTTTACATGAAATTTGACGTGCCTTTAAACGCACAAATAATGCTGCAGATTCATTTCATGCTCATTTTAATGCCTATTTTTTTTGCTCCGCCACCATCAATCTACATCTACATTTACATGAATGTAATCTAAAAAGTTCATGCAGTGACATTCGTAAAAATCCGTAGCTCTTATCATCAGGCAACGGCCAGAAAATCTGAACATGAACGAACTTTGCGATATCACAAATTACAAGATGCTGGAGACATTTCCCGTTTGGTGCTTCCCACTACATCGTTCTTGTGTTCAGGGGCGGATACAGGATTTTCGAAAGGGGGGACGTAAAAAGGGGATATCGGAAAAGGAGAGCCACGAAGTGGTCCCCCGCGCCTCGCAGACGCGCATTTACGGCAGGGGTCTCGAAAAAATGGTGTAAAATCCTGCATTCTCGCAATTTCCAAGCATCAAAATGAATTTATTTAACACAAGGTTTTTATAGTGTTCAGTAACCTTTATTTGGTACATTATACAACAGCGATATCATAATAAACGAATTAGTACCGTTAATGCATTAATTTATGGCGAGGGCGAGCGGGGATTACATTTTTGCCTTTGGCGCTGGTTGTAACCCTCCCTGTTCTCTTTTTTTTCCTTTCCTGTTTTTAAAGGGGGCGTACGCCCCCACCTCCCTTGATCCGCCACTGGTTTTAATGTATAATTTCAATGTTGTTATGCCCTGAGCTTTACTACAAAATAGAATAGAATACACAGAATAATCACATGTAAAATACAGGTGATTAGTGCGCATTTGATATACAAAAGCGTGTGCAAACGATAAAATCAAAGTGCGCAATCGATATACGAAAGTGCGCATTCGATAAACTCCCGTACAGGGCATGTACCCTGTGAGCATTGACGGAGCTTGCCAAACATGGTCCCGATTCAGTTTGAAACGCTAATTTATTGCGTTTACCATGCAACTTTGACAATGCGCAGCCCCTCCCATCATCCACGAAGGTATACCACTAGTACTCAAAATGCTCCTAATACATGTAGGTATAAGATTGAATTGCATACAGTCAATATAGGGAATGTACCCTGTGAGCAGTGACGTAGCTTGCCATATATGGTCCCGATTTAGTTTGAAACGCTGATTTATTGCGTTTCCATGCAACTTTGACAATGCGCAGACCCCTCCCATCATCCACGGGGGTATACCACAGACAGACTCGAAATCGAATCCCACCATATGGGACCACTACTTGAGGCTGCATACAAAATTTCAGAACCCTTCGATTAATAGTCTCTGGGGAAACTGTGACGGAAATTTTGATCACTGACGGACCAGTCAAAAACATTATACACATCGCAACTTCGTTGCTTGGGTATCAAGTCAAGTCAAGTCAGGTAAACTTTATTTAAAGTCGGTAGACATATAACAATAAACATAAGCTCTGTAGAGCTTTTAAAACCGACATATAAACACGAGGACATTTTCACACTGAGGACTTGCGATGCATGACCTAAAATATTGACAAACTATAATTGTAGTTGACAGTTTTTATAAGACAAGTATTAGCTTTCCTAAAAAGCTAGCCGTCTCTAAGCTTTATTTTTCGTGGACACAAATACGTACTGTTTTTTAATGTTATTATGTATTGTAATTATTAACATCACTTCATTATAAGTATACAATGTTTAGATAGCCAAATCAGGCAACCGCAAAATATAGGTCAGAGTCAGCATATGAAGCATGCACTATGCTAAGCATCTCTAGATGCATCATTCTACGCGGTAAGATAGTTGATGTGAACCTTGTCAGTAAGCAGGAAAAGATTAAAATTGTTCTCCTTTTCTCACTTGTTTTTCCGTTTTTCTCCGTTTAAGTTTTATGATACACATTTTATGATAAACATACACAAATTAATGCGACTTTCCTTTTAAAACAGTTAAATTCCCATTATCTTCATATTTTTTTCTTTTTTATCGTAACCGATTCGTGATCGCTCGGCTTTTCTCGAGTGGCAACGAACTGCGGTCGGCCTATTATTATTGCTACCGCAATGTTATGCGGGGTTTTCATCACTAACTTAACTCTGCTTATTTGTTGAGTATTTTAAGTTTGGTTTTGACTAGCAGGAATGATATATGGGCTTGAGATAATGAAATGTAGGAAATATGAAATAGAACAACTAGAAAAGATGCAGAGGAAAATCTTGAGGCCTTCCAAACAAAACCTCAAATACTGCAGTTACCTATTCGTTGGTGCAATTCCAATACAGATGTATATAGATCTTAATAATATACTGTCACTCCTTAAGAATATAATCAGATGCCCATCATCAGCAAAGTATAATATCTTAATTAGACAACATTGCTTCAACAGAAATAGCAACGAACTTTTTACAGAAAGGGCTGAACTAGTTTTAAAGAAATATGGAATGGAGACAATACATGAACTAATGAAAAATCCTAGATCAAAAAAGGCGTGGAAAAAAGAAGGCACAAAAATTATACTGGTCTCAACAATGTGAGGAAGATATAGCTAAGAAGTCAACCCTTTTACCTCCAATTACAGAAAAACCTGATGTCACAACCACATAATATTTGGGAAGGCGCAGAAAATGTACATAGAAAAATAAGAGCGGCAGAAGTCAAGATCTGTCGCGAACTGTATTCACGATATTACATGAACAATTGTAATTATTTTTACTTGTGATTATTTTTTAATTATGCCATATTATTATTGTTATATAATTTGTTTAGAATAAGGATGCTATGGTTTATTCTAGAAATTAGTTGATTGTACTATTGTTTATCTGGAAGCTTCTGGAATTTACATGATTTAGATAATTATAGAAACTACTTGAAAAAGAACTTTCTACAATATTCTTTATAAATTAGTATAGAAGACATGGTTGTAACATTTATAGGAGTTCAAGTTTAAGTTTAAGTTCAAGTAATAGTTGTAAGATTAGACAGTGACAATAGAGTTATCCAATGTGGTATTATTGAAAGTGAAAGTAGCTGTACATATTGTAAATAGAAGTTTGCAGTTAATAAAAGTTAGAAACCTGATTCCGTGTTAGTTTGGATTTCGCCACAAGATCAGCTTGTAACTCAAACATACCTGTTTAATACAACAAGAAAAAAGTATGGAGATAGTTATATCAAAACTATATGCTGCCTATGCGGAGATGAGCCAGATGATCTACAGCATTTTATTCTCAAGTGTCCAAAGCTGGAAAACGTTCGGAGAAGGCATCTCCGACATATCAAAAGCTACCTAGATAACCTCAGAAACGATGTTTACCAACAGTTTGTCACCCAAAACAACCTACTTCAACTCATACTGGACTATACAAACCAACAGATGCCTTATATCAGTAAGCTAAAAAAACAAGGTTATAAAGAGCTGGATGAACTAACCAGGAACATGTGCTATAACCTACATATGGAAAGGATGAGACAGTTAAAGGAAGGGGGGGCAGGATTCTATAAATATATAAACTATGTATAATCCGATGCTTTTAGTGTTTTTAATAGAAAAAATGCAATAGTGATGATACCCTTCTTGTATATATATCTATGAATTTTATTTTGACTCCACGCTTGACCAAGTGCATCTTATCGTTTTAACTCAAGCATCGTGTTTTAGCAGCTTTTATAGTTTTAGAAACCGCTATACATGCCCTTTTTGATATCAGAAAGTAAAATTTTAGATTAACAATATTTAAACATTTTAGTGCATTTATGACTAGTGCCTGATATTTTACGTATAATGCTGCTTCTTGCCTTTTAGTATCTTTTAGTGCTTTTACAATAAAGTAGTAGACTGAGTTTAATAACTCTACATTTAAATAACTTGTATGTGGATGCCTAACTGTATTATAACCCATACACTGTACATAAATGTTCACCTGACTCCGTCAACTATTCGTATTCTGACTGTGACTATATGCACCATACACATGCAATGATGTGCACCACATATCTATCCAGAGGATAGAGTGCGCCGACTAACGGCGGTAGTTACCTGAACAAGACAAGACAGTTGGCCAATCGGCAGCTGTCTCCCGATTTAGCCTATTATGATTGCTACCGCCCCGTAATTATGCCGGGTTTTCATCCCTAACTTAGCTCTGATTATTTGTTTTCCAATCGGCAACTATCTCTCGATTTAGCAGCCAATCAAGACACAGCATGGTTTATCTGTTATCCTTGAGATACGACTGGTTTCCGCTGTTTAGCTTTTGATTATTTATCCCGTCTCGCATGCGAGACGGGAAAAATGCACGGCAATACTGATTTTTGTTCAGAATTGTGTAAATTGTGGTGTATATAGTCTTCCATTGAGCATTGTACTAGGATCCATTGTTTCATAAGCCCGAATTGAAAAATATTGCAACGGACTGATAAACGGCCCAGCACTCCAAAAGGCAGTATAAAAACACAAACTACACGTGAGTCTTGTATATGATCCAGCCCACTACCAGTATACCTAGTCAGCAATGTTGACTCGAGTCGGGAATCTCGGATACATACACCAAATGAGGACATTTTCACACTGAGGACTTGCAATGCACGACCTAAAATATTGACAAACTATAATTGTATCTACAGTTTTTACAAGAAAGTGCACGGCAATAATGATTTTTTGTTCAGAAATATGTAAATTATCGTCTTCCATTGAGCATTGTACTAGAATCCATCGTTTCATTGGCCGAAAAGCTTTGCAACGGACCGACAAACAGTCCAGCATTCCAAAAGCAGTATATAAACACAAACTATGTGATGTGGGTCTTGTATATGATCCAGCCCGCTACGAGTATTCACTATACCTACTCAGCAGTGTTCTTTTAAGTGGGAGAATATCTGATACACACGCCAAAATAAGGACATTTTCACACCGAGGACTTGTGATGTGCTACCTTAAAACATTGTACCTCACTTCCGTGACGGTTGTCCTGACAGAGGAGGAACTTACTTAGCATACAATATAATTGACAACCTGTAACTGGCGACATTTATCAAAACTAGAACATGCATGACAATTCCACTTAATTGAGAAAATGGTGGATTCAAGTTCAAAACAACGAATAATTCATTATGATAAATTTTTCTATAGGGCAGTGAACAGACGATGCCAGAAAAAAGGCATTCAAAGTCTCAAACGATTTCCAGGTGATCCGACGCCATTACTAGTATAACTAGCAAAGGAGCTGTTCATGGATAGCAAATGTAGCCTGAAGTATTAGTTTTTGGTAAACAGGAAGTAGATGAAGACTCCTGTAAATTTTCAATTCTCTGCGTCAAATACTAGTAGTTCCTGAGTAAAGCGTGACGGAAATTTTTGTGACCCAGAGGGATTCATAAAGTCACCAATATGCCCATACATTTCAAGAAAACATCTTTGTCACATGTGGCCCATGATGCTTATACGATGGTATTTTGAAAATAAGCCCATTTAAGGGTCCCAAAATATTAAATTTATAAAGTACTCATCATAAGCTTTCAAAGGATATGTCATAGGCCTATCTTAACTTTGAATTTTGTCCCCTACGAGACTAAATCCATTGCAAAAAGGGTGTTCTTGGGGGTTCCAAATTATAAAATTCATAGAGTACTAATCACAAGCTATCTAACGATATGTCACATGCTTAAATTCCTAAAACTTTGAATTTTTACCCCAGTGGCCTCACCCTTCCCATGGGAGGTTTCCAAAGGCCAGATAAAAGTCAGAGAAACCATGTAATACTATGGACAAATATTTTAATAATCATTTTTTAATATGAACAAGCTTCAACAATATTATAATTTCATCATCAGTAACAAATTTAAACTCAGTAAGCTTTAATCTCTAATTTCAAATTTATAAACGCACATAAACTCTTAATTTCATATCAGGCAACACATATAAACTTCTATTTCATATCTAGCAACACATATAAACTCTTAAAATGAATTAAAATTTCATATCTAGCAACACATATAAACTCTTAAAATGAATTAAAATTTCATATCTAGCAACACATATAAACTCTTAAAATTTCATATCTAGCAACACATATAAACTCTTAAAATTTCATATCTAGCAACACATATAAACTCTTAAAATTTCATATCTAGCAACACATATAAACTCTTAAAATTTCATATCTAGCAACACATATAAACTCTTAAAATGAATTAAAATTTCATATCTAGCAACACATATAAACTTCTATTTCATATCTAGCAACACATATAAACTTCTATTTCATATCTAGCAACACATATAAACTCTTAAAATGAATTAAAATTTCATATCTAGCAACACATATAAACTCTTAAAATTTCATATCTAGCAACACATATAAACTCTTAAAATTTCATATCTAGCAACACATATAAACTTCTATTGCATATCTAGCAACACATATAAACTTCTATTGCATATCTAGCAACACATATAAACTTCTATTTCATATCTAGCAACACATATAAACTCTTAAAATTTCATATCTAGCAACACATATAAACTTCTATTTCATATCTAGCAACACATATAAACTTCTATTTCATATCTAGCAACACATATAAACTCTTAAAATTCATATCTAGCAACACATATAAACTTCTATTGCATATCTAGCAACACATATAAACTCTTAAAATTTCATATCTAGCAACACATATAAACTTCTATTGCATATCTAGCAACACATATAAACTTCTATTGCATATCTAGCAACACATATAAACTTCTATTTCATATCTAGCAACACATATAAACTCTTAAAATTTCATATCTAGCAACACATATAAACTCTTAAAATTTCATATCTAGCAACACATATAAACTTCTATTGCATATCTAGCAACACATATAAACTTCTATTTTATATCTAGCAACACATATAAACTCTTAAAATTTCATATCTAGAAATACATATAAACTTTGATTTCATATCTAACATATAAACTCTGTATTTCATATTTATCAATTATGGACTATTGACGAGGTTAATATATTCCTAACAGGTCCATATATAATGTATTGACAGAGTCAAAAGTCCATCATTGTTATATTACATATGTAGACATATTATTGTTTTTTTTAGGGTTGAGTTATTTTTTTTTAACGATTTTGTTATGTACATATATCTGGATCTAAATTTAGTAACATAGCGTCAATATAGGTAAAAATAGAAACATAGCATCAATATACCAAAAAGGAACCGCTTTGATTTCAAAGTAAAGAAATACACTAAATATCCTTTAAACCACGCGAATAAATAATCCAATGAAAATGTAAGAATCATAAACCATATTTAATATGTAACAATATTTCATACTTCGCAACATATATACAAATGTATTTATAAAAATCTACGCTGATACGACCGCAGCAAGTTGGAACTTTGTACGTTGGGGGACCAATATGGATAGTCTTTTGTATTTTGTCACATTCAGCCCATGGTGGATTGACTAAACACTTTTGTTACATGCGGCCAATGGTGGACTTGCTATATATTTTTACACATTCATCAATCAGTTTAAAAGATAAAATATTAACTGAAATAGTTACAAATAAAATACATTTTTGTCCTTACTACCCTCAATAGCTCAAATTCTATAAATAAAAGCTGAAATATGTTGGCATATTACTAAAATTTCTCAATTCAAAGTACATTGTCGAAAAAAAAATCATTCAAATCGGATAAGAATTAAAAATTTTATGCATTTTCAACCCTTTTGACCCCTTATTACTCGAAAATGGTAAGAGATAGTTCAAATCTGCTGACATACTAATGAGAGCTCTTGATTAGAGCTACATTTTCGAATCATTCAAATTGGATAAGAAATAAAAATTAAATGAACTTTGGAAAATTGCGTTTTTGGCCCCTTTGACCCCATATATCTTGAAAACGGTAAAGAGATAAATAAAATCTGAATGTAAAACACAGGCAGGGATTTCCACAAGGAATCTAATGGAAAAAATTTTTTGAAATCAGACCACAAATAAAAAAGTTGATTGTTTGGGTTTGGCCCCTTGCAAGTCAAAAGCGGTCAAAGATACGTGAAATCCGTTTTGGCCCCCAATATAAAAACAGTAGGGGCCACACCCCCAAAAAACCAATAGGGAGCTTGCTCTAATAGATGCTATCATCATATTACAATTTCAGAATAATCTGACAACTAGAACTAAAGTTATCGTCTGGAAACCAAATGTCCACAGACGACGACAAGGACTGCATCATTCCATTATACGATCCGCAAAAAATTTGCGTTCATATAAAAAATAAAAGCCTTTGGCCGGCCTCACATTTTTATAACAAAGTTGGATGAGAATCTACTATTTAATTTTACTTGGCCTAACATGTAAATGCATGATAAATATTGAATGTTTAATACATATGAGTCCTAGGAAAAATCCTTTAACACCTAACCATTTAAAAATTGTATTTTTACCTCCTTTAACACTTTAGTATGATTTTTCTTAACAGTCTTTGTGCAGCTTTCTGTCCATGGAGACAATTTTATTTCTAATAAAATCCTTAACCATTCTCCATGTCCTATTTTTTAATACAGCATTTTTTTCAATAAGTTGTTCACATTCCCTCTTTCCTGGTAACCGTTTAAGAGCGAGATAGCTCCTGAATTCTCTCTCAGTGCATCTTTTTTCATCTGCTGTCCATGGATGTCTCTTTCCTTTCAAATTGCATTTTCCTTTGTTTTTCCCTAAAAGAGATTAAAGGAAAACAATATTATTAGAGACCCCAAGGAGCTGCCAACACAGAAGTCAAATCCCGATTGAACGGCATGTATTTCGAACCACATGAAAAGCCACCTTTATTCATTCTACCATTATGTTAAATTTCGTTCCAATCCGTCAAATAGTGTTCGAGATTACCCCTTTTCCAATTTTGGACCGCAGCCATTTTGAAAATGGCGCTGATACAGATTGACTTAATCTATCAATCAACAACCATAAAACAACAAAGAAACACATGATTGAATTATTGACAAAATTGAACTCTCAAAAAGAGTACAATCGACAATTTCACGGTGATGTATCTAGACGGTTACTATCCGCAAAAACGATGCGTTCTCGGCTACTATCCACAAATGCCATGGTTACTATCAGCAATTTTGTTTACATTATTGTCAATGAAATTATTCTTCCATTCAGCAAAATGGTTAGTAAATAGAGTTTGACTTTTTACGGATGTTTAAGTATTTTTCTCTAACGTTTTGACCAATAGTATTTGAATCTACCGTGCATGTAAACACAAAGAAAGGGAAAACAGCAAAAATGCAAAGTCATCGATTTTTGGCATCGGTTACTATCAAGTAATTTGCCTGTTTCTTACAAAATTAGAAAGATATATATACAAGTCGGTAATTTTTGCATCTAAAATATCCATGTATGCTCTGTGTTTCAATATCTTTAGTTATTTTCAAAATTCCGCCTTTGACTTCAAAATTTAACTCTGGCGGAGAATAAAAAAACTACAGATCCTTACAAATATATATCAGGCCTTCCGGGAACATTTCAGAATGTTGAAATTTATTGAAATCGATGAGAAAGAAAAGCCAAAGAATGCAGCTGTCTTATTCGTATTTTACAAATAGTAACCGTAGCTGGTGGGAAATAAAAATTTTAGGTGTGGTCTTTTTTGGTCCCATAACTTGAACATGTTAAAAAGGGTAAGAGTTACCATCTTGATTTTTGTTCGCAACACACCTTCTCAATAAATTCTACAACATGGCAGTTTCATGAAGATGTGCCAAGTGGTTTAAAAGTTATGGACCGGATACGAATTCTGCCCAGACGGACAGATAAAGTGATTCATATATACACCCAAACTTTATTTGCAGGGGAATAGAAATAAATTCCAATTTTAACTAATCATATTTGGTAAGAGGTCGTGTCTATGTGACACACTTTCGAATAGAACCTTACACAAGTTCGATCTAATTTCACTAAAATGGAGCCATTCATGGATAATAGGGTTTCTGCAACACTTTGAATGAACAAAACAAATATTTAATAGACCTTACCAAGTGGAACAGCAATATATTCTTCTACAGCGTCATAATCTTCATCATCATCATATATGACGTGCTTTTTCGCTGGAGATGGTCTCCAATCTTCATCTTTATCATCATCATAATCATCCACCTCTGTCATGTCTGCTTGCTGGTGATAACTTGAGCGTAAACCTATCAATACATATAAATTTCTAAAAATGAAGTAATTTCTTTTCGTAATGAGAAGAGCACAATACAAGTCTGCTTGACCCTGTTTAAAATTTTTAAAAATATCAGTCAAAGACCCAAAAGTCTGAATTCTATCAAACAGTAAGTAGATGTCCTACATACCCGAAAACAGATCCATTCATATGGGACCCCCAACTGAGGCTGCATAAAAATTTTCATAACCCTACAATCAGTAGTTTCTTAGAAAACTGCTATGAAATTTTTTTCCTTGCCTGCCCACCCATCATTCACCATACTAAAATAATGTGAAATTCATCTTAGGGAAAAAGAAAAAAATACAATGTATTATTTCCCACAAGTAGAACCCTTTTATGGTAACCATATGGTGATCACCATACAAATAAAAGAACCTTAGTGAGCCTGCTCACATACCCCTCAGGTTTTGCTATTTGACGTAAACAAAGTCTAAGTGGGCTACTTAAACAGGAAGTAGATAAGGAACAGACCTGAAAACAAGATCCACCATAAAAATCATTGCAAATTTCATCAAATTCTGTACAACAGTTTTGGAGATGTTTGAATAATTGTTTATGCGACACAATGGAGGACAGATAGCGAAGAAGAGAGGTCAAGTGAAGACAATAGCTCAGGTGGTCAGGTGAGCTGAAAATCAACCATTTTTATCAAGTAGAGGCCCCTCCTGCAAATTTTCTTTAGGGGTGACCTGGGTTGAAAGTTACACGGGTTGAATGTGACAGTGTCGTCATAATAAGATCTACCTCTTTTTCTTGTAGGTCTTGGTTTAAAACTTTCATTGTCTGCATCATCTTCATCATCTGCTTCAGTATCTATGAACGAAATATGAATATATATTTTACAATGCAAATTGAAATCCATGGGTATCCCGAGTCCTCCTCGGGCAAGCTCCTGTAAGGAATATTGATGTTGTAACGCTACTATTCAGAGTTGTAACACCACAAAATAGAATCTAAATCAGATCTAGACTTGTCCAAAATACGGAAAACAAAGAAATGATAAACGTCCAATTTTGTTTTGACGGAATAACTTAATATGTATAGCTTATGAAAAAATGTATTCCTAACAAAGAAAGTCTAGGATATGTTCAAGGGAAAGAGAAGGATTTGAACATGTACTGAAAGAAATTTAACATTGTCCCTAATGGTGATAACTTCAAAACCACAAATTTAAAGAGAAACGTACTATTAACATTCAGAATGTTCTGAAACTTTGAATGCGCATTCTTGATAATCATGATTTTCAGATTAGGCCAAATAAAATTAAAAAAAATATGTGTGGTCCTGGTCACCCTGCTGAAAAAATAAAGTTAGATGTAGGCTGGGATTTTTAATTTATTCTTTTGAAACAATTTACTGGTACCTTGTTTTTCATCAAATTGATTTATTGGATCAATAAACAACATTTTCTTACAGGATTTGCCCAATAGATGTGTTCTAAAATGAACAGGTTCAACAATTAGAGGCTCTCAGAGCCTGGGAAGCTCACATGGTATTGAATATTGCAGGGACATTTTAATGTTAAATATGGAGAATTAAAAGTCCATAACTTTCAATTTTCATGAAACTTTGAATGCTAGTAGAGCTGATGGTGCTGAACATTTTTGCTTCAGATATTGATAATCAATTTCTTATGGTTTTCAATATACAACCTATAAAAGGCCAAAAATTGCAAAATTCGATTTCGGCTCTATCAGCACGTTATAAATCGGCCACGTTGCCCGTTCAATGCTCAAAAACAATAGTGTGATTTGTCTTTACGAATCCAAGAACTAGTACTAATACTTTTCATCAAACCACGAAAAATCTGTACCCAGTTATATTTATTACAAACCTCTTTCTTCTCTAGTTTGAATTTCAGCATGTTCAGTACTCTCATCATCTGTCTCATCTTCATCGTCTGCTTCAGTATCTATGAACAAAATAGCATTATGTTGTCTATTACAATTTTTAAATTTTTTTTTATAGACAGGATGTAGATCAATCACTTTTCATATGATGTAATGACTGGAATATTGGCCAGAGGTTAAAAAATCCACTGGTCCGCGGTCCGGGACCTGTCGATTCGCTTATCGGACCTGTGCATCATAGCAGAGACAGAGTCCGACGACCAGTAAAAAAAAGAGATTTTATTTTATTCAGTTATGTTTCGTCGTTGCTTTTCTGTATTTGTGCAGGATCTGTAATATGCTTGATATAGACAAAGTAAGTCAGTTAGACCTGTTTTATCTACATTTTTTCTGCGTTTGGCAGTGATAAGAATTAATTATTGTTGATGAAAGCGTGTTGGAAACATCTATGAAAACATGACCCAGTCATTCGTGTTAAAAATTATTCGAACTGGAAGTCAAGTCCGAAAATATCGAGATAAACAATATGACCTAAATAAACTGAAGGGAATGTTTCAAAGAAAAGCTGCTGAAAAAAAGTGAAACCGATGACTTCATTGATGTATGAAGGCTTTCAATAAAAATTAAAATTGAATTGATGATAGTTTTTAACATTTTAAATGCCAATAAAAGACAAGTTTTATATTGAATTTCTTTACAATTGATTATTTTTTTACCTAAGATATTTTATATGGCATTTTACCAGATGGTCATTTATTGAAACGAGTCAATTCTTTATATTTGATATATTTTAATTTGAATCCAAATATCATGATCACATACTATGCAACTGGCATGATCTGTATTCAGAATCCCCTAAATGGCATAATTAAAACAAGAATCGAATATCCAGACCACTGAAAATTTTGTCAGGACTAGTGAAATTAAGTGGTGCATGGGTCCTGGACCACTATATCTCCACAAAATTTTGTAACCCCCGATTGGACCATCAAGTGTATGATTTTTAATTTGTACATTCGTTATACATTCCGACTAACTTGTCATTGATTCTTCACAAGATTACCAGTTTGCATACTGCCAACAATATTTACTCAAACAAGTAGTTTGTTTTTCTATCTGTTTAATTTAACTTCTATGACCACTTCATATTGAATTCAAGCAAATATGGACAGTTCATTCAAATCTATTAATTTAGGGTTCATTTGTGCAGCTTTGACAAAAAGTCTAATAAAATCTTGGCAGGATTGTACCTTTATTTACATATACAACTTTACAACTTGTTTGCCAAGCCTGGTTTCAATAATATACAAATGTACATGTAAGCATAGACATGTCGATGACATAAGTATGCCAAATTGACTCACAAAAAATAATAAAAAAATAAAATTCCCCCCGCCCCAATTTTTTTATAAAAAGTTGGATGAGAATCTAGCAATTTTTTTATAATGGCCAAAGTTCATGTTTGGCCCCTAATTTTTCTGACTTGAAAAATTGGGGTAAGGTGTCTGTCAACATTAAACCTTTGTATTGTATCCAATATTTGACCAAATTTAACTTGCAACAAAAAAATCAAAATCGGACCAGAAATAAAAAAGTTACATATTTGCCCCTTCTGGGCCCCTAAATTGTAAACAGAAAAAGAGGGATCCCCCAAAATCAACCCAATCCATCCTATTACAGTAAGGAACATTGTTACCATTTTTTGTAGCAATTGATGCAAAGGAACGAAAGTTATTGTGGAAACAAATGAGAAAGTGGCATTTTTAGCCCCTTTTGAGTCCCTAATTCATAAATGGAAAAGGGGAGGACCCCCAAAATCAATCCCATGCATCCTTTTATGGTTATGATTATCACTGTAAACCTTAGAGATTGGATAACTTAAACTAAAGTTATTGTGCATACACCAGAAAATGTCATTTTTAGCCCTTTTTGGGCCCCTGATTTCTAAATGGAACCAGAGGCTCTTAAGAGCCTGTATCGCTCACCTGATTCTATAGGCAATGAAGATGGCATTTCCCTGATGTTTAACTAAGTCCTGTAATTTTCAATAAACTTTAAATAGGACCATCCAAACAATATTACTAGAAAGCTTTGTTTCATTGGTTAACCGGTTGTATAGAGAAGATTTTTTTTATTTGCCCATAGGGTCCTATGTTAAACTAAGTCCTGCGCCGTGGTAGCCACTTTGAATTTCCAATTGACATAAAAAACATAAACTTTATAAAGGACCATCCAAACAATATTGCAAGATTGAAAAGCCTGAAATCCAATTACTTCCGACTCATTGTCACTGTCTTGAACCATTTCAATGTCCATTGGAGTCTTTATGGAGTCTTCTTTGATAATTCTTCCCTCAATAATTGTCTGGAACATCCATTCCTTCGACACACATTTACCTGAAAAATATATAAAAGAAAGTACTCATAACTGAAGCCATCTTCAAAGTTGATATTGGTTGATTCATCAATCATGCTGACGTCCATTATATTTTAACAAAACACACTGCTTTATATTTATCTAAATATCCTCCATTTTAAGAAACAAATAATATTACATGTATAAGAAGTATATTAGATCTTGTAAATAACAAGCAAAGTGTCTCCAAGACACGGATGTCCCGGCTCAGCATATATTTGTCGAATTTTGTGTTGTTCTGTAGTCCTTACCATAATAAATTAGGAACCTTAGTGAGCACACTCACATACCCCATATGCTTCACTATTTGACATTAAAAAAGTCCAAGTCCACATGTTAGACACGAAGAAGATGTCTGACAGACCTGAAAACGATTCTCTCCATAAGGGAACCTTACCTGAAGCTGCATATCAAATATCAGAAGCCTCAAGCCTAAGACTAATAGTTGACGAGATATCTGTGACTGAAATATTTATCACCGACTGATGGACCAGTCAAAAACATACCCTCCACAACTTTGTTGTGTGGAATTTGCATGAGGTGTAATAAGTGTACAAAATTTCATTAAGATTCGACTTATCAATTTCAAAAATTTAACTTAACAAAAAGATGAACCTGTAACTGACAGACAAATTGATAACTATACATTGTATGTCCCCACTATATTTGAACCTTATATGTTGGGGGACGAATATGGGTGTTTATTATGTTTGTAACATTCATCCTATGCTGGACTTATTAAGCATCACAGGAATTAAATGCATTTTTCCCCCTTTTTGACGTGCTATAGCTTAATAATGGTAAAGATAGCTCAAATACAGAGATGCCAACCCCACACAATGGAAAATTTGAGTACAGAAAAATTGTAACTATGTGAGTCGCAAAGCGGTGCGAAGACTTAAGCGGCCCCCAGAAGCTCTGGTGTAAATTAAGCAAAATCCTGCATTCTGGGGCTCTCCTGGCAGTAAATATGGGCTTTCAGAAAAACATTTTTAACCTAACTTTTTAAAGAGAAGAAAAAGAAAATACAAAAATTTTTACACTTTCTTAGATGTTTCTTAACAAGGTACGTTTACTGACAACAGTGACAATGCCTTATAATTAGTAATATAACAACATTTTTTTCATAAAAAGTTACAAGCATAGTTGCCAAATAAATATTTGATAGAATCTCAAATTGTACTGAATCTTAGTGAAAAATTTCAGATTTCTACTCCATATTATTTTTAGTTTAATTAGACATATGGTGCAATATGCAAATTTCTCTCCTTTGCGGGATTTGATTAAGCATTGATATTTAGCCGTATATTCTTGCCTAAATGTTTGGCTGTGAATAATCTTTTTCTTCTTTCTAGGTAGAGTGGTTGGATCGTACGCCATTGTTAACAAAAATGTGTTTTTTCCAATCGCGCTCACTAAAACGTTTTAAGTCAGCTGGTACTTCCAATGACCAAAATCGAAATTATAAAGTGGCAACAAATACAGAACCGGCACCGAAAAAAAAATCCGAATTTCTCTAAATCGAAACCAATGACGAATTTTTTTTTTTAATCGGAGTAACAAGATAACAAAATCGCAGCGCTGATTTTAGGCCGAAAAATCAGGGTACCTCCGACTAAATCGGAGGGGTTGGCATCTCTGCAAATATGTTGGATACTAAAGACAGCTCTTGCTTAGAGCTACATTTTGGAAAAAAAAATCAAATTGGATAAACAATAACAAATTTACATAATTTCAAAATTTGCATTGACAGTCCTTGACTCTTAATAACTGTAAAACTGTTGTTGTCTCCTTCACAAAATCCCCATTTCCTTTTTTCTCTCCTATCAAGTCCAGAATCAGGGAATAGGAGGAGCCTGAAATCAAATCCCGTGATATGGGACCGACCCAAAAGTGAAGGTGCACACCAAATATCAAAAAGTTGTGATGCATAGTTCTGTCCCTGAGAAATCTTTTACGAAAACTTAGTATTGAACCAATGGGAGGAACAAATTCATGAAGTCAGTAAAAAGGAAGTAGAAGTCATAGAGATGTTAAAGGACATGGTATGATAAGAGGCATTATTGGCCCCCTTTTCAAGAATTTCTCAAATCTTCTTTAATTGAAGATTTTGTTATTACAAAATGGTTCTATCAAAATACTATACAAGTTTTAAGGGGTAATTCCTGTAGAATTCGTCACAGCTCGTGCATAAAACTGATAAAATTGTTTTGTTGATTTTTCGCAAAAATAGGTAAAAATATAGTATATTCCTGTATTTATCGGGCAAATCAAATATGAACGTACCTGCGAGCCACTCCAATATTTTTACAGAAGGTGTCCAACTATAATACTAATGTTCAGATAAAATATCCTGAAGGCTCATAGGTACGTTCATATTTAATTCTGGCAAAAACTGATGATATGCACTTGAATTTTTTCGCAAATTTCCAAAGATTTTCAAATTTATGCATTCTGCGCATGCCTATTATGAGGCTATAAGACTTCAAAAACAAATATCATTCAACAAAATATGAATATTCTGCTGTAAAAATTACCACTAATGATGAAATACTTGCAACCTGAAAAATATCTAAAAATTGGGGGCCAATATGGGCCCTTATCCTACCATGTACAATGTTGATACCGCCATACTCAAGAGGCATACTGAATTTGAAGTGGCGATGAATTTTGTGATAAGAAGTTGCTGATAAATCCTTTGCGTTTCGGATGGACTGACTGAGGTAAACCAGTATACCCCCCTTTTTATAAGCAGGGGAAATATATGCATTGTTAAACATGTCAAACTCACTTGATGTATGAATTTGTCCATCTGCACACATAATGACCGTTTTTTCTGATGGATTCAAAACCTCTATACCACCCATCCTATGAAGCATGCTTCTAACTACATCTAGACAAACAGAAAAAAAAATTAATTAGTTAAGAGGTGAAACATGATCACAACTTAAAATTAGCAAAATCTATGCTTTTAAAACTCTTTTGCTGATGAGTTTCTATAGGAAGTTCAACAAGTGTGGACTGTGAGCATGCTCACAAAGCGATACCACGGCTTTGCTTTCAAGTCCAATTATCTAATCTTAATGATAATCAAGGTCAATAAAAAGCCTTCATGCACATCTACATATAATGTACTTCCTTTATGCCAAGTTTCATTAAATTTCATCAAGCGGTTTAGGAGGAGTTGTGCTTACAAGGGATGTGGACAGACGGACAGACATGGCGATTCCAGGGGGGTGGGGGTGGGGGGGGGGTGGTATAACAATGATACTGGCTTCCCTTAGAAGCCAGAATTTTTCAACCGACTGGAAGCCATTTTTGATGTATGATTAGAAAAACCTTTAAAAATTGGTCGGGCTGAATCAGAAAATAACTATGTTGATAGGCAATCTTATTTTAAAAAATGTTGGTGAAATTCTTAAGAGTTCTTTAGAAGCCTATGTACTGTAAAAGAAGAAATTTTCACAAGAGGTTTATTTTCGCGAGACAAAATCTCAAAAATATAACCCTGCATAAATTGCTTTGTTTGTTTTAACCTATATTTAGAACAGTCCATTTGCTAAAATTAAACCTTGCTAATATACTTTGATATTAAAATCACGAAATTTAAACCACACGAAAATATCTACATTTACAGTAAATGTTTTAATTAATTAATGAGTGCATTGGGGGCCTTAAAAATGGGCCATCCTGGGAGGGGACATATTGTTTTCTGGCACAGCCTTCCAAGACACAAGCCAGAATTTCGTTAAACAAGAAGCAGATCCCACCATATGGACCCCACACCTGAGGCTGCATACAAAATTTTGGATCCTACAATTATTTCTGAGAAAACTGTAACACATTTTTTTCCCTGCCTATCATTCGCCATACTATAACCTGATGTCACTTCATTTGAAGGAATTTCAAGACACTGTAGAGTGTGAGTGTTTTTTCCAGACTGAAAAACAGCTGGCAATCGTGAAAATTTGATTGTTCTTTAAAGTATCATCTAAAGTTATTTGAAGGACTTGACTTCCTACCTTCATTTATATCTTCTTTCCAATATCCTCTTAACTGAAATTCAAAAGGCTGATAATCTTCTTCAAACCCTATTTCTCCATACCCTCGAAATGAAGTAATGACATAATTTTTCTGCAAATAAAAACATAGGTAATTAACAATTACAAAGTTTGCCCTCATTTGGAATATTGTCAGAGGGTTCAGCTTTGATACACAAAATACAGCGACTTAATTTCACCTTGATGAGGAACTACACTCACTGAAGCATTAAATTGAAGGATAGATGACCTAATTTTGCTGGGATGCTGACCTACCATCCCTAATGCATCCACCTGTTAGGTTACATGATCCTACAATGTATAGTTGCTAAGATAAAAAACTGGGACATAAACTTGTATCTAGTCAATCAAGCAAAAAATGTAGGTCACAGTGACCCAGTTTGTCAACATGATGACCTACCATCCCTAATGCATCCACCTGCGAGGTTACATGATCCTACCATGTATAGTTGCTAAGAAAAACTAGAGGGTGTGTCTGTAAGCCACAGATGGCCCTCCCTAATTTATGACATGTTGTAGGTATATATATAGTAACCAAGATATGGACCTAAACCAAGAAGTTAACCTAAGTCACTCAAGCGTAAAATGTAGGTCAGTGACCTAGTTCCTAGTGGGCTGTCATGCTACCCAAGATGCATCTACTGTTGAAATATTATAAATCTACTACATATAGGACCCGAGATATGGACCTAAACCAAGAACTTAACCAAAGTGTTACGTATGTACGTACGGACAAGGGTAAAATGATATGGCCGATGCACATACGTGGTCGGGCCATAAAAACTCGGACGTAAACATGAATGTAATCAATCAAGCAGGAAATGTACTAGGGACGCAGATGAAGACAGGTATGTAGACCCAGATGCTGGGGTACTCCAATAGTTCTACCTCAACTTCATTGAGGCGAACTAATAAGGTTTTTAAATTGAGTGTTGACATACAAAATATATTTTTCTGATGAAAGATGCAAATAAAACCTAAAAATAGTAATTTTTCTATTTTTACTGCCTAATCAAAGGTGTTACAAAACTTAAAATATAACAAGCCAACAACAAGCATGTCCCACTCGGCTCATATTTGTCGAACCCGATCAATTTTGTAGTGTTCTGTAGTCCATTAGATGATAAATAAGTGTACAAAATTTCATGAAAATCTGGCTTACCGTTTCCAAGAAATCAACTTTACAAAAAGGTGAACCTAAAAGGTGAATCTGTGACGGACGGACAAACAGACAGAAAACTATATGACCCACAACAAAGTTGGCGGGACATAAAAATTCTTGTGATACTACAAACTATACATTGTAAGGATAATTCTACTGTAAGATAAGCTTCATACTTCAAATCTTACTTTTAAGGAGAAAAAAAGTGGCATAAACCAGCCCTTATCAAACCTTGTCCTTTCTGCCTATAACTACTAGGTGAAACATTTTTAAGTATTAGGTAAACAAGACTAAGATATGAAGACTTCTGTAGGAGTCGTTTATTTACTGCATAGATATTTTTTTTGATATTTTCTCCATCTCAGTGTTGTTTTAATTAATAATGTATATAATACTTTTAAAATCTGTGTGTCTAGTCTAGGAACATTTTTTTGTACTTTTATATTGTGTACTTCATGCAATTAATTTATGTACCACTTTTACTGGCAAGTGGGAATAACATCTGGAGACAACCACATCATGTTTATTTAATAAATACTTCAGATATATATAATAAAGTTTAATTCAGAATCAGAGTGGTAGACAACAATAACTAATATTGATTGATTGTTAATGTCCATTTGCTTGTAACCACGTGTTCATGAATGTCGTCTGCTATAAATGTACAATTGTTTTAAATTGCTAATTGTTCTGTTAAATTTCACTAGTTCGCAGTTTACACAAACCTCACATTTTGGTGTTCACATCTGGTCTTTATTTTTATGTTCCAATCATTTTTTTGTCTTCATTTAAGTAGAAATTCAGCGTCTCCTCGTTTCACGCACCTGTCTAGACTGTAGCCAGGTTAAAATTGGTTTACGCATGTGCACTCGAAATCTTTTCACGTTGTCAGTTGACACACATTTGTATTATTCAATAAATCTCAATTTTTACGAAGTTACCATTTTGTTTACATGATTTCTGTAAATCCTTATAAAGTTTGTTAACAATCTTCAACTTGTTTCGTACATGTCAGTTCTTTATATCGGCGAATTTTGTCATTTTTCCTCGCCGCCAACTTCAACGTTTATTGTTTTATTGATGTCTCAGGTAGCTTCCGGTGCGCATGCCCACACATTGTACAATTATTTTTATCACAGAAATTTATTTGTACCATATAGAGAATCTTACTATGTCTTAATATTATTAAATATATGTAATAGTGTAATTTTGAAATTTATTAACAATTTTTGTTAAAAACTTGTTGGAACCAGCGGGAATTCTACAAATTTCCAACTTCCAACAGGTTTCCAACGTTGACGTAATAACAAGCGTATTAGTCAGTTCTGCTAAAGCTTTTGACTTGAACAGTTAGTATTTTTGGCTAAGATTTTTATTTTAAGGAAAAGTCAAAATTTTTCATAATTTCAATTAAGTTTCTTTCGGAAATTGCGCTAAAGTAAATTTTAACGTTTTTTTTTTTATTTTCTGTAAAGGTTAATTTTCTTTTAGCTGACTCTTCGGAGCCGGACTCTGTTATTTTTGTTTAATTGCTCTAAGCAGTAGATTAATTTAAATTTTGGAATATTTTCAAAAGCATTATTCATAAATAATTTAGTTTTCCTAAATTTTGCTGGCAAAACTTCAGTTAAAGGTTAATTTGTTCTTGTTGTTCAAAGTTATGAAGTTATAGTTTTGCCGTATTTGCTTTAAACAATTCACATTTTTTTTTAAATAGGAATAAATAGGTTCTTTGGCTTAGGTATAACTTCCTAAAGGCTTGGAGGTTATTAAAACAAACAGATTATTGGAGGTCAATAATTGTTTCTTTGACTCTGATTAGTAGAGGTTACTAACAGTGTCAAATTAATAAAATATTTTATTTTAAACTGAAGAGGTTCAGTTTACTGTAATTATTAATATATCAGATGAGGAATCGGATCTTTTCTGAAATTCTTAAACACATAAATCTTTGAAATTTGTGTAATTACATAGCAGGACTCAGCCACCATTGTATTTTTATTTACAAATGATATCTAAAATATTTACTGTTGGGTAATTATACCCCTTGTTCACCTCTTGAGGTAAGAGGCCTTAAATTTTTGTAACTTAGATTCTTGCCTAAATGTTCAAACTCTATAAATGTTAATTGAGTTGACTTTGTGTATGAATTGTTAATGTTAACCAAACTATAATTGAACTAATGAGATAATAATAAAATTATAGAAAGCAATCAGTGAATTGAAATATTGCCCACCTTGACTAGATCATATTATTTTAAGAGTTGGTTGAATTTTAGGGTTCAATAAGAATCCATTTCATAGCCCCCTTTTTCCTGCATCATCTTTACGTTTGAGAAACATGAATTCATACTAGGGTTGACTAGGTGTACTGAAACCCCTTGCCCGCTACAGAGAAAATTTTGGCATCCTCGGCGGGATCCATATAAATTTATTGGATCCAGTGAAACGAACCATTCAGAATTTCTAGTAAACTATTGATTTAAAAAAATGGTGAAACCAAAGTCCACATGTAACCCTGATAAAAGTAGTGATTCACATGATAAAGGCAATAGTAGTCAATATGAGACGGGCACTGAAGAGAGTGATGTTAATGCTCTCCAAATCTCAGACTCTGAAAGACAGGTTCATGAAACAACTGAATATTCAGATACTGATGCTGAAGACACAATGGTGTTAAGATCAAGATCTAAAATACAGTATAGAAAAACTCCAAGTCCTTTTAGAAAGCCTGGCTCACCAAAGAGGCCTAATAGGGGTAGAAAACAAGCTGAACAAATACAAAGTCAAGGTGATTTTGGAATGTATGGCATTATCAAAAATGCTATACAGGATATGACTGGTCAGGTGGTAGCAGCTATTCAGACTGCTTTTAAAGGTCTTAGTAAACAGTCAGAATCAAAAACTGAAAATGGCCTAGTAAAATCTAAAGAAAATAAAAGTAAAGAAATTAGAAAATTACAAAATAAAAGACAAGAGTCAGTTGAATCATCAGCATCCGAGGGAGATGAGACTGATGAATATTTTGATGGTTCATGCTCAGATACTGATAGCATAGATACCAATGAAATAACAGAAAGTAGATCTAAATCTACTAGTAATAAAATTAGATCTGGGTTTTCAAATGCAAAATTACCTCCTTACACAGGAAAGGAGAAATGGGAAGTATGGATTAATAGGTTTGAGGCAGTTGCTTCTTTACAAAATTGGAATAAAAAACATAAATTGAGTGAATTATTGACAAGGCTCCAAGGGGAAGCCGGTGACTTTGCATTCGATCAACTGAATGGCAAAATTTTGACAAGTTACTCAAAATTAGTAAATGAGCTCAAAAACAGATTTGGTGTTTTTGAAAACAGGCGTACCTATAAAGTTCAATTTAACAGGAGAACTCAAAAGTCAAATGAGACTCCAGCTGAATATTCATCTGAGCTAAAAAGAATTTATGATAAAGCATACTCAAATAGGGATGCTAAGACAAGGCAGGAAGACCTGCTTCAAAGATTTTTAATGGGTTTAAATGACCATAATGCAAGGGTTCATATTGAATTAAATAAAGATCCCAAAACAATAGAGGAGGCTGTACAGGAAGTAATAACCTATTTTGAAACAACCTCAGAAAATAATGAGAATTCAAAATATAAAAAAATCAGGCAATTAAGGAAACCAAATCAACGTTATGGTGCTATTAAATCTGCGCAAAATTCTGATCAACTTAACCAAATCAATAAAAAGAAAGAAAATGATTGGCAAAACAAACAAAACCTTGAAAAAGGAAAAGAAATTCTGACTTTGACAAAAGATGAATTACAACAAATGTTTAATAAAATGTATGAAGACAAAGTCAAAAGTGAAGGAACAAAAACACTTACTAATATCCATAGACAAAATTTTAGACAATTTGACAAAAGTAGTCCTGATAACCATTTTAAAAGGAATGGTGACCAAAATGTACCTATATGTTATTTTTGTGGACAACCTGGTCATTATGCCAGAAATTGTTATAGCAATCCTGATAGACAAAGTGATAAAATTGTAAAACCAGTTGAAAATCCAAATATCCCCTTACAAAAGAACACCACACATTTGAAGCCAGAAGGATTCGCTTTAAACTGAAGCGGGTTGACCCCGTTGACCAGGTGTTGACCCCTAAATTTGATGTTATATGTAATGGTCAGCAAATTGAAATTGATAAAAATAGCAATGATACTAGCATCATATCTCCTGATAAAAGTACTGACTGCACTGTTAAGCAAGAAATTAGTAAAGTTTTAGTAAATGGAGAAGGTGAAAAAGTAAATAGTAAAAATAGTGATGTAAACGAATTTTCTGTAACCCAAAATTCCAAGAATGTTTTGGAATTGGGTAATAAAGTTAAACGACAAATACTCCGAAGTGAGGGAGTTTATGTCGAGGGTTATGTACAAGGATACGAGGTTAATTTTACAGTGGATACTGGAGCAGTCAGAACAGTTCTGTCTGTCAACACATTTAATAAAATTCCCCTCTTTAGAAGACCAGATTTGGTCGAGTCCTGTACTTTATCTAGTGCTGATGGCAAACCCATACAAGAGTTAGGTAAAGCCATATTTGAAATTAATTTAGGCGATTTGTGCTTTGAGACAGAGCTTATAGTTGCTAATATTGAGGACGAAGCCTTGCTTGGCTTAGATATTCTTATGCGGTCAAATTGGGGACCTGCAGACATTAGTTTAAAAGATGGAAATATGATGCTGGGTGATCATGTCATTCCCTGTACCAAAATTGGTCATACCAAAACTGAAATTAGAAAAATTTATGTAGCTGAGAATTATGAAATTCCCCCTCAAAGTGAGGTTATAATAGATGTTTTTGTGGACCGTAATGAAAATGACCTTGTTGCTTCCAATGAAAATTATTTGCTAGAACCTAATGAACATTTTTCAGACAGATTCTCTCTTATAATGGCACCAAGTTTAGTTGATCTAAGTTGTAATGTTACATGTAAAGCTAGAATATTGAATCCCAACGACCAAAAGTGTACCATTTATCAAGATACAATAATCGGTACTGCTGAACCGATTACTTCCGACCCCACTATTTTATTCAAATGTGAAGACACTTCTGAAGTCAACAATTACGACTCTATGAGGCAATTAAAATTAAATGAAACCAAACCTGTAAAATGGGAAACAAATGAGGGCATAATAAGGTGCCTCAGCAAAAAGGGTACAGCAGATGGTGGAAAGAGTGGAAATGTCCCATCTCATCTTTACAATATGTATGAAAACATAGCTCCTGGTTATTCCCAAATTGAAAAACAGGCTATTGCTGATCTTTTGGTCAGTCATTCCAGTACATTTTCAAAAGACGATACAGATTTGGGTAGAACAAACCTTATAGAATTTAGCATTGACACTGGTGATGCTAAACCTATTAAACAACCGCCTAGGAGGGTTCCCTTAGCATTTGCAAATGAAGAAAAAGTTCTCATTGAACAAATGGAAAAACAAGGCATAATTAGAAAGTCCACCTCACCATGGTCCAGTCCACTAGTATTAGTTTTAAAGAAAAATGGGAAGGTACGGGCTTGTGTGGATTATAGAATGGTTAATTCAGTTAGTAAAAAATGGGCATGGCCCTTGCTCAGAATACAGGACTGCTTAGACAGTATAGCAGGTGCTTCTATCTTTAGTACATTTGACCTTACAAGTGGTTTCAATCAAATTCCCGTAAAAGAGGAAGACATTCCCAAAACTGCCTTTGTTACTAAATATGGCCTCCACGAGTATACCACTTTGCCTTTTGGCCTATCAAATGGGCCCGCCTGTTGTCAACGACTTATGGAATTAGTTTTAAATGGACTTCAATGGCAAATTCTTTTGATTTATTTGGATGATACAATTTTATTTGCATCAAGTTTTGAAGAACACCTTGAAAGGTTAAAGGTTGTTCTAGACAGAATAAAAGAAGCTGGTTTGAAATTAAAACCAGAAAAATGTAGGATTTTCCAAAAAGAAGTTACTTTTCTGGGACATGTTGTTTCAGAAGAGGGTGTTAAACCTGACCCCAATAATATTGCTAAAATTTTACAATGTCCCGTTCCCAAAACAGTCAAAGAAGTTCGCCACATATTAGGCATGGGTAGCTATTACAGACGCTATATTAGCCATTTTTCGGAGCTAGTAAAACCCTTAACAGAGTTGACAAAGAAGTCAACCAAATTTGTATGGTCTAATGAATGCCAAGAAGCATTCGGAAAATTAAAACAACTTTTTGTCAGTCCTGGTATATTAGCCTATCCCCGTGATGAAGGTGAATATATTCTAGATACAGACGCCAGTGATGACACTATAGGGGCAGTTTTACTACAAGTGCAAGATGGAATGCCAAGAGTCATAGCATATGGCAGTCGCACTTTAAATAAGGCTGAACGCAATTATTGTATTACTGACAAGGAATTGTTAGCTGTCAGGTATTTTGTCGAGTATTACCGACAATACCTTTTGGGTCGAACTTTCACAGTAAGAACAGACCACCAAGCTCTTATTTGGCTTTTCAGTCTTAAGGAACCTAAAGGACGTATTGCACGGTGGATAGAGATTCTATCTGCCTTTGACTTTTCAATAGTATATAGACAGGGCACTAAACATGGCAATGCAGATTTTATGTCTAGGTGTGCAAATCCTAGGGATTGTGATTGTCCATTGAATGACAACATGGAATACCTAAAATGTGGACCATGTAAAAAATGCACCAAAAGGTCAACTGAAATGTTCAGTACCTTCAAGTTTTTAGTCAAAAGTAATGAAATTGACCCAAACACAGAAAACACAATAATTCCTGTGAAAACAGTTAAAACAAGACAACAAACTGCAAAGGAAAGTGACTTTACAGAATGGAGCATGGGGTATTCCCATGAGCAGTTAAAAGAAATGCAGTCAAAAGATGATGATATAAACCCAATTTTACAATGTAAAATTTCAGGGTCAAAGATACCTGAAATTGAAGTACTAACGAAAAGTCCTGCAACTCGCCATTATTTTCATTTATGGGACAGTTTAGTTCTTAGGGATGGTATTTTATATAAACAGTTCAATAAAAGGGATGGCACAGGAAACTTTTTACAGTTCCTTACACCAAGTAAATTGAAATCACAAGTTTTGCATAGTATGCACGACTCCATTGTTTCTGGTCATTTAGGAAAAAGGAAAACCACTGAGAAATTATTACAATGGTTTTATTGGTTTGAATTGCGTGAAGATGTCCGAATATGGATTTTAAAGTGTTCAATATGCAGTGCAAATAAACCCCCTGCAAAGACAGCAAGGGCTCCTTTAGGTAGCATGCCTGTCGGTGCCCCTTGGGACCGTCTTGCAACAGATATAATGGGGCCTTTTCCCTTAACTCCCAGAGGAAACCGTTTTATATTGACAATAACTGATTATTTTACCAAATGGGTTGAAGTTTTTGCAATTCCTGATCAAACAGCTGCCACATGTGCAGACATTATTTTAAATGAAGTCATATGTCGTTACGGGTGTCCATTGTCCATACACTCTGACCAGGGTAGAAACTATGAAAGTGACCTTTTCAAAGAATTATGTCAATTGTTGAACATCAAAAAGACTAGAACAAGTCCAAGAAATCCCAAGGGTAATGGACAGTGCGAGAGATTTAATCGCACTTTACTTGGAATGATAAAATCATATATAAAAGGGGAACAAACCAATTGGGACAAAAATTTAGGGTGCTTGGCAGGGGCATACAGAGCCACGCCAAATGAGTCAACTAAATTGACACCCAACCTTATGCTTTTTGGCAGAGAAATTTTACTGCCAAATGAAGTTATGAAAGGGGACATTCCCTTACCCACAAAAGAATTAAACTCCAATATGTTTGGAAAACATACTGAATATATAAGAGATTGTTTAACTAAAGCACATTCTGTTGCTAGGCGACATTTACAAAATAATGCAAAACGTAGAAAGGACTATTACGACAGAAAGTCAAACCTGACATTGTTTGATAAAAATGAAATAGTTTGGTATCTTTCCAAGAGCCAACAACCCTCAATGTGCCCAAAACTGCAGCCAATGTACACTGGTCCATGCATAGTAACTAAGAAGTTCAATGATATAAACTATGAAATACAAATAGATGAAAATGGTACCAAAAAGATTGTCAACCACGATAAATTAAAATGTTTTCATGGAGACACGATTCCAAAATGGATTAAAACTATATTGAAGAAAAGTCATACCCCAGTCATAAAGAGACCTATACATTAATTTTTTTTGTTTAATGCATTAAATGTATAAAAAAAAAAACATGTCAGACTTGCTTTAAACGATTCAAATATCCATGGCAACTAGAACAGCATGTTTTATCACACATAGATAGTATGTTGTTACATTATACTGTAAAAAAAAAAAAAAAATATGTAAACCATTTAAAAACTAGTAATAATAAGCACAAACAAAAGCAGAAAAAGATAAACCTTCCAAAGCAAAGAAAATATTTTGACCAAAATGTCTCAGCTCGGAAAATTGCCAACAACAATTTAAATAAATTATTTAGCAAATGTGTGAACAGTTCTGAAGAAGTTGAATCAGAGGCATCTGAAAGTTTTGACAATTTTTCCAAAATGTCACATACTTGTACTAGTATCAGCAAGTCAGGAGAAATACATGGAGATGCCGTTTCAGTTTGTGAAACAACAAACCAGACTGATCATTTTTGAACAAGTTTTAATATTGGCGCAGTTTTAAACAATATTAAGTTGTTATACAAACCTGATGAAAAGTTTGAAAATGAAGCCATCATTACAAAGTTTGAATGTGTATTGTGTAAAATGTCATTTGAAAGTATGGAATCATTTAAACAACATGTTAACTCATATGAACCACCTGTGAATGGTACTACGAACAGGATAATTGATTTAACAGTTCATTGATGAAATGAATTTAGTTTCGAGTAAAACTGTTCTTGACAAATATATTTTCCAATACTGTTTCCTTTGGAATTTTAAAGAGCATTGAAGCGGTTCAATGGCTAATAAAACTGTAATTTACTAGTGTATAAAATATATAGTTATATAAAAAGAAATCCTATGAGATACATAGGAATGCTAGTTCTAAATGGTAGAACTTTAAAAAAATATAAATATATAGAAAAATATAAATATATAGAAGTAAAAGCTTCTAGAAAATATAGTTGTAAATATATAGAAATATGAAAATAAATAGTTTTTTTTTTAATACGGCAAGAATCTATGTATAAGTTTGCTTTAAAGATATAGAAAGCAAATAATAAAATTTTTTTTTTGTAATGAACCTATTCCTGGTGGCGAGTCCATGCAAATTGATTGCCATGGGACTCAACAATTTTACAATTTGTATCGTTTAGATGTCTGCACAACTTAGAGTACCAGCCAATAAGAGAGGTTTGGCATACCAATGTCTTCATTGTCAGGACCCTATATTTATAGCAGAAAAGTGCAGGATTGAGTCTCATATTTGGAAGTTTCACATATCATTGAGCAAGGCGAGGTTCTCCTGCAGGCTTTGCATGTATAGGTGTAACACCAGGAATGAACTTGAGAGACACCTGCACAAATTCGAGGCCCATTTGAGGGCCAGGGCCTCACAGGGAGACATGTATCCTGGGGACCAGTACTACCTGCAACAGAACACAAGGGATCCTCATATAATTAATGTTACATCCCTTGACTATGTTCCACTTACACCTGCTGAGAGTGCTCGATATTGGGCGTCTAGAGCCCGTGTGCCCAACCAGCCTATACAGTTTCAACTACCTCAATCTTCTTTACCTATGACCATGATGCCTCCAGTACCTAGATCTGCACCACCTCAAACCTCATTGTTCATTCCAGAAATATCCACACCTAATCAGTACCGTCAACCTCTGCCTACTCTACCGCCACCACCACCACCACCAACATCATCAGTTTCCAGCTCTCTTCCACAGGCCTCCAGTTCTATTGCATCCTCAGACCTAACTCCATACATGCCTATTGATTTTGACTTCGACAACATTGAAACAACCAATCCTTCTTCATATGCAGCATCTCCATCACCCATTGAGAATATTTTGCCACAGTTACTTGGAACTGATGCCGACTCTACCCTGACCACAACTGCTACAACTGTTCCATCTACAACCATACCTTCTGCACTTCCTTCTTCTACCATTTCCCAGGATTACACTCAACAACTGTTGGAATCTCTAAACAAGTTCACACAAACTCAAACCACATTATTAAAAGCCATTCAGCAGCACGACACTCTGATAAAGAGACTGTCATTTGATATATCTTGCCTTAGAGGACAATTTAGAAACTTTGAACGCAACAGGACAAATCCAAGTAGACCAATACGCAGAAATGGAAATAGGAATCCGTCAAGAACAACAGCTTTCAATACTACAGCTAGGATCACCCCGTACAGTAGACATGCATCCAACCCACCCAGCCCGAAGCTTAAATCATTTGTATCAAAGAAGGACAATTAGAAAGTTAAATAATTTGTTATATGTAATTTATATTTAGAATTATAGGAAAATTTTATTCTTATAAAAAAAGGGGGGTTTAAATTTGTAAAATTTGATAAATTTTAGATAAGAGCCAAAAATTTTAAGTATTTTTATGAAATGATTATTTTTGTGATTCTCATGGCACTTATTCCTGGATAATATTCATTTTGTTGTTACTTTCATCTTCTCCACATACCATCATTCAGCATTTATCATGACCAGTCCTGTAATAAATGATTTATTTCCATTTATAGTATTTCCATAGTATTATAAACAGATACAGCAGTAATAAATGAAATCTGAATATATATGTGTAGATATATATATTGTTACATATTGTTTAACAAATTTTCCAGATATTTATCCTTACATTTGAGAAAACAAAATATTTCTATGGTAATTGACTTTATAGAGAAATGAATACCTACAATTATACCTTGTATATAGTCTGATAGTTCTGTGATGTAACATCAGTAAATAATTACTACTGATTTTAGTATGTAGTTCAACTTGTTAACTGAAATTAAAAATATAAGCTTATTATTATGTGTAAGTAATGATATAAACGTGTTGTTTTTTTTGCGGGACGCAAAAAGGTAAAGAGGGGGTAAAAATGTAGGAGTCGTTTATTTACTGCATAGATATTTTTTTTGATATTTTCTCCATCTCAGTGTTGTTTTAATTAATAATGTATATAATACTTTTAAAATCTGTGTGTCTAGTCTAGGAACATTTTTTTGTACTTTTATATTGTGTACTTCATGCAATTAATTTATGTACCACTTTTACTGGCAAGTGGGAATAACATCTGGAGACAACCACATCATGTTTATTTAATAAATACTTCAGATATATATAATAAAGTTTAATTCAGAATCAGAGTGGTAGACAACAATAACTAATATTGATTGATTGTTAATGTCCATTTGCTTGTAACCACGTGTTCATGAATGTCGTCTGCTATAAATGTACAATTGTTTTAAATTGCTAATTGTTCTGTTAAATTTCACTAGTTCGCAGTTTACACAAACCTCACATTTTGGTGTTCACATCTGGTCTTTATTTTTATGTTCCAATCATTTTTTTTGTCTTCATTTAAGTAGAAATTCAGCGTCTCCTCGTTTCACGCACCTGTCTAGACTGTAGCCAGGTTAAAATTGGTTTACGCATGTGCACTCGAAATCTTTTCATGTTGTCAGTTGACACACATTTGTATTATTCAATAAATCTCAATTTTTACGAAGTTACCATTTTGTTTACATGATTTCTGTAAATCCTTATAAAGTTTGTTAACAATCTTCAACTTGTTTCGTACATGTCAGTTCTTTATATCGGCGAATTTTGTCATTTTTCCTCGCCGCCAACTTCAACGTTTATTGTTTTATTGATGTCTCAGGTAGCTTCCGGTGCGCATGCCCACACATTGTACAATTATTTTTATCACAGAAATTTATTTGTACCATATAGAGAATCTTACTATGTCTTAATATTATTAAATATATGTAATAGTGTAATTTTGAAATTTATTAACAATTTTTGTTAAAAACTTGTTGGAACCAGCGGGAATTCTACAAATTTCCAACTTCCAACAGGTTTCCAACGTTGACGTAATAACAAGCGTATTAGTCAGTTCTGCTAAAGCTTTTGACTTGAACAGTTAGTATTTTTGGCTAAGATTTTTATTTTAAGGAAAAGTCAAAATTTTTCATAATTTCAATTAAGTTTCTTTCGGAAATTGCGCTAAAGTAAATTTTAACGTTTTTTTTTTATTTTCTGTAAAGGTTAATTTTCTTTTAGCGGACTCTTCGGAGCCGGACTCTGTTATTTTTGTTTAATTGCTCTAAGCAGTAGATTAATTTAAATTTTGGAATATTTTCAAAAGCATTATTCATAAATAATTTAGTTTTCCTAAATTTTGCTGGCAAAACTTCAGTTAAAGGTTAATTTGTTCTTGTTGTTCAAAGTTATGAAGTTATAGTTTTGCCGTATTTGCTTTAAACAATTCACATTTTTTTTAAATAGGAATAAATAGGTTCTTTGGCTTAGGTATAACTTCCTAAAGGCTTGGAGGTTATTAAAACAAACAGATTATTGGAGGTCAATAACTGTTTCTTTGACTCTGATTAGTAGAGGTTACTAACAGTGTCAAATTAATAAAATATTTTATTTTAAACTGAAGAGGTTCAGTTTACTGTAATTATTAATATATCAGATGAGGAATCTGATCTTTTCTGAAATTCTTAAACACATAAATCTTTGAAATTTGTGTAATTACATAGCAGGACTCAGCCACCATTGTATTTTTATTTACAAATGATATCTAAAATATTTACTGTTGGGTAATTATACCCCTTGTTCACCTCTTGAGGTAAGAGGCCTTAAATTTTTGTAACTTAGATTCTTGCCTAAATGTTCAAACTCTATAAATGTTAATTGAGTTGACTTTGTGTATGAATTGTTAATGTTAACCAAACTATAATTGAACTAATGAGATAATAATAAAATTATAGAAAGCAATCAGTGAATTGAAATATTGCCCACCTTGACTAGATCATATTATTTTAAGAGTTGGTTGAATTTTAGGGTTCAATAAGAATCCATTTCATAGCCCCTTTTTTCCTGCATCATCTTTACGTTTGAGAAACATGAATTCATACTAGGGTTGACTAGGTGTACTGAAACCCCTTGCCCGCTACACTTCTCTTAAGTTTTAAGAATCTTGGATACAAAGTTTCTGCAACAAAGGATGATGGATTTTTCCAAAGTGATTAGTTTCTGCAACAAAGGATGATGGACTTTTCCAAAGTGATTCCTGTATGTCGCTTCGGCAACATCATAATAAAACATCCTTGATAGCCCACTCAAATAACCTACTACTTAGGTCTGTCTAAGGCTACTGAAAGTCAACAAAGAAGGAAAATTCTAAGTCTGCCTGTTTAACAGGAAGTAATTGAATGACAGGCCATAAAACAAATCTGCCTATATATGACTGTACCAGAAGTCTATAATTAATTGACTGGCGTCGAGTAGAAATCAACCTTATCGCCTATAAATCATAACAAATCAATGTTGTAAGTACATAGCTAAAACGTCATGATAGAGGATTTATCTGCATAAACTTCTTCAAGAGTAACATATTGATACTACAAATGAGGGTTTATAATGATGTTTTGCCCCAAAATAGTTTTAAAAAGGTGGAAATTTGAATGCCATAAGGTTGATTTCTATATGATGTTAACCATTATTGTTGAGAAATTGAGAAATAAAAATGATTTACCCAGTTCTGTATTGCTCCTTTATTCACAGAGTCTTTTATCCATTTTTTGCTTAAGCATTTTACTTGTCTCCCCAAAAGACATTGGAAGGCCTCTATTGTTGCAACTGCCTGTTTATTTTCAGCTGGAAGAGAGTAATCAAACTATGACTGTCAAAAGTTTCTTACACATGTTTATATGAAAAAATGAAGAATCTTCAACAAGTGATAGAAATAGCGTTTCTTTTCAAGAGTTGAGGAAATGGCAAGGTGAGCTGAAAATGCGATAGCTCCAATATTGTCCATATAAAAATATTAGTAATATGTGCATTAACATTGTACATCAAACTAAATATTCAGATCCAGTCAGCACAAATTCTAAGATCTTAAATTTCAGATAAGATTGTACATGTATCAGCTCAGAACCCTGGAGAAAAATCAAATGAATTGCAAAAAGAAGCTCCCATGCATTTGATAATTTTATCATTGTTTACATTTCAACAAAATTATTAGGGGTTGCGCTGTTATTTTTAAGACAGTAATTATTTAACATTGTACATTTAGTATGCGTTTTGCAAAGATAGTTTCATAAAATTTTGTTTTGTAGTTTCAGGAGTGACATCCACAGACTCTCTATCAACACATTTCATAATCCTCCTAAATTTTTTTGTGGGGTTAAAAAAATAATACATGTACTTACATGCAGGCATAACAAGAATATCTGCATCATCAGGATTTTCTGTGATCACAAACTGCCTGAACAACTTGAAGAAACCCTGCAAAACCATATCGTGTTATAATTTTTCTTTATTTCAAAATTTACATTACATATTCATAAGTTTGCATAAAAATGTTGAAAAGTTTATCCATGATATGTAACAGATGGCTCAAACTCAATAGAAAAAGCTACGCTGAGCGCAGCAGTATAGGACAGCAGCAAGTTGAACTCTGTACATTATGGATAGTCAATTTGTCTTTGTCACATTTGGTGGACTGACTACATTTTTGTCACATGTGACACGTAGTGACCCATGACTAATTTTATCAGTATGTTTATGAATAAAATTGTGATTTTCTGCCCTTTTGACCTATATAACTCAAAAACAGAGTTAAAATTTGCTGTCATATAAAAATATCCATTTATATCCATGAGTACCTTCAATATTTGTGGTTTGCTAAAAATGTATTAGTTTGAGGGTTCTAAAATTCATTGTTATGAAGTTTGAATGACAATGGGTTTAATTCTAAAATTAAATCATGTTCATGATCCAAATTTGATCATAAATTATCAAGGTCTGAGCCATTATATTTGAATATTACTAAATTTTGATCATGATAATGGATCATGATTATCAACAAATTAAAAAAATGCACCCTTATTTCCTTCTCACTGTGAATGAAAGTCAAAGGAAGCTCAGGACAGTGTAATGTTCCAGACTGTACCAGTATTTAGATCGTACGTGTATGCTGACAAGAATATTTTGTCATAAGAACCTTAGTGAGCCCGCCCAAGTATTTCTTTGTTGGAGGTGAAAAAAGTTGTCAGCTTGTTAAACAGAAAGTAGATGAGCAACAAACTTGAAAACAAATCCAACCATACGAGACCCCCTATCTGAAGCTGCATATTAACTATCAGAAACCTAAAATTATTAGTTGCTGAGAAATCCGCGACGGAAATATAGATCAATGACTGACTGACAGATCTGTCAAAAACCTTATACCCTCTGCAAGTTTATTGTGTGGGGTATGACTATTCAAAACATGTTCTTACCATGTTAATGACTAAAGGACTACTGTAGAAAACTTTTTGGACCTGTCCTGGAGAAAGTGCATCAACTTCAGGCGCAGCAATATCTTGAGCATGAACTTGAGCTGTTATATCAACTTGACCATTTCCTAGGGATGTGGTATCATTTTGACCATTTACTTGGGGCGTGGTATCAACTTGTTCATCATCTTGACCATTTACTTGGGGCGTGGCATCATCTTGTTCATCATCCTGACCATTTACTTGGGGCGTAGTATGATCTTGTTCATCATCTTGACCATTTACTTGGGGCGTTGTATCAACTTTTTCATCAACTTGACCATTTACCTGGGGCGTGGTTTCAACTTGTTCATCATCTTGACCATTTACTTGGGGTGTGGTATCAACTTGTTCATCATCTTGACCATTTACTTGGGACGTGGTATCATCTTGTTCATCATCTTCACCATTTACTTGGGACATTGTATCATCTTGACCATTTACCTGGGGCGTGGTTTCAACTTGTTCATCATCTTGACCATCTACTTGGGGCTTGGTATCATCTTGTTTATCATCTTGATCATTTACTTGGGATGTGGTATCATCTTGTTCATCATCTTGACCATTTACTTGGGGCGTGGTATCATCTTGACCATTTACTTGAGATGTGGTATCATCTTGTTCATCATCTTGACCATTTACTTGGGACATGGTATCAACTTGTTCATCATCTTGGCCATTTACTTGGGGCGTGGTATCATCTTGACCATTTACTTGAGATGTGGTATCATCTTGTTCATCATCTTGACCATTTACTTGGGACATGGTATCAACTTGTTCATCATCTTGACCATTTACTTGGGGCATGGTATCATATTGACCATTTACTTGAGATGTGGTATCATCTTGACCATTTACTTGGGACATGGTATCATCTTGTTCATCAACTTGACCATTTACTTTATCTTTTTTCTTGCATTCCGGATCCTGTTAAAATAAACATTTACTGTAAATAGTATTTTATAACTATTTACAATGTACATGTCATAAGCTTTCAAAAGACATGCCACATGTCAACCTTCCTAAGACTTGGGAGTTTTTTACCCCTTTTTGGTCCTTATTCTATAAATGGTAGGGACCACAAATCCAAAACAAACCTTCCTCTAATGGATACTAACAACATATTAAAATTTCATAACAATCCGACAACTTAAACTGAAGTTGTCACTCGGAAACCACATTCTTCATGCATTTTCAGCCCCTTTTGGCCACCGATTGAAAAAGCGGTAGGGGCCACAAACCCCCAATTCAACACCAACCTTTCTCTAATAAATACTAACAACAAATCAAAATTTCAGAACAATGGAACAACTAATACTAAAGTTATCGCAAGGAAACCATACTGCACAGACGGACGGACAAAGTGATTCCTATATACCCCCCAAACTTCGCTTGCGGGGGGTATAACCAGAGGATCTCGGAGCCTGTGAAGCTCATATGGTTATGAATAGTTTAAGCCTAATGGTAGTCTTAAAACACTAGAACAAATGTTTCTCCAAGACATGAATGTCCTGCTCCGCACATATTTGTTGAAACCTAACCATTCTTGTGTAGTTCTGTAGTCCATATGATGATAAATAAAAGTACAAATTTCATGAGGATCCAACTTAGTTTTCAAGTAATCAACTTAAAAAAAAAAAAAAAAAAAAGTTAAACCAAAAATGTAGACCTAAGGTGTGACAGAAGAACTGAAGGACAATTGAACGGAGGTAAAAACTACATGTCCATGAAACAAAGTTGGCAGGACATACCGGGTAGTATCCCTAGATGCATCATAAATACCAATATAACTGATGTGGACCTTCGATATTTCGCTTAACTCGATGGATTTTTGCAGTCCGGACAATATTAATTAGTGTAATTTTAACCTCGTTGTATCGAAGTTAATTTTGCTCTCCGTATCGATGTCAAAACTAACAATTTCATTTGTATTTTGTATTGTTACTTAACGCGTCTGTTTATTTTAAACACCTGTCATTGAGGAAACAGGTTTTTTGATTGGCTATTACAATTTGATTTTGCAATTTAATAAAACGAATTGGTAATCCAAGCGCAGGACATGAATTATTAAGATTAATTGATAATAATATATATTTAATCAATTTTATCATCGCCAGTTGACTGTTTATTTGTTTAAAGTGTTGCCTTAATCAAATAAAATGTAATCAAAGTAAGGAAGCGTATCGTTCCATGTGTATACAAAACTTAGTCTCGATCATCCAGCCGCTTAATTTCATTTGTGCTATTTATATATGCGTCTGGGTGAACGAGACTACAAAACTGTCAGAGTTGAAGATAAAGTCTGAGGACTTCCGGAAGTAACGAACTGGTTAGCGTCGAAAATAATCGTTTTCCTTACACTGCAACACAAAGGATACCAACTTTTACATTTTCCAAAAAGTATGCGTACGTAAATAACATTCAATGCCAGATCCGACGAGTATTAAAACATTTTTGGTACATAATTTGCTGCGTCATGATGACCCTCTGGGTAATATTTTTGGGGGTCAAAAATGTTTTTTATGCGTAAAATACAAATTTGCGTTAACGGAAACGCTGAGAATTACGATCATGTGACTTGCTTTTTCGAGAGGTGAAGTGTTATGAGGTCAACGGGTAAATAGTGAATATAATACCGACTGTGTCGGAAAAATCACCCTGAAATCATTCAGTCATGGGACAGACTTATACAAGTCTAATGTATTTTAGACTGATTTAGGTCTAAACTTATGACATTGTATCTTTGTTTCATGGAAATAGACCTAGACAAGTCTAAATCATTTAGACCTGAGGAAGTCTACAGGATTTTTTCTAGGTCACAGATGTTTCAGATTTCATGCATAATTGGACTTACTTTAGTCTAAAATTTGTGAAATTGGCCAGGCATCGAGGTTTAGAGACTGTGCATGGAGACCTAATAAAAACCATATAGTTCAGTTATGCAATTTTATCAGAAAATTATTGGTTAATGGGTCAAAATTCGGAGAACAGGTGTACAACCAATCAGGGCTCTACAATAACTTTTTTTTTAAACTTGTCCCTTTGGACAAGTAACTTTCAAAATTTTCTTGTCAGAAAATTTTCACCTAGAACATCAAAAATTTGTATGTTTTATGATTAGGTTTAAAACAATACAAATTATGCTTAGCTATAATTATGATTTTTTTCTTGGACATCATGCATCCGTATTTCGTCAGATCCATGTGTGTGTTGATGTTTCGATGTCGAATTAGTTTTACAACTATTATTGGCAAGCTCAGTTCCTTCAAGCCTTTTATTGATCATGAATAAGTTGTATATTACTAGTTCCATTGCAGCTTGTAGTTAGGGCTATGCATACGTAGTTTCGAACCAGTGACAAGTAATTTGCATAAATTTGTTGACATGTTATCGGCAATGAAAAAAATGTAATGGCTAATAAATTTAGAAAAATTATTGACCAAACTCGCATTTTCGAGAAAAGATACTTCATTATAGGCTTATTTTTTTAAATTGTCCTGGCGGACAAGTTAGTACTGAGTTTTACTTGTCCGACGGACATTTCCATTTGTCCCGGGAAATCAGACAAACGTTATTGTCTAGCCCTGCCAATTAAAGATTGCTATCAAACATCACAAAATCATCAATATCACCAAACTTGCTGTGCTAATTAGTAATTGGAATAATTTAAAATTTAATGAAACATGACACTATTTCTTTCAATTTTTCCTCAACTAAAAATAATAAGGGTAATTTCAATTACTGTTTAAACACTGAAAACATAAAAATTTGTGGTCTGGGACTAAAACGCAATGGTGCAAGAACAATAAACCCCCACCCAAGTGGGAGGGGGTTTAATAACGGGGACAAGTTGGGATTGCAAGCAAATCTGGGACCAGGCGCAGATCCAGGGGGTGTCACCTGGAGCACGTGACAACCCCTTGGGTTGACAAAAATGGTGCACCGGTATGTAAATTCAAGCTCTTTTGTGGCATGTGCCCACAGCAGACCTGCAATAAAACTGTCATAAATCACAAATTATAATGAATATCCGCAGGTAGATAATGAGCTATTAATTACCTGTGCATAATCAAATCTATAAATCTGTCGTAAAAACACTTATTACCAAGAGACAATTAAGTTGTTTTTAAAAATGGAAATTATTGTACAATGTACACATTGGCCACATCAATCCGTGCTTATATCTATCACAAGTGCACTTGAAAAGGGGGGTTGTCACAGTTTCCAGTAGACTTGGTCCACGTCCCTTCCTAATAAAGGGAAAATACTGAATAAAATCTTGGATTTTTTTTGTTTTTAGCCAAATTTCGAGGAAATGGGGGGATTTTTTAAGATCATGTGGACTAAAGACATCGAAAAAATAGAAACCCATGTTTTTCTGAAAGATTAGGTTCTCTGCTATCCAATAATTTCCACATATGCATGTGTTCGAAATGTGCCTGACCAGTCAAGTAAATTTTGTGTCTGTCCGGTAGTCTAGTAATTTGTCCGGTGTCAGCATGCCACCTTATTTTGTGTTTTTTTCACTCATTGAACTGGTTCAGTCATGTTTTAGTTAATCAAGATTTGTAATATTTAAATCTGATTGTGTCTTTTAAACACTGTATGAACAATACTTTTTTGATACCTTTGTTTGACATGCAAGAATAATTTTCTGGAATTTTTTCTGTCCAGCACAAATAATGTCAGACAGACAGGGCTTTCAACCAATTTTAGAGTAGGTGTCTCCAAAAAAAAAAGTAGGCAACCACACAAGACGGCCGGCAATGCAAGCTCGGCGCCTATTTCGGTCGGGGGTCTGGGGGGGCTGAAGCTCTGGGGTAAATAACGCAAAATCCTTTTTTTTTTTTTTTTATTTGTTTATGAAGACGCAAAATCCTGCATTCTGGCAGTCTCCTGGAACTAAACTTTAGTTTTTCAAATGACCCTTTTTTACTTAAAATTATTAACTTTTTGCCTATCTTCTTAGAAATTTGTACTTTTGTCTCATATCAACAAATGAGATGCCAAGTTTAGGTTGTATTTTCAATTTATTATGATTTCAAATTTTGACATGTTCATTGTTGCTTTTTCTTTCAGTTCTTGATGTTTTGAGACAAGTAGACAACATTTTGAGAATTAAGTTGTATTAAAGTGTACAGGGGCGGAAAAATTTTCTCCTTAAGGTCAAGCCCAGGGCTTTTAAAGATTTTAAATGCCCAAGCCCAGCTGTTTTCATTCAAAGCCCAATTGATACCAAGATATTTTGTAAACCCAATGATTAACATAAAATATGTTTTAAATGAACTTTTGAGTTTCAACCCCATTTTAAAGTGTTTGTTTATCAAACAGTTACGATTTTTCATTAAAGGCCGTTGTAGTCTACTTTTTTCCTCATTTTCGCTGTTGGTAATTGGACGTATCCCGGAAATAAACAAATGGCGCGTAATCCATTTGCCCAACTAAAATGTTTCAAAAATAAGTTAAATACGAAGGATCTTTGCAATTTTTATTGGTTTTACATATTTACTCAAAAGTTGGAAGTCTGTGTGAATCAGTACAACCAGATATATAAGTATTTTCTGTGAATGAACCATCAGGACAACTTGAACTTCGATAATAACAATGTCGGACTTTCGGACCGACGAAACACGATTTTTTACCGGTCCAAGCGTTATTATATCGGTTTTGTCCGTCGGACCTACGCATTTCGTGAAGACTGAAATTGCTTTATCAAAATGAAAATTCAACCGCATTTAAAAATGACGTTTAACTGGAAAATAATTGTTGATTTCAAAAACTGTAATTTGAGATCTACAAAAGCAGACTGTGCCAAATAGTTTTTGCTTTTGTCTGACATTCGGTCAGACAGATATGTAGGTTTTGTCTGACCGAATAATTTTTTGTCTGACCTCTCAAAGATTTATTGTTCTTGATTATAGCATGGGCATTTCTGAAGAGAATTGTAAGTCTATTTCGGTCTGCCTCTCGTAATTTTCTAACTGCTATTCCAGCTGCAGATTGCCTTATTTCGTGGGGGGTCATTGACTTGGCAGTTTCAATTTGTAATGCTGTTAAGTGTGCCTTGCATGAATCATGGTCACTCAACGCTGAGGTCCGGAAATTGGTGCAACCAGTTAGAAACTTATTCTGATTTTTTAGATTTTTATGGATTGACACCTCGCTTCCATATTTTTGTATACAAATTTTGCAAAACATTACATTTTTTATGTTGTCGAACTCCAGCCATTTCCCCCATTGCTCGTTTTTTAACCATTCACTGTTAAATTTTCGGACAGGCCGGGTTTCTTCATATTTCCGTTTATGATTGACATTGCTCGGCTGTTTTAATGGTTTGCCGGGGATAGCCCCGCTTGTATATTTTAGATTAAACATCTGACCCTGAACATGTCCAGTTCATATGATAAAGGTCATCCTTCGAAAGCTTGATATTCACGATAAAATAACACCTATACAAACGTTTCAAAGATTTTTGTTTTTTTATGAACGTTCTGCGCAAGTGCGGCGGAAATGGAATAAAAAATAATAAATAACGGACAAAGTTCCGGAATTAACAAAAACAAAAGTGACAGAATTTGCTGGACAGGCGGTCCGGTCGGAATGGGAAATTGACGGACCCACTGTTATTTTGTCGGACAGGTCCGTCGGCATTTGGGAAAGACTGCAAAAGAACCATAAACTCGACCAAATGCGGTAAGCAGTTTTCCATTTTATCAGGAAAAACCCGTCCGACCAAAACGGTAATGTTTACTATAATTAAAACTGCAAGTGGGATAACGGACCATGGGCAAAAGTATAAAGAGGGTGAATAGACCCGATACCCAAACTGTCAGACCCCCCTGTCCCCCCCCCCCCTTCAGAATCAAATGGTCATTGTCTTACTTTGATAGAGATTTTCCCAAAAGTTGCATCAATTTTGGCATCGTAGAGCTCTCCCAGTCTCCTGAAAACTTTATATCGGGCCACTGTGCCATAAAACCTTTTTAAGTAAAAATATTTTGCTCAGCATTACGCTTATTTGCTGATGACAGTAGAATTTACATGCCAGTTAAAACACAGAGTGACTGTTTAAAACTACAAGCTGATCCTGATGCAGCTGCCAAATGGGAATCTGATTGGTTGATGGCCTTTCACCCGGATAAATGTACTGTTCTGTCTGTATCAACTTAACGCCAACCACTTCACCACAACTATGTCCTCCATAATCACACTCTAGAATCTGTTACTTCCACAAAGTACCTTGGTATCACTCTTCAATCCAATCTCAAATGGGACCAACACATTTCTGACATCACTTCCAAGGCAAATAAACTTTAGGATTTCTCAAAAGAAACCTCAAAACAAATAATCAAAACATCAAAAGTCAAGCATACCAAGCTCTAGTCCGTCCCAAACTTGAGTACTCCTGCTCAATATTGGACCAGCACACTACAGAATCTATCTCGAAGATAGAAATGGTGCAAAGGAGGGCAGCAAGGTATGTTTATAATCGATACCACAATACCAGCAGTATATCTTCCATGATAAATTCATTAAACTGGCCACAATTACCTGAACGTAGGCTACGAACACGATTAGTTATGATGTATGAAAGCACACATCAACTTGTTGCAATACCAACTAGCACAATTCTCATTCCATTAGTTCTACAACATAAAACCTCCCATTTTATATGTATCTTTTTATCTGACTCTTACATTTTTTTTTATTATTTGAAATGTGAGGTTTTATCAGTCAGTTGATTTTTCTCGGAGCAAAATTTTTTTCAGAAGTTCTGCATATTTTTACATCTGAAATATCATGAAACTAACATAAACACAAAGACTATACATGTTTTCAATGAATTAAACTATGTTCAATTAAGTAATCCATGTTTGAAATATCAAGACAAAATTTTTCTGCGAGCTGACATTTTGAATTTAACAGTTTATCAACATTACGGAATCAAGTTATATTTAATGGCGGAACGAATACAATTTGTCCCAATTGTAACACATGGAAAATTCGTTTCGTCTAAAACGGATCCATAAGATCAGGGCTCGCGTTGGAGGGCGACTCGGGCGAAGAAGTCGCTTTATCGTGGTCCCACTTCGCCCTCGATCATCTTCCAAAGCGAAGTGAAGTCGCCCTATCATTTTGTAGAATCGCCTAATGTCGCCTTTAAAATTTTATTCCCATTTTGGTAAGAATCGTCGTATTTTTGATACCGTGTCATGTTTATTTTGTTTACGCGCCACAAAGTCAACTGGTACCCGTTTAATTTGTATTAAGAATATAAAGCGTAGGTTTAAAATACGACCGAAAACCAGTTCAGTGCAAAAACATTAAATTTTCCGGAGCAGATATGAATTTGGTACCGGAGATTGCAAATGTATTACGCTGATAGGTATGAAATTAGTATTGCAATGACAGAAACGTAGTAAAAAAGTATTTTAGCAGTTACTTTAAACAAATTTAAGTGAAATATTTAAAAATAATTTTAATAGTGAATTTTACATAATATAATATGTGTCACAATGATGTAATTTTCTACTTCTACTCTAGTTCTTAGTACTTCATAATTCAATCAATTTGTGTACCAATGACAAAGAAACATTTATTTTAATGAACAGTTTTTTGACAGTTTATTCTTTTTTATTGTTATGTTTAATACATGTATTTATGAAAATGTGTGAAATAAGTATACTGAATAGTGAATCAAATCTTTGATACTTTATCCTCAATAAATTAAACTGCTAAAAACATATAACAATAAGAATGCAAATGCCAACACTTATTTTAAAAAAAACGATGAAAACAGGACGCTTTCGCGACATATAACTTCTCCCTGTTGTCCAGCCACTTCTCCCTGTTCTATCTTCACTTCTCCCTGTCAACCACCCAAAAGAGAAGTGACTTCTCCCTATAATTTTGACCCAGCGTGAGCCCTGAAGATAGATTTAATTGGGGTCAGCCATTGAATGTAATGAGAGTTAATGGATACCTCAAATAAAGCTTCAAACAGGACTTAAAAAATCCATGATATACTAAGGTAAGACAATTTTTTTAGAAAATTTTGATATTTTTCTTTAAGTTTAGCGCAGTTTGCATGGTTGTACAAACTTTTTTCATATCAAACTTAACTGAAACATTCCGCACGATTTTCTTGCGGAATTTGCGCACTGGAAAATGCGTTTAAAGATGAAACCTCGCATTTGACTAAGAACATAAAATATCAATATCCAATAAAAATGTTGAAAATAAACATGAAATGAGAGGTTTTATTAATGGAACTATCATTCGATCAGACTCATGATCTTGACGGCACCATTCACTACATTTCAGACACATACACACATCCAAAGACTCGTACAGATATTCCTTCTTCCCTCATACAATTACTCAATGGAACCTCCTACCAGTTACAATCGTACAATCCTCTTCTGTCCATATCTTCAGAGAACAGCTAACGCCAGCTGTCCTCTCCACCCTCCACTTAGTTATATTTATCTCGTGTACATAGTTTTAATCACCTACGCTTGTTCATTGCACTTCCTTATCTTTAACAAATTTTCAGCTATCATTTTTTTTTTGTAAATAAGCAATTAATCATCTCTAAGATGGAATACTGGAAACCGTAAAGAAGAAACATGAGAATTTTCTCCATTACCAAGACAACAAGGGAAAAGGAAAGATTTGATTGGATGAAATTGAGAATAAAAAAATTCGCAATGAAAATTATGACGCTGGGCCCAGCCTCAGGCCTGTCAAGTCTCATTCATTTTGCGAGAGACTTGCGCATTTTTCCACCGATTAAGCGGCATTTTCCTTTGAACTTTTTTATCGTCTTTCATCTCGACTTTTTTTACAAGAGCGCACGCATTTTCATCGCAAAACCTTGGCAGCCGTGTTATTATTTAAAATAAAATAGTTGTTTCTGATCCGATTTTTGGCGGGAAATACGAGTCTACCTTGCAACACCATTCTCGAACAAAATTAAATGATCATCTACCCTGAATTCTTGTATTAATAATATACTTACAGCCTTTTTCCCTCTGGACAACATTGGAGCTTAAACCTATATATCTATACTAGTCCCAGATTGTCGATTGACAGGAGGCGGCTTCATTGGTAAAGCGTCGCCATATTTGTTACAAGTTCGCGCATGCGCAAATAACAATTTGTGTGAAAAAAGTTTCGTGCCGGGAATGGAAAAAAAAAATGTAGACTATACACCGTCTCTGAAATGACTGATTGTGGACGGCAAATGAGACTATATTTTTTAAAATGTTTTTTATCTGTTTTATCAAAAAATAAGACAATTTATCAAGATTTAGTGAAATGGAAACTGAGGACGTCCTCAGTTGTAAGCGGAGTCCTCAGTTGAAGGCGTGTATTCTTACAGGAGTCCTCAATGGCATACTTAAACACACGCACACACACACACCCTCTCACACACACACACACACACAAACACATTACTTAAATTACTTAAATTAACCCTTCATACAACTCATACCTGCATATGTAATGAATAAAATAAATTTGTTTGAATGATGTTTAACGCCACCCTTACCAATTTTTCATCTATGTCATGGCGTCCAGTTTGTATTGGGGGAGGAAGCCAGAGTACCAGAAGAACCCTGACCTTCGGTAGGAAAACTGGCAATTCTTGTCAATTAAGATTGTAGTCAAGTACATCCTGCCCGCAGTGAGACTCGAACCTCAGTGTTGACAGACCACGTGATCAATAGTAGACGAACTACCTTAACCACTAGGTCACCAATGCCCCTAAATGGTATTTAACCAATTTAATTTGAATAAATAAGTTGAACACCTTCAGATATTTCACAGCATTTAAGATTTATTAGGTGTTGATTATTATTAGCCAAAAAAAACAGACATTCAGAAGGAAACTGACAATTAAGATTGGAGTCTAAGACACTCTACCTGATGCTGGGCTCAAACTCGCAACCTGATGTTGACAAGTTTGGAGTCTAACACACTCTAACTGATATTGGGCTCGAAGTCGCAACCTAATGTTGACAAAGTTAGAGTCTAACCCACTCTACCTGATGTTGGGCTTGAACTCGCAACCTCAGTGCTGACAGTAGAGGAATTAGTACCTTAACCGATTGGCTACTGAGTCCACCATACCTTAACCAATTGGCCACTGAGTCCACCATACCTTAACGAATTGGCCACTGAGTCCCTCATACCTTAACTGATTGGCCACCGAGGCCCCCATACCTTAACCAATTGGCCACTGAGGCCCCCATACCTTAACCGATTGTCCACTGAGTCCCCCATACCTTAACCGATTGGCCACTGAGGCCCCCATACCTTAACCAATTGGCCACTGAGTCCACCATACCTTAACCAATTGGCCACTGAGTCCCCCATACCTTAACCGATTGTCCACCGAGTCCCCCATACCTTAACGAATTGGCCACCGAGGCCCCCATACCTTAACCAATTGGCCACTGAGGCCCCCATACCTTAACCAATTGGCCACTGAGTCCCCCATACCTTAACCAATTGGCCACTGAGGCCCCATACCTTAACCAATTGGCCACTGAGGCCCCATACCTTAACCAATTGGCCACTGAGTCCACCATACCTTAACCAATTGGCCACTGAGTCCCCCATACCTTAACCAATTGGCCACCGAGGCCCCCATACCTTAACAGATTGGCCACTGAGTCCCCCAAACCTTAACCGATTGGCCACTGAGTCCCCCATACCTAAACCGATTGGCCACTGAGTCCCCCAAACCTTAACCGATTGGCCACTGAGTCCCCCATACCTTAACAGATTGGCCACTGAGTCCCCCATACCTTAACAGATTGGCCACTGAGGCCCCATACCTCAACCAATTGGCCGCTGAGTCCACCATACCTTAACCAATTGGCCACTGAGGCCCCATACCTTAACCGATTGGCCACTGAGGCCATTTTACCTAAACCGATTGGCCACTGAGGCCCCCATACCTTAACCGATTGGCCACTGAGGCCCCCATACCTTAACAGATTGGCCACTGAGTCCCCATACCTTAACCAATTGGCCACTGAGTCCACCATACCTTAACCAATTGGCCACTGAGGCCCCATACCTTAACCGATTGGCCACTGAGGCCATTTTACCTAAACCGATTGGCCACTGAGGCCCCCATACCTTAACCGATTGGCCACTGAGTCCCCCATACCTTAACCAATTGGCCACTGAGGCCCCCATACCTTAACCGATTGGCCACTGAGGCCCCCATACCTTAACCGATTTGCCACTGAGGCCCCCATACCTTAACAGATTGGCCACTGAGTCCCCATACCTTAACCAATTGGCCACTGAGGCCCCCATACCTTAACCAATTGGCCACTGAGTCCCCCATACCTTAACCGATTGGCCACTGAGTCCCCCATACCTTAACCGATTGGCCACTGAGTCCCCATACCTTAACCGATTGGCCACTGAGTCCCCATACCTTAACCAATTGGCCACTGAGTCCCCCATACCTTAACCAATTGGCGTTGAGGCCCCCATACCTTAACCAATTGGCCACTGAGGCCCCCATACCTTAACCGATTGGCCACTGAGTCCCCATACCTTAACCAATTGGCGTTGAGGCCCCCATACCTTAACAGATTGGCCACTGAGTCCCCATACCTTAACCAATTGGCCACTGAAGCCACCATACCTTAACAGATTGGCCACTGAGTCCCCATACCTTAACCAATTGGCCACTGAGGCCCCCATACCTTAACCGTTTGGCCACTGAGTCCCCCATACCTTAACCAATTGGCCACTGAGGCCCCCATACCTTAACCGATTGGCCACTGAGGCCCCCATACCTTAACCGATTGGCCACTGAGTCCCCCATACCTTAACCAATTGGCCACTGAGGCCCCCATACCTTAACAGATTGGCCACTGAGTCCCCATACCTTAACCAATTGGCCACTCAGTCCCCATACCTTAACCAATTGGCCACTGAGTCCACCATACCTTAACGAATTGGCCACCGAGGCCCCCATACCTTAACCAATTGGCCACTGAGGCCCCCATACCTTAACCAATTGGCCACTGAGGCCCCCATACCTTAACCGATTGGCCACTGAAGCCACCATACCTTAACCGATTGGCCACTGAGGCCCCATACCTTAACCAATTGGCCACTAAGTCCCCCATACCTTAACCAATTGGCCACTGAGGCCACCATACCTTAACCGATTGGCCACTGAGGCCACCTCCAGTAGAAGCATTTAAGATTAATTCTGTTCCAGTCTAGCAAAAAGAAATTGTAATGATGGTCTCTTCAATTATTTTGTTTATGTAAATTTGTAAATTAAATAAAACTGCATGTCAAAAATGCTTTATATAATACTTCTCCTTCTCATTTCTTTTGTACTTGAATGTCAACATACTGACATTTAAGTACATAATTACATATCTATGTATACCTACCTATATTTGTTTTAACAAGTTCAGGTAAATATACCATTGCAATACACATTTCCATTGTCAATAGTGACTGGATTCTGGCAACTGACAAATAAAAAAAGACATTGAAATATACTGTCTCTTTTATGTATCTTACTTGGTGGTCAAATCATTTTCAAACTGTTCAGAAACATTTGTTCAAATTTAATGGAATTTCGTCTAAACTTAATTGTTAGTTTGTTAGTAAATGGGATTTAATATACCATTTTAAACATTTTTTATGGGGGTCCAAGTCCCAACCTTCGATAGAATGTACTTAATGTCAATTAAGATTAAGGTCAAGCCCACCTGTCTGCAGTTAGACTTGAACCCTCCACCTCAGTGTTGACAGACAACATTGTCAAGCACATCTGTCTGCAGTTAGACTTGAACCCTCCACCTCAGTGTTCACAGACAACATTGTCAAGCACATCTGTCTGCAGTTAGACTTGAACCCTTAAACTCAGTGTTGATAGACAACATTGTCAAGCACATCTGTCTGCAGTTAGACTTGAACCCTTAACCCTTAACCTCAGTGTTGATAGACAACATTGTCAAGCACATCTGTCTGCAGTTAGACTTGAACCCTTAACCCTTAACCTCAGTGTTGACAGACAACATTGTCAAGCCCACCTGTCTGCAGTTAGACTTGAACCATTAACCTCAGTGTTGACAGACAACATTGTCAAGCACATCTGTCTGCAGTTAGACTTGAACCCTAAACCACAGTGTTGATAGACAACATTGTCAAGCACATCTGTCTGCAGTTAGACTTGAACCCTCAACCACAGTGTTGATAGACAACAAGGTCAAGCACATCTGTCTGCATTTAGACTTGAACCCTTAACCCTTAACCTCAGTGTTGATAGACAACAAGGTCAAGCACATCTGTCTGCATTTAGACTTGAACCCTTAACCCTTAACCTCAGTGTTGACAGACAACAAGGTCAAGCACATCTGTCTGCATTTAGACTTCAACCCTCAACCACAGTGTTGATAGACAACATTGTCAAGCACATCTGTCTGCAGTTAGACTTGAACCATTAACCTCAGTGTTGACAGACAACATTGTCAAGCACATCTGTCTGCAGTTAGACTTGAACCCTCAACCTCAGTGTTGATAGACAACATTGTCAAGCACATCTGTCTGCAGTTAGACTTGAACCATTAACCTCAGTGTTGACAGACAACATTGTCAAGCACATCTGTCTGCAGTTAGACTTGAACCCTTAACCCTTAACCTCAGTGTTGACAGACAACATTGTCAAGCACATCTGTCTGCAATTAGACTTGAACCATTAACCTCAGTGTTGACAGACAACATTGTCAAGCACATCTGTCTGCAATTAGACTTGAACCATTAACCTCAGTGTTGACAGACAACATTGTCTAGCACATATGTCTGCAGTTAGACTTGAACCATTAACCTCAGTGTTGATAGACAACATTGTCAAGCACATCTGTCTGCAGTTAGACTTGAACCATTAACCTCAGTGTTGACAGACAACATTGTCAAGCACATCTGTCTGCAGTTAGACTTGAACCCTTAACCTCAGTGTTGACAGACAACATTGTCAAGCACATCTGCCTGCAGTTAGACTTGAACCCTTAACCCTTAACCTCAGTGTTGACAGACAACATTGTCAAGCACATCTGTCTGCATTTAGACTTGAACCCTTAACCCTTAACCTCAGTGTTGATAGACAACATTGTCAAGCACATCTGTTTGCAGTTAGACTTGAACCATTAACCTCAGTGTTGACAGACAACATGGCCAAGCACATCTATCTGCAGTTAGACTTGAACCCTCAACCTCAGTGTTGATAGACAACATTGTCAAGCACATCTGCCTGCAGTTAGACTTGAACCCTTAACCCTTAACCTCAGTGTTGACAGACAACATTGTCAAGCACATCTGTCTGCATTTAGACTTGAACCCTTAACCCTTAACCTCAGTGTTGATAGACAACATTGTCAAGCACATCTGTTTGCAGTTAGACTTGAACCATTAACCTCAGTGTTGACAGACAACATGGCCAAGCACATCTGTTTGCAGTTAGACTTGAACCATTAACCTCAGTGTTGATAGACAACATTGTCAAGCACATCTGTCTGCAGTTAGACTTGAACCATTAACCTCAGTGTTGACAGACAACATTGTCAAGCACATCTGTCTGCAGTTAGACTTGAACCATTAACCTCAGTGTTGACAGACAACATTGTCAAGCACATCTGCCTGCAGTTAGACTTGAACCCTTAAACTCAGTGTTGATAGACAACATTGTCAAGCACATCTGTCTGCATTTAGACTTAAACCATTAACCTCAGTGTTGACAGACAACATTGTCAAGCACATCTGTCTGCAGTTAGACTTGAACCCTTAACCCTTAACCTCAGTGTTGACAGACAACAAGGTCAAGCACATCTGTCTGCAGTTAGACTTGAACCCTTAACCCTTAACCTCAGTGTTGACAGACAACATTGTCAAGCACATCTGTCTGCAGTTAGACTTGAACCCTCAACCTCAGTGTTGATAGACAACAAGGTCAAGCACATCTGTCTGCAGTTAGACTTGAACCATTAACCTCAGTGTTGACAGACAACATTGTCAAGCACATCTGTCTGCAGTTAGACTTGAACCCTCAACCTCAGTGTTGATAGACAACAAGGTCAAGCACATCTGTCTGCAGTTAGACTTGAACCCTTAACCTCAGTGTTGACAGACAACATTGTCAAGCACATCTGCCTGCAGTTAGACTTGAACCCTTAACCCTTAACCTCAGTGTTGACAGACAACATTGTCAAGCACATCTGTCTGCATTTAGACTTGAACCCTTAACCCTTAACCTCAGTGTTGATAGACAACATTGTCAAGCACATCTGTTTGCAGTTAGACTTGAACCATTAACCTCAGTGTTGACAGACAACATTGCCAAGCACATCTATCTGCAGTTAGACTTGAACCCTCAACCTCAGTGTTGATAGACAACATTGTCAAGCACATCTGCCTGCAGTTAGACTTGAACCCTTAAACTCAGTGTTGATAGACAACATTGTCAAGCACATCTGTCTGCAGTTAGACTTGAACCATTAACCTCAGTGTTGACAGACAACATTGTCAAGCACATCTGTCTGCATTTAGACTTGAACCATTAACCTCAGTGTTGACAGACAACATTGTCAAGCACATCTGTCTGCATTTAGACTTGAACCATTAACCTCAGTGTTGACAGACAACATTGTCAAGCACATCTGTCTGCATTTAGACTTGAACCATTAACCTCAGTGTTGACAGACAACATTGTCAAGCACATCTGTCTGCAGTTAGACTTGAACCCTTAACCCTTAACCTCAGTGTTGACAGACAACAAGGTCAAGCACATCTGTCTGCAGTTAGACTTGAACCCTTAACCCTTAACCTCAGTGTTGACAGACAACATTGTCAAGCACATCTGTCTGCAGTTAGACTTGAACCCTCAACCTCAGTGTTGATAGACAACAAGGTCAAGCACATCTGTCTGCAGTTAGACTTGAACCATTAACCTCAGTGTTGACAGACAACATTGTCAAGCACATCTGTCTGCAGTTAGACTTAAACCCTCAACCTCAGTGTTGATAGACAACAAGGTCAAGCACATCTGTCTGCAGTTAGACTTGAACCCTTAACCTCAGTGTTGACAGACAACATTGTCAAGCACATCTGTCTGCAGTTAGACTTGAACCCTTAACCCTTAACCTCAGTGTTGACAGACAACATTGTCAAGCACATCTGTCTGCATTTAGACTTGAACCCTTAACCCTCAACCTCAGTGTTGATAGACAACAAGGTCAAGCACATCTGTCTGCAGTTAGACTTGAACCCTTAACCTCAGTGTTGACAGACAACATTGTCAAGCACATCTGTCTGCAGTTAGACTTGAACCCTTAAACTCAGTGTTGACAGACAACATTGTCAAGCACATCTGTCTGCAGTTAGACTTGAACCCTTAACCCTTAACCTCAGTGTTGACAGACAACAAGGTCAAGCACATCTGTCTGCAGTTAGACTTGAACCCTTAACCCTTAACCTCAGTGTTGACAGACAACAAGGTCAAGCACATCTGTCTGCAGTTAGACTTGAACCATTAACCTCAGTGTTGACAGACAACATTGTCAAGCACATCTGTCTGCAGTTAGACTTGAACCCTTAACCTCAGTGTTGACAGACAACATTGTCAAGCACATCTGTCTGCAGTTAGACTTGAACCCTTAAACTCAGTGTTGATAGACAACAAGGTCAAGCACATCTGTCTGCAGTTAGACTTGAACCCTTAACCTCAGTGTTGACAGACAACATTGTCAAGCACATCTGTCTGCAGTTAGACTTGAACCATTAACCTCAGTGTTGACAGACAACATTGTCAAGCACATCTGTCTGCAGTTAGACTTGAACCCTTAACCCTTAACCTCAGTGTTGATAGACAACATTGTCAAGCACATCTGTCTGCAGTTAGACTTGAACCATTAACCCTTAACCTCAGTGTTGACAGACAACATTGTCAAGCACATCTGTCTGCAGTTAGACTTGAACCATTAACCTCAGTGTTGACAGACAACAAGGTCAAGCACATCTGCCTGCAGTTAGACTTGAACCCTCAACCTCAGTGTTGACAGACAACATTGTCAAGCACATCTGTCTGCAGTTAGACTTGAACCATTAACCTCAGTGTTGATAGACAACATTGTCAAGCACATCTGTCTGCAGTTAGACTTGAACCCTCAACCTCAGTGTTGATAGACAACATTGTCAAGCACATCTGTCTGCAGTTAGACTTGAACCATTAACCTCAGTGTTGACAGACAACATTGTCAAGCACATCTGTCTGCAGTTAGACTTGAACCCTCAACCTCAGTGTTGACAGACAACATTGTCAAGCACATCTGTCTGCAGTTAGACTTGAACCATTAACCTCAGTGTTGACAGACAACATTGTCAAGCACATCTGTCTGCAGTTAGACTTGAACCCTCAACCTCAGTGTTGATAGACAACATTGTCAAGCACATCTGTCTGCAGTTAGACTTGAACCCTTAAATCCAGTGCTGATAGACAACATTGTCAAGCACATCTGTCTGCAGTTAGACTTGAACCCTTAACCCTTAACCTCACTGTTGACAGACAACATTGTCAAGCACATCTGTCTGCAGTTAGACTTGAACCCTCAACCTCAGTGTTGACAGACCATGTGATCAATAGTAGATGACTACCTTAACCACTCAGTGTTGACAGACAATCATTTCGAAGTTTGAAAATGGAAGTGGCGAATTACTTTCAAAATATTTTCGTCATTTCTAAAAAGGATTCGCCAATTGCGAAAGTGGCGAGCGCTAGCTAAATCACTGCAATGTGATCAAAAGTAGATGACTCCCTTAACCACTCAGTGTTGACAGACCATGTGATCAACAGTAGATGACTACCTTAACCACTCAGTGTTGACAGACCATGTGATCAATAGTAGATGACTACCTTAACCACTCAGTGTTGACAGACCATGTGATCAATAGTAGATGACTACCTTAACCACTCAGTGTTGACAGACCATGTGATCAATAGTAGATGACTACCTTAACTACTCAGTGTTGACAGACCATGTGATCAATAGTAGATGACAACCTTAACCACTCGGTGTTGACAGACCATGTGATCAATAGTAGATGACTACCTTAACTACTCAGTGTTGACAGACCATGTGATCAATAGTAGATGACTACCTTAACCACTCGGTGTTGACAGACCATGTGATCAATAGTAGATGACTACCTTAACTACTCAGTGTTGACAGACCATGTGATCAATAGTAGATGACTACCTTAACCTCAGTGTTGACAGACCATGTGATCAATAGTAGATGACTACCTTAACCACTCGGTGTTGACAGACCATGTGATCAATAGTAGATGACTACCTTAACCTCTCAGTGTTGACAGACCATGTGATCAATAGTAGATGACTACCTTAACTACTCAGTGTTGACAGACCATGTGATCAAAAGTAGATGACTACCTTAACCACTCGGTGTTGACAGACCATGTGATCAATAGTAGATGACTACCTTAACCACTCAGTGTTGACAGACCATGTGATCAATAGTAGATGACTACCTTAACCACTCGGTGTTGACAGACCATGTGATCAATAGTAGATGACTACCTTAACCACTCAGTGTTGACAGACCATGTGATCAATAGTAGATGACTACCTTAACCACTCAGTGTTGACAGACCATGTGATCAAAAGTAGATGACTACCTTAACCTCAGTGTTGACAGACCATGTGATCAATAGTAGATGACTACCTTAACCACTCGGTGTTGACAGACCATGTGATCAATAGTAGATGACTACCTTAACTACTCAGTGTTGACAGACCATGTGATCAATAGTAGATGACTACCTTAACTACTCAGTGTTGACAGACCATGTGATCAACAGTAGATGACTACCTTAACCACTCAGTGTTGACAGACCATGTGATCAAAAGTAGATGACTACCTTAACCTCAGTGTTGACAGACCATGTGATCAATAGTAGATGACTACCTTAACCACTCGGTGTTGACAGACCATGTGATCAATAGTAGATGACTACCTTAACTACTCAGTGTTGACAGACCATGTGATCAAAAGTAGATGACTACCTTAACCTCAGTGTTGACAGACCATGTGATCAATAGTAGATGACTACCTTAACCACTCGGTGTTGACAGACCATGTGATCAATAGTAGATGACTACCTTAACTACTCAGTGTTGACAGACCATGTGATCAATAGTAGATGACTACCTTAACTACTCAGTGTTGACAGACCATGTGATCAACAGTAGATGACTACCTTAACCACTCAGTGTTGACAGAACATGTGATCAATAGTAGACTAACTACCTTAACCACTCAGTGTTGACAGACTGGGTGATCAATAGTAGACTAACTACCTTAACCACTCAGTGTTGACAGAACATGTGATCAATAGTAGATGACTACCTTAACCACTCAGTGTTGACAGACCATGTGATCAATAGTAGATGACTACCTTAACCACTCAGTGTTGACATACCATGTGATCAATAGTAGATGACTACCTTAACCACTCAGTGTTGACAGACCATGTGATCAATAGTAGATGACTACCTTAACCACTCAGTGTTGACAGACCATGTGATCAATAGTAGATGACTACCTTAACCACTCGGTGTTGACAGACCATGTGATCAATAGTAGATGACTACCTTAACCACTCAGTGTTGACAGAACATGTGATCAATAGTAGATGACTACCTTAACCACTCAGTGTTGACAGACCATGTGATCAATAGTAGATGACTACCTTAACCACTCAGTGTTGACAGACCATGTGATCAATAGTAGATGACTACCTTAACCACTCAGTGTTGACAGACCATGTGATCAATAGTAGATGACTACCTTAACCACTCAGTGTTGACAGACCATGTGATCAATAGTAGATGACTACCTTAACCACTCAGTGTTGACAGACCATGTGATCAATAGTAGATGACTACCTTAACCACTCAGTGTTGACAGACCATGTGATCAATAGTAGATGACTACCTTAACCACTCAGTGTTGACAGACCATGTGATCAATAGTAGATGACTACCTTAACCACTCAGTGTTGACAGACCATGTGATCAACAGTAGATGACTACCTTAACCACTCAGTGTTGACAGACCATGTGATCAAAAGTAGATGACTACCTTAACCACTCAGTGTTGACAGACCATGTGATCAACAGTAGATGACTACCTTAACCACTCAGTGTTGACAGACCATGTGATCAATAGTTGATGACTACCTTAACCACTCAGTGTTGACAGACCATGTGATCAACAGTAGATGACTACCTTAACCACTCAGTGTTGACAGACCATGTGATCAATAGTAGATGACTACCTTTACCTCAGTGTTGACAGACCATGTGATCAACAGTAGATGACTACCTTAACCTCAGTGTTGACAGACCATGTGATCAATAGTAGATGACTACCTTAACCACTCAGTGTTGACAGACCATGTGATCAAAAGTAGATGACTACCTTAACCACTCAGTCTTGACAGAACATGTGGTCAATAGTAGATGACTACCTTAACCACTCAGTGTTGACAGACCATGTGATCAATAGTAGATGACTACCTTAACCACTCAGTGTTGACAGACCATGTGATCAATAGTAGATGACTACCTTAACCACTCAGTGTTGACAGACCATGTGATCAAAAGTAGATGACTACCTTAACCACTCAGTCTTGACAGAACATGTGGTCAATAGTAGATGACTACCTTAACCACTCAGTGTTGACAGACCATGTGATCAATAGTAGATGACTACCTTAACCACTCAGTGTTGACAGACCATGTGATCAATAGTAGACTAACTACCTTAACCACTCAGTGTTGACAGACCATGTGATCAAAAGTAGATGACTACCTTAACCACTCAGTGTTGACAGAACATGTGATCAATAGTAGATGACTACCTTAACCACTCAGTGTTGACAGACCATGTGATCAATAGTAGATGACTACCTTAACCACTCAGTGTTGACAGACCATGTGATCAACAGTAGATGACTACCTTAACCACTCAGTGTTGACAGACCATGTGATCAATAGTTGATGACTACCTTAACCACTCAGTGTTGACAGACCATGTGATCAACAGTAGATGACTACCTTAACCACTCAGTGTTGACAGACCATGTGATCAAAAGTAGATGACTACCTTAACCACTCAGTGTTGACAGAACATGTGATCAAAAGTAGATGACTACCTTAACCTCAGTGTTGACAGACCATGTGATCAACAGTAGATGACTACCTTAACCTCAGTGTTGACAGACCATGTGATCAATAGTAGACTAACTACCTTAACCACTCAGTGTTGACAGACCATGTGATCAATAATAGATGACTACCTTAACCACTCGGTGTTGACAGACCATGTGATCAACAGTAGATGACTACCTTAACCACTCAGTGTTGACAGACCATGTGATCAAAAGTAGATGACTACCTTAACCACTCAGTGTTGACAGACCACGTGATCAACAGTAGATGACTACCTTAACCACTCAGTGTTGACAGACCATGTGATCAACAGTAGATGACTACCTTAACCACTCAGTGTTGACAGACCATGTGATCAAAAGTAGATGACTACCTTAACCACTCAGTCTTGACAGACCATGTGATCAACAGTAGATGACTACCTTAACCACTCAGTGTTGACAGACCATGTGATCAATAGTTGATGACTACCTTAACCACTCAGTGTTGACAGACCATGTGATCAAAAGTAGATGACTACCTTTACCTCAGTGTTGACAGACCATGTGATCAAAAGTAGATGACTACCTTAACCACTCAGTGTTGACAGACCATGTGATCAATAGTAGATGACTACCTTAACCACTCAATGTTGACAGACCATGTGATCAAAAGTAGATGACTACCTTTACCTCAGTGTTGACAGACCATGTGATCAAAAGTAGATGACTACCTTAACCACTCAGTGTTGACAGACCATGTGATCAACAGTAGATGACTACCTTAACCACTCAGTGTTAACAGACCATGTGATCAATAGTAGATGACTACCTTAACCACTCAGTGTTGACAGACCATGTGATCAAAAGTAGATGACTACCTTTACCTCAGTGTTGACAGACCATGTGATCAAAAGTAGATGACTACCTTAACCACTCAGTGTTGACAGACCATGTGATCAACAGTAGATGACTACCTTAACCACTCAGTGTTGACAGACCATGTGATCAACAGTAGATGACTACCTTAACCACTCAGTCTTGACAGACCATGTGATCAACAGTAGATGACTACCTTAACCACTCAGTGTTGACAGACCATGTGATCAACAGTAGATGACTACCATAACCACTCAGTGTTGACAGACCATGTGATCAATAGTAGATGACTACCTTAACCACTCAGTGTTGACAGACCATGTGATCAAAAGTAGATGACTACCTTAACCACTCAGTGTTGACAGACCATGTGATCAATAGTAGATGACTACCTTAACCACTCAGTGTTGACAGACCATGTGATCAACAGTAGATGACTACCTTAACCACTTAGTGTTGACAGACCATGTGATCAATAGTAGATGACTACCTTAACCACTCAGTGTTGACAGACCATGTGATCAATAGTAGATGACTACCTTAACCACTCAGTGTTGACAGACCATGTGATCAATAGTAGATGACTACCTTAACCACTCAGTGTTAACAGAACATGTGATCAACAGTAGATGACTACCTTAACCACTCAGTCTTGACAGACCATGTGATCAACAGTAGATGACTACCTTAACCACTCAGTGTTGACAGACCATGTGATCAATAGTAGATGACTACCTTAACCACTCAGTGTTGACAGAACATGTGATCAATAGTAGATGACTACCTTAACCACTCAGTGTTGACAGACCATGTGATCAACAGTAGATGACTACCTTAACCACTCAGTGTTGACAGACCATGTGATCAATAGTAGATGACTACCTTAACCACTCAGTGTTGACAGACCATGTGATCAATAGTAGATGACTACCTTAACCACTCAGTGTTGACAGACCATGTGATCAACAGTAGATGACTACCATAACCACTCAGTGTTGACAGACCATGTGATCAATAGTAGATGACTACCTTAACCACTCAGTGTTGACAGACCATGTGATCAACAGTAGATGACTACCATAACCACTCAGTGTTGACAGACCATGTGATCAATAGTAGATGACTACCTTAACCACTCAGTGTTGACAGACCATGTGATCAATAGTAGATGACTACCATAACCACTCAGTGTTGACAGACCATGTGATCAATAGTAGATGACTACCTTAACCACTCAGTGTTGACAGAACATGTGATCAATAGTAGATGACTACCTTAACCACTCAGTGTTGACAGACCACGTGATCAACAGTAGATGACTACCTTAACCACTCAGTGTTGACAGACCATGTGATCAATAGTAGATGACTACCTTAACCACTCAGTGTTGACAGACCATGTGATCAATAGTAGATGACTACCTTAACCACTCAGTGTTGACAGACCATGTGATCAACAGTAGATGACTACCTTAACCACTCAGTGTTGACAGACCATGTGATCAATAGTAGATGACTACCTTAACCACTCAGTGTTGACAGACCATGTGATCAATAGTAGATGACTACCTTAACCACTCAGTGTTGACAGACCATGTGATCAACAGTAGATGACTACCTTAACCACTCAGTGTTGACAGACCATGTGATCAATAGTAGATGACTACCTTAACCACTCAGTGTTGACAGACCATGTGATCAATAGTAGATGACTACCTTAATCACTCAGTGTTGACAGACCATGTGATCAATAGTAGACTTACTACCTTAACCACTCAGTGTTGACAGAACATGTGATCAATAGTAGATGACTACCTTAACCACTCAGTGTTGACAGACCATGTGATCAATAGTAGATGACTACCTTAACCACTCGGTGTTGACAGACCATGTGATCAATAGTAGACTAACTACCTTAACCACTCAGTGTTGACAGAACATGTGATCAACAGTAGATGACTACCTTAACCTCAGTGTTGACAGACCATGTGATCAATAGTAGATGACTACCTTAACCACTCAGTGTTGACAGACCATGTGATCAATAGTAGATGACTACCTTAACCACTCAGTGTTGACAGACCATGTGATCAATAGTAGATGACTACCTTAACCACTCAGTGTTAACAGACCATGTGATCAATAGTAGATGACTACCTTAACCTCTCAGTGTTGACAGACCATGTGATCAACAGTAGATGACTACCTTAACCACTCAGTGTTGACAGACCATGTGATCAAAAGTAGATGACTACCTTAACCACTCAGTGTTGACAGACCATGTGATCAATAGTAGATGACTACCTTAACCACTCAAAATAGAAGCCTCCATATGTTTTTCTTTTCACTGTCTCTGTTTTCCATCTTTTGCTTTTTCTTTCTATGTTGTTTTTTTACCCATTTTTTTCCCTTCTACACTCCTTTCTGCAGCATTTTTTTCTAAAGTTTTTTCCTTCTGTTTCTCTTCCCTACCATTGACTTGTGATTTCTACTTTTTGTCTTCTCTAATTCTATTTGTGATGTACCTACCACTGTTTTTATTCAAAAGCTGTTAATTTTGACCATTTCTTTTTTCAGAGACCTTTAAATTGATAGTAGGTGTTTTGGAATTTCAAGCTAAGAATATTTGATTATTTTAATTCAATATAAACAGTTATTCTATTTAAGAATTGACAACAACACTTCGCAGAATGCAACAGTCGATGTTTATTTTGTTCGACTAGTTTCGGCAGTTGCCTGCCGTCTTCAGGACCCACAATATAAACAGGTAGAATCTTTGCAATTTTGATAGCATCTTGGTACCAATATTCAATACTGTGCCAAAACAATCAGATTAACATTAAAACAAACTGTTTAATATAATGTATTATTTACATTGGTAATAGATTGGCTGGTTTATATTTCAGTGCACAATTTTTATGTCATCGATATTCAGCAAGAAAACATGTGGGCTAAAAATAGGTCAACTATTTTTCATAAAAGCAGACAACTTCCAGTTAGGTGTGGGACAATACAATTGTCCACCAGTCTACAATCTACTGTTTCATGTCTAATTGGAAATCTGTCTTGAAATGATTCAGATTTTCATACCGAAAATTTAAGTTGTCTCCTGCTAGCCGTTTTAGAGGATAATGGCATTAGAAAGCAGATTGTGTCTTCCTACACCAATAAAAATTGGATGCCATGATATAGCTGAAAAATTTCTGAAATTGACATTAAATCCCATTTTAAAAACAATTTAACATGATGTCCATATTTCATCTGTAAGCAAGCCATGATTAAATTTGCAATAAATTTACCTAACACACGCATGCAGTGTAGATCTTTTTTTTTTATAATTAATGCCAGTTAAACGTCATGTATTTGTCATAATAACTCTTGCCAACCTTTTTGTCAGTTTTAACATGAGTAGGCATTACATTCATTAGATAAGAATCTATTATTTTGTGCCTTGGGATTTGGACAAACAATTCACAAATTTAATGCTTACCCAAGTTAAAATGACAATAATGTAAAAGTGTCATGAATTATTTCCTAATTTGGATATATAAAAGTTGTATTTCATGTTTTCTACATATCCTGTACAAACAAATCAATCCTTTACAGATCTCTAAAAACTCTGCCATAACAAATTATATTTGTACAACATGGTCAACACATTATTTATGGCAACCATACACACAATACTTGACTGTTTCTGGTCAGTTATCTGTGAGACATTCCACAAATGATAGAAAATCATCTAACACAAATACGACTTCCTTCACATCTTGGTGTGAACTGTATATGGAAGTCAAATTTATCTTATGCTGTTTGTGATAAAAGTAAATATATTTGTTGACACGGTTTAAATGGGTTACAATACAGTAGAATATTTCTTAAATTTCCCCAGAGTTTCTTGTGACTCAAGATAAATAGTAAAATTACTAAGTTAAGTAACTACATGTATTAACAGTACATTTTCTTCAGCAAAAATCATACGTGGACCCTGTAAATCATACGTGGACCCTGTAAATCATACGTGGACGCTGTAAATCATACATGGACCCTGTAAATCATACGTGGACACTGTAAATCATACATGGACCCTGTGAATCATACGTGGACCCTGTAACACAGTTGTTATGCCAACGTTATTATTATTTATAGAGATTGAATGATACAAGATTTCAAACTGTGCCAATACAATCAAATCAACATTAAAACAAACTATGTTGAAGCTGTTCTTGATTATTTACAGTAGTAATCGATTGGTTGGATCGTATTTCAAGTCCAGCGAGCAATTTATATGTCCGCGATATTCAACAAGAGGATTTTTGAACTAAAAATAGGTGAACTAGTTGTCATTCCTAATGAGGAAATAAGATGGGGCTTTCAGACAGAAGGCTAAAATGAATGAGTCATTCTTAATGTGCTTGCTGACTGAGAAGACAGCATAGAATTCTCCTGTAAAATAAGTTCAATGTCTGCAGTTTAGGAACATTGAATTGTGTATTAGAACATCCTGCTCAAGAATGGACTTTCCTGGTAGTACAGTTTTAGGCTGCAAGTCCTTAACTGAATAATAATAGACACCCTGTAACTATGGTTATGCTATAGGCCAGAGAAGCCAAGTTCCATTTCTAAACTGCTATTAACAGACACGTTGTAAGTATAGTTGTATGCCCCCAGCCAGAGTAACCAAGTCCTATTTCTAGACTGCTCAGCAACAGACACCCCTTTGAGTATAGTTGTATGCCCCCAGCCAAGTAACCAAGTCCTATTTCTAGACTGCTCAGCAACAGACACCCCTGTGAGTATAGTTGTATGCCTCCAGCCAAAGTAACCAAGTCCTATTTCTAGACTGCTCAGCAACAGACACCCCTTGTGAGTATGGTTTTACATTTTAAGCCATAGAAGCCAAGTCCTATTTTGATTCTCAGGTTTCCTCTGACATTTTTTATTAACATCTTTTTTCAACTCAAAATAGTTAAGTGACTGACCCATAAAGCACAACTACCAAAAACAGCTTTATATACACATTTTATTTTCAGATGCAAAGAAATTAATTGCAATGTCAGGGACAACTTTTCAAGATAACTTTCTGAATAAAAATCAGACATAACATTATTTTTAAAAAAAGGTTACTGACAAAATTAGTAGTGATTATTAATAACATACTATTTTTGTGGATTTTAGGACTAATCTGCATGTTCAGAGACTCAAAATTTGAAACAGTCTCAGCCAATAGTAAAACAAATATGCTATGTAAATCAGATTGAATTCTTTTTGAAGCAACTTTCCTCTTAAAATGAAACTGTGAATCCAATAAAAGGAGATCAAAAATAATGTTCACTTTTCATGACATGACTTCAAACAACAAACTTCCAGTTGACAAGATGTTCAAGTAAAAATTTGAACCCAGTGGATGAAATTAACACAGTAAAGTCAATAAAATGAACACTTTAATGACCTGATTTTCATTTCATACTGACCAATAAAGATAAGATACAAGCTATTAAATAAGTCAATAAATTTCTATTTCATCTTCATTGTAGATAATTTTGACACGTAAAAGCAGTTAAAAACTTACATATAAGATGCTAAGAAGTCTATAAACATTTGGGATTCTGTAATCTTATTTAACGACTGTAAATTGAAACTGTTGACAGTTTTATTCAGTTGATCTGTGATTTTACTGACCCATCAGAACAGTTTTGTTTGAGCCAGCCCAAAAGGTAATGTGACATCCTGACAGTTGCCACATAGACTTGCCACAAGTCCCTTTGAAATTATTTTTGCTATTAGAGAGATACATCTTTATTATCAACATCCATTGTGTACACCTTTGTACACAAGCTGATAGTATAGGAAATGTTGATGTATCTCTCTAATAGCAAATTCCAAGAGACTTGTAGCAAGGCTAAATTTCCACAGTAAATAAATAACTTCTGACAACACATTTGTTCCTCTGAATCTCTTATTTTACCTTCCTAGTATGTGGTGTTTATTCACCATTTAAATAATAACAGAAATGACAAATAAAAAAGCAAGAGAATTGTTTATTTTCCAGCTATTTTAGCTGATATATTAAAATACAGCATTATCAAAATTTATATTACCTCCAAAATATGCAGTTTTAACATTGTATTAATTGCAAAATTACCTTAGAATACTTTTAATATTGCTTTCAACAATATTTTAGGTGAATCATTACTGCTGTACAATAAAGGTATATAAAAATTCTTATCATTTTTATCTCTCCTTGTACCCCTCTCTGCACTTCAAACTATATTTAATACTATAAATCTCATAATAAAAATTGTCATTCAGGTGCAATAACTCCTATATGGCGTCATCAGACAATTTTTAGACAATTTGTAGGCATTATTCTTCTGATTATTTTTGCTACTTACAGTTTTACTATAGGTATAACAGTTTTAAGTTCCTAAAGCAAAAACTGGTAATTTTGTCTAAATTGTCATTAAAAGGCAATACCTCTTATCAGAAGTCATCGGACTATCCAGACAAATAAAGTGAATTGAAGGGCTTGAATTGCTGACAACTTTTTAGTTTCACTCTAGCTGTTATTAAGTTACAGTTCTATAATGGAAAGTTTATTACAAATGTGTAATTTAAGGGCAATAACTCCTATACAGAGTGGTCAGACAAATTATGACTAACACATTATCTTGCTGATTATTTCCCATATTAAAATGTCAACTTGGCTCTTTTCAAGTTTTAATGTTAAAACTGAAAATTTTTTCAAAAATCGTAATTTATAACTCCTTATTTAAGGCAGTGGCTTTTTCTTATGCTATAATTTTTAGATATTGTTCGAAAATGTCTGTTGACCCCGTTGTTTTATTTTTAGTAACAATGGCCATCTTTGTTGATCAATTCCCCAGTTACAAATTTGAAACTGGGTATCCTAAGGATGATTCTGGCCATTTGAAAAAATTAGGCGAGCGGTATAAGAGGAGGCGATTTTCACCAGACACCAAGTGATGAAAAAAGCTCATGTCATATTGCATGCATTGATGTATTGTAGACATCCAATGAAATGTTCTTCAAAAACGTGAGTATAATTCACACCTTATGACACTTCAGTTACTCTTTATAATACTTGTGGTTAACTTGTAAAGACTAGTTAATGAAACTTAGCAAAATGTTTAACAGTTTATAGCCATGTTACGATTCATCACAAAAATTCATTTAAATTTAAGTGTCTGCGTACTAAATAATTCAGTACTATAATCAGTTATACAGGAATGAAATAAACATTTATGTTGTGAAATTAAAATTCCAGAATTTATTGCAAATCAATACTAAAAGTGAACTGCAGCAGATGCATTCTGGTCATCCCTGCTATTCATGTTGCTGCACAAATATATAAAGTCTGTAAAATAATTAGCAGTATATAAATATCACAATGAACATTGTGTACCACCTATTAATTTCTGAGAAGTGCTGGTGTCAGAAATGTGTTTATTTATTGTGTGAAGAATTCAAAATCGCCTAATTTTTATGTAGCTGAAGAGGGGGAAACAATGGTGTCCTATTCCTCATTATGTACACATCAAAGGGAAGTAACTCATGGTTTGACCAAGTTTGTCAAGTTGTAAATATCAAAGGAAAGTAACTCATGGTTTGACCAAGTTTGTCAAGCTGTAAATATCAAAGGAAAGTAACTCATGGTTTGACCAAGTTTGTCAAGCTGTAAATATCAAAGGAAAGTAACTCATGGTTTGACCAAGTTTGTCAAGTTGTAAATATCAAAGGAAAGTAACTCATGGTTTGACCAAGTTTGTCAAGCTGTAAATATCAAAGGAAAGTAACTCATGGTTTGACCAAGTTTGTCAAGCTGTAAATATCAAAGGAAAGTAACTCATGGTTTGACCAAGTTTGTCAAGCTGTAAATATCAAAGGGAAGTAACTCATGGTTTGACCAAGTTTGTCAAGCTGTAAATATCAAAGGGAAGTAACTCATAGTCTGACCAAGTTTGTCAAGCTGTAAATATCAAAGGAAAGTAACTCATGGTTTGACCAAGTTTGTCAAGCTGTAAATATCAAAGGAAAGTAACTCATGGTTTGACCAAGTTTGTCAAGCTGTAAATATCAAAGGGAAGTAACTCATAGTCTGACCAAGTTTGTCAAGCTGTAAATATCAAAGGAAAGTAACTCATGGTTTGACCAAGTTTGTCAAGCTGTAAATATCAAAGGAAAGTAACTCATGGTTTGACCAAGTTTGTCAAGCTGTAAATATCAAAGGAAAGTAACTCATGGTTTGACCAAGTTTGTCAAGCTGTAAATATCAAAGGGAAGTAACTCATAGTCTGACCAAGTTTGTCAAGCTGTAAATATCAAAGGAAAGTAACTCATGGTTTGACCAAGTTTGTCAAGCTGTAAATATCAAAGGGAAGTAACTCATAGTCTGACCAAGTTTGTCAAGCTGTAAATATCAAAGGAAAGTAACTCATGGTTTGACCAAGTTTGTCAAGCTGTAAATATCAAAGGAAAGTAACTCATGGTTTGACCAAGTTTGTCAAGCTGTAAATATCAAAGGGAAGTAACTCATAGTCTGACCAAGTTTGTCAAGCTGTAAATATCAAAGGAAAGTAACTCATGGTTTGACCAAGTTTGTCAAGCTGTAAATATCAAAGGAAAGTAACTCATGGTTTGACCAAGTTTGTCAAGCTGTAAATATCAAAGGAAAGTAACTCATGGTTTGACCAAGTTTGTCAAGCTGTAAATATCAAAGGGAAGTAACTCATAGTCTGACCAAGTTTGTCAAGCTGTAAATATCAAAGGAAAGTAACTCATGGTTTGACCAAGTTTGTCAAGCTGTAAATATCAAAGGGAAGTAACTCATAGTCTGACCAAGTTTGTCAAGCTGTAAATATCAAAGGAAAGTAACTCATGGTTTGACCAAGTTTGTCAAGCTGTAAATATCAAAGGGAAGTAACTCATAGTCTGACCAAGTTTGTCAAGCTGTAAATATCAAAGGAAAGTAACTCATGGTTTGACCAAGTTTGTCAAGCTGTAAATATCAAAGGAAAGTAACTCATGGTTTGACCAAGTTTGTCAAGCTGTAAATATCAAAGGAAAGTAACTCATGGTTTGACCAAGTTTGTCAAGCTGTAAATATCAAAGGAAAGTAACTCATGGTTTGACCAAGTTTGTCAAGCTGTAAATATCAAAGGAAAGTAACTCATGGTTTGACCAAGTTTGTCAAGCTGTAAATATCAAAGGAAAGTAACTCATGGTTTGACCAAGTTTGTCAAGCTGTAAATATCAAAGGAAAGTAACTCATGGTTTGACCAAGTTTGTCAAGCTGTAAATATCAACGGGAAGTAACTCATAGTTTGACCAAGTTTGTCAAGTTGTAAATATCAACGGGAAGTAACTCATAGTTTGACCAAGTTTGTCAAGCTGTAAATATCAACGGGAAGTAACTCATAGTTTGACCAAGTTTGTCAAGTTGTAAATATCAAAGGGAAGTAACTCATAGTTTGACCAAGTTTGTCAAGCTGTAAAAATCAAAGGGAAGTAACTCATAGTTTGACCAAGTTTGTCAAGCTGTAAATATCAAAGGGAAGTAACTCATAGTTTGACCAAGTTTGTCAAGCTGTAAATATCAACGGGAAGTAACTCATAGTTTGACCAAGTTTGTCAAGTTGTAAATATCAAAGGGAAGTAACTCATAGTTTGACCAAGTTTGTCAAGCTGTAAAAATCAAAGGGAAGTAACTCATAGTTTGACCAAGTTTGTCAAGCTGTAAATATCAACGGGAAGTAACTCATAGTTTGACCAAGTTTGTCAAGTTGTAAATATCAAAGGGAAGTAACTTATGGTTTGACCAAGTTTGTCAAGTTGTAAATATCAAAGGGAAGTAACTCATAGTTTGACCAAGTTTGTCAAGCTGTAAATATCAAATTGAAGTAACTCATAGTTTGACCAAGTTTGTCAAGTTGTAAATATCAAAGGGAAGTAACTCATGGTTTGACCAAGTTTGTCAAGCTGTAAAAATCAAAGGGAAGTAACTCATAGTTTGACCAAGTTTGTCAAGCTGTAAATATCAAATTGAAGTAACTCATAGTTCGACCAAGTTTGTCAAGTTGTAAATATCAACGGGAAGTAACTCATAGTTTGACCAAGTTTGTCAAGCTGTAAAAATCAAAGGGAAGTAACTCATGGTTTGACCAAGTTTGTCAAGCTGTAAATATCAACGGGAAGTAACTCATAGTTTGACCAAGTTTGTCAAGTTGTAAATATCAAAGGGAAGTAACTCATGGTTTGACCAAGTTTGTCAAGCTGTAAAAATCAAAGGGAAGTAACTCATAGTTTGACCAAGTTTGTCAAGCTGTAAATATCAAATTGAAGTAACTCATAGTTTGACCAAGTTTGTCAAGTTGTAAATATCAACGGGAAGTAACTCATAGTTTGACCAAGTTTGTCAAGTTGTAAATATCAAAGGGAAGTAACTCATAGTTTGACCAAGTTTGTCAAGTTGTAAATATCAAAGGGAAGTAACTCATGGTTTGACCAAGTTTGTCAAGCTGTAAAAATCAAAGGGAAGTAACTCATAGTTTGACCAAGTTTGTCAAGCTGTAAATATCAAATTGAAGTAACTCATAGTTTGACCAAGTTTGTCAAGTTGTAAATATCAACGGGAAGTAACTCATAGTTTGACCAAGTTTGTCAAGTTGTAAATATCAAAGGGAAGTAACTCATGGTTTGACCAAGTTTGTCAAGCTGTAAAAATCAAAGGGAAGTAACTCATAGTTTGACCAAGTTTGTCAAGCTGTAAATATCAAAGGGAAGTAACTCATAGTTTGACCAAGTTTGTCAAGCTGTAAATATCAAAGGGAAGTAACTCATAGTTTGACCAAGTTTGTCAAGCTGTAAATATCAAAGGGAAGTAACTCATGGTTTGACCAAGTTTGTCAAGCTGTAAATATCAAAGGGAAATAACTCATAGTTTGACCAAGTTTGTCAAGCTGTAAATATCAAATGGAAGTAACTCATGGTTTGACCAAGTTTGTCAAGCTGTAAATATCAAATTGAAGTAACTCATAGTTTGACCAAGTTTGTCAAGCTGTAAATATCAAAGGGAAGTAACTCATAGTTTGACCAAGTTTGTCAAGATTAATCTGTAATTAATTAATCTGTAAATATCAAAGGAAAGTAACTCATGGTTTGACCAAGTTTGTCAAGCTGTAAACATCAAAGGGAAGTAACTCTACCTTTGTCAAACTGTAAACATCAAAGGGAAGTAACTCTACCTTTGTCAAGCTGTAGGGGTAGGACCACCATTGTTTATCGCCTCTTCGGCTATATAAAATTAGTTGATTTTGAATTTTTCTTAACATTTTACCTTTGTTTCAAATAAAGAAATATTCCTGTCACATGACAACATTTAACCCCTAAGTATTCTCTCAAAATTTCAGCACCACTTTCATGGCATATAAGAAAGAACGACCAACTGGAAGTCAATTCACTCAAAAAATCTACTTTCACTTTCAAGTTCAGTCCCAAAATAGTGCATGTCATCCAATAACTCACATAATTTTTATCTTTAGTACACAACAGTTCAACTTTATCCTCTTGTTTACTGAATTATTCAGCTTTCCAAAAATACCAAGTTTGTTCCAATATCTATTATGGTTCAAAATTTATAATTATAACAGTGAGCTGCTTTTTTTTAAATAGCACTACTTTTACATACAACCTCAGGACTGGTTCCCAGTATTTGGTGGTCCTACACCTGTAAATATCAAAGGGAAGTAACTCTACCTTTGTTAAGCTTCAGGTGTAGGACCACCATAGATTTTTTACTCTTCGGCTATATTAAAATTAGATAATTTTGACTTATCCTAGAAAATTTACCTTTGTTTCAAATTAAGTGACACTTCTGTCCCCTATAAAAATGCACTGGCTGAACATTCTGTCAAAATTTCACAATATGTTTCATTGCATATAAGAAAAAATGCTCAACCTGAAGTCCACGTGGTCTAAAATTCTACTTTCACTTTCTATTTCAGTCCAAAAATAGTGCTTGTCCCTAATTGACTCTCAACATTTTTATGCTCATTTAAAACCAATAAAACTTTATCCTCAAGTTTCCTAGAATATTCAGCTTTCCAAAAATACCAAATTTATTCTGGTATCATGTGCGGTGCAAATTATATATGATGCAAGAGTGAACCTGTCTGTTGACTAGTACTACTTTTACGTACAACCTCTGGACTGGTTCCCAGTATTTGGTGGTCCTACACCTTTACACATCAAAGGGAAGTAACTCTACCTTTGTTAAGCTGTACACATCAGTGGGAAGTAACTCTACCTTTGTTAAGCTGTACACATCTCTTTACACTGATCTGAATTATTAATTGTGATTTTAAAGAAAGTCTTCTCACAAAAAAGAATCAAGAAATTTTTAAGACGGAATATCAAATACCAATATAAAGTAGAAAAAATTTTATATAGCATTCTAATATGACGTCCTGCTTTAGCTATGTAAACAAAGCAGTGTCAAAATTCCCATAAGTTTAGTTCGCACATGCGTAAACTGCGTGTTTAGTGTAAATGTAAAAACTGACTTACAAATGCCGTTTGTTATGTGTTATCCATAATTATCGTTATTGTTAATAATTTAGTTACTTTTAGTCTGAATTCTGAGATTTATATGATTTAAACTACTCCCGATACATTGTTTTTTAACAATTCTACATTCGAATTAATATGACGTCACAATTAGAATTCCGACGTCATATTACGCTGAACTGAAAATTTCAAACTGGAACGATGCAATTTCTCAATATTTTTGTTTAAAAGGTACGTACATTCAATAAAATGACGAGAAAATATGTTTATGTCAATCTTATTTGCTTTAACATACTGTTTTGGGATATATCGTATTAGTTTCAAAAAAACAATATTACCACTGAAAGCGTCCTCATAGAACCGCTTCGAAATTTTAAAACATTTGTTAGACATATTAGAATCGAAATAGATTATTGCAAGCGGGCTTTATGGGAATTAGAACATGGTCAGACCTTATATTTGTCTTCATTTTATACCTCGCTATCGCTCGGTTTAAAATATTGACAAATATAAGGTCTGACCATGTTCTAATTCCCATAAAGCCCGCTCGCAATAATCTATTTCTTAAATAACAGAAAGGAAATAGACAAAAAAATGCATGCTCTTTTTCAAAATTGTGAAATCTAAACAAATCTTAAACCTAATAAACTGATTTCTACTATATTAGGTTAGATATAAGACAATCATGCAAATTACCAACAACATGCAGATTAATTAATTTTATTAACAATGCAATGTAATTATAACAAAAACATAACAAAATTAACAAATTACCATTAGTCATCTTTGGCACAAGAATAAGACTTGGTTATCTCCCATTGTGTAAAGAATTCATTTCAAAAAAAATATATTCCAGTGATGTTTGAATATGTTATGCCATCATGTAATGATTCTGTTCATTGCTCATATACATCTATGTCTTGTGTTAAAATATAAATGCTGCGATACAGTCATGTTCCCATGATTGGCTCACCACACAATCGTTCACATTTTTGAATATCATTTTTCTGAAAAACTTACTGAACATGGATCATGTTAAACTGCTATTAGACAGAACTATTGGAATTCAGCTGGAACTCTGGTAGATACAGTTTGTCAATATAACTGGTAACTACAGCTGTTGAGAACAGCTATAAATCAGGTGGATACAGTTTGATTAAAACACCTTTCCTGTTAATATAACTGGTAACTACAGCTGATGGAAAACAAAAATAAATCAGGTGGATACAGTTTGATTAAAACACCTTTCCTGTTAATATAACTGGCAACTACAGCTGATGGAAAACAGCTATAAATCAGGTGGATACAGTTTGATTAAATCACCTTTCCTGTCAATATACCTGGTAACTATAGCTGCTGAGAACAGCTATAAATCAGGCGGATACAGTTTGATTAGATTATCTTTCCTTGCAGGATAACTGGTAACAGGACAACTTCCATACTGCTGTACGTGTTCATAGATACAAGGATAACAGAACACAAACCTAAAATAAAAACAGTACTGGCTTAGTACTTGGATCACTAAAATAAAAACAGTACTGGCTTAGTACTTGGATCACTAAAATAAAAACAGTACTGGCTTAGTACTTGGATCACTATTTTACAGAGGTTTTTGGTTATGTTTTAAGTAACCCAGTAGGGCCTAAGAATATTAATGATGATCACAAGACACATCTATAATTGTGTCTGTAAACAATTCCAGCACACATGCATATTAAATTTTGGCAATGAAATGTGCTGATTTTCATGGGAAATTTGAGAGCGATGTATAACATTTATTGCTTTCATGTTTTTTTGTCCACAAAACAAATAGCTGATCATGATTTGAAATGACCTAAAGTCATTATCAAAAAAGTCTAACCCAAAGTTTTGTTGTTACCCGAAATTTTTTTCTCTTTTGCTAATCGGAATAAAATCAAATGTTCATTTATAACTGAGTGCCGAAAGTAGAAGTTAAAAGGGGAAAAGTTATTTCATATAATTTTTAAGACAAACAAATATATTTTGCTTTGGAATATATTCTCTTAACTTAAAGTGTACAGAAGACAGAAAACATGCTCAACAACATGCAAATATAGGCAATAACTGGTACATCGCCAGTTTGAAATAATGCATTCCTCTAAATTCCAAGTACAATTATTTTAGCTATGAACGAAGAAAATCTTATTGAAGACATTCAATCAATCCATTAATCATAGAAGACCAATGCTGCTGTTTAAATTAACTATTTTATATTTGACAGTTGGAAAAATTGTTTTAGACAGGGTGCAAATTATACACAGCAAATTACAGGATGACGAAATTAAATCTTTAAAATATCTACATGTGATTTCATAATTAATGTTATTTGTTTTTACTTTAGAGTTACCTACCCTGACACAGATAATGCTGTATCGTTTGTTCTCCTTTTTAAGCACACAGGACATATGTTATGTGGTGGTAATGTTTCATCTACATCTGACTACAATGTAAAAACATATTTTTCATAAAACTGTCAGTTATACCACAAAGACTTGCTCGTGGGGTCAGGAGTCAGTTATACCATCATGAAAGACAAGTTTGAAGTGTCATCTCTCAGTTATACAAAAAGTACACAGACTTACCTGATCAAAATTACTGCCAGTTATACTGCATCCTGACAAGCTTACCTGAGGAGATCGGGTGAGCAGAACGGACCACTGCCAGTTAAATGTCGCAGTGACATAAACTTACACGTGGGGGGTTAGTCGATTATATGGCATTATGACACAAACTTACCTGTGGAGGGTCAGGGGTAGGAAGAGCCATCAGGGATGGTGCATTTGTGTCACTAGCATACCACCAGTCTAGAAACTGTAGGAAGAACACACCCACGGACAGACCTGTTGACAGTGTCACTGCTGTCACACCCAGTGTTTTTTTACAGACCTGCATAACCTTCTTCTTTGTACTGTAATTATAAAAAGATCACAAGAACAATTACAAATATAACAGATTATAGTTTATACAAATTTATCATACTAAATGAGTAGGTCATTTAACATTTAAATTGGTTTTAAGTGTTTTTTCCATAGTTTTTTAAAAGTTTTCTATCTAAATGGGGTCACAAAAAGAATTACCCAAAATCTATGACACTACATAAGAACTGGGTTAGAATGTGAAGATTTTATAATATTTATTTACTTTTCCTTTAATATTTTTATAACTGAATAGTCAGAAACAAGAAAATGTGTCTCAGCGACACTGTCAGTGACTCTCAACACATATTGTTGATAAACATTCCCCTTTTTTCCAAGTTCATTCAACTTCAAGCATAAAGTATACAGTGCAGCCCTACAGAATTTTGCCAGTGATTAGATCACATAATGACAGTGTACCATGTTTCTTGAAGATTAGAAATCGTCTTCATGAAAAAAGCTTCAGCACAAAGGTAAGCCTGAGACGGGATGGACAAACGAACGGACAGAACATCTATATGTCCCCAACTTTCATTGGTGGGACATAAAAAATCTACAAACAGATTATATTTTATCTGATAAGATTGAATCTTGGTTTGGCTGTATTAAGATTTTTTCCTTACAAAAATTAAAGAGGAAAGGTGAACCAACACTGTGTAAGTTGTTCTTAAGTCAACGCTCCTAAGAAGTGGATACCTTAGGTATGCAGGGTTGTCGTAGTATAAGTAAAACTATTAAGGAATTGACAACAAAACTTTGTAGGATGCGATATTCTGTATTTATTCTTGTCGACTAGTTTCGGCAGTTTACCTGCCGTCTTCAGGACAATTTTTACATAAAATTAACAGGCTTAAGTGCTTTTTCAGGTTCACAAAAGTGACGTAACAATGAACAATCATAGTTATGACGACATATAAATATAGATTACAAAGTTAAAAATAGAATGTAAACATTACAACATTAAAACGAAAGTGCACATATTGTCATACAAGTGTGGACACAGAAATATGTCTCGCCTGAATTCTGCATCAGTAACGAAAATAAATATCGTCATAAGCATTACGTAAATAGCATTAATTATGAGCAGCGGCCTGTATACCAATTATTGTCACCATACTATGCATAGTTACAGAGGAACTGTCCTAATACAAAAACTTTAACGTAGTCGCTGAACCGTTAAATTGAGGTCAAGGTCAGGTGACACCTACCAGACAATCATTTACTATTCATCAGCAACCTATATACCAAATATTGTCATCCTACCATGCGTAGTTACAGAGGAACTGTCGTAACCCAAAAACTTTAACGTAGTCGCTGGACCGTTAAATTGAGGTCAAGGTCAGGTGACACCTACCAGACAGTCATGTACTAGTCATCAGCAACCTATACACCAAATATTGTCATCCTACCATGCGTGGTTACAGAGGAACTGTCGTAACCCAAAAACTTAAACGTAGTCGCTGGACCGTGAAATTGAGGTCAAGGTCAGGTGACACCTACCAGACAGTCATGTACTAGTCATCAGCAACCTATACACCAAATATTGTCATCCTACCATGCGTAGTTACAGAGGAACTGTCGTAACCCAAAAACTTTAACGTAGTCGCTGGACCGTGAAATTTAGGTCAAGGTCAGGTGACACCTACCAGACAGTCATGTACTAGTCATCAGTAACCTATATACCAAATATTGTCATCCTACCATGCGTAGTTACAGAGGAACTGTCGTAACCCAAAAACTTTAACGTAGTCGCTGGACCGTGAAATTGAGGTCAAGGTCAGGTGACAGGTGACTGACTGGCAAGTACTCATCATAAGCTACCTCTGGACCAAATTTGATGGACCTAGGGCTTGGACTTACAAAGATATGAAGCAAGATGTCAAGTGTTTACGCCGCCACCGCCGGATTCCCATACATATGTCTCGCCTCCAGCGACTTTCGTCACAGGCGATACAAAAATATATTATTTTTATAAAGAGGATTTATTACAAATATTGTAAATAGTGTTTATTTTTAATTCCCGGTGCCAATGTTCTTTTGAGAGTTCGTCTAGGCAGACAGTGGTGTTGTATTCGTTTTTAGTTATAGTAGGTAACTGGGTTATGTCCATTATATATCCATACAAGTTGGTAATATAAGGGCCTTCTTGAGTTGATTCTTCCGATGTTGAGATGTATAAGTCTTCTTCCAGTATTGTTGTTTTCTTTATAGGTTTTGTATATTCATATGGAGATTTTCTGGGTTTAATAACAAATTTTGGGGTTCCTTTAAATGGTATTGCCTTGAATGGTGGGTTCCAATTTCTTACGGTAAACTGCCGAAACAAGTCGACAAGAATAAATACAGAATATCACATCCTACGAAGTGTTGTTGTCAATTCCTTAATAGGCCTACAAAATTTAGTTGAAGTGATTTTTTTGCAGGCATTGTAATCATATCTTTATAGAACACTTCTTACCTGAAATTATTCCAATTATCAGTTCTGTGTGTTTCTGAAACTTGGAAATCTTCTTCCTGTTGGTGGACTAATTCAACACCTGACAACTTTACAAACGGTGAGTGCCATTTAGATTTACCAAACATGTAGGACACAAGGTAGACCAGAATACTACCTTCCCAGACCATGTGGAGATAGGGATAGACTGCAACAAAGGCTTTGTACCACCTGGTTGAGGAATCATTCTGGAATGATAGTACACCAGTGGCAAAATCCTCTTTTACATTGAAAGTCAGCCATTTTTTTAACATATAAAAATTACGGATTTTTTGCTGGTAATTTTATTAATGTAAAATATAGTTGAAGTAAAAAATCATAAAATATGAGATTCAAGGACTGCCTTATTTATGTCCTTACAACTTTAAATGTGGTGTTTTTTCTATAAAATTACCAAGTATTGTTTTTAATATTATATACAGTGTATTTTCTGTCAACAAAAACATCATCCTTAAATCATTACCTCACTTTGCCTGCCTGTATTGATTCGGTGCCTAAGGTCTTCAAACAAATAGTCCAGTTTATGCTTTATGTAGGGTAAAATAACCTTCAAATATACAAAGTACAGAAAGGTCAAAGCCTAAAGATATTTTGTTTTCATGACATCCTGGTGAAAATATTTTCTGAACTGATTGCAACTAAAAAACCAGAGACTCTAAAGAGCCCATATCTGCTCACCTGGATACATGTGACCACAATTATGCATTTATTGTGCAATACATTATTTCTGTGTGTACACAAAAAATACTTTTAATCTGAATATGATAGGTATAAAAGCAGAGTTTTCTGTCCTGGACTTTTTTTGCATTTTATGTTATGAATGAAATTGCCCTGAGAAACATATCATATGCACATACATTCATAAAAATGATAATGAAGAAGACTGGTACTCAGTTCATGAAGATAACTATAGGAGAATCCGTAAGCCATGTTTATAGATGTTGCAGAAGCATTATATATTGTACAACATAACAACATGTTTTCATTTGTGTTTTACAATAAAGAAGATCAAACATTGATGAAAGATAAAATTATTTATAATCAAATGTTTCAATTCTTCTATTAATTATCACGTCTGGAATATAGCTGAAATATTACTTGCTGGACGTAAAGCTACAATCAAATAATCAATCATATTAAAATAAGTTTTGCATAATTTCAGCATTTTACTGAAATTATTCTTCATTGAATTGCTGTATAAATAATGAAAGAGTATGTTATGAACCAAAACTGCAATGTTTTAATTGTATTTTACGTTTGATTCTTAAAATTAGAGGTATTGGTGAATTGAAAGATATTTAATTATAAAGCCACCGAGGCCGAAAATTGAACCTTCCCCTTTAAACTACATAAAAGTGTTCTTACTCCCCATATAGGTGTTCACAGTCATACTCTGTTAAGTGAGATGCTTAATTAAAATCTAATTTCTAACAGTTACAAATTTTGTAACATTTAAATATTTTATTACAAAATTCTCACCAAACATATAATTGACCGCAGTAAACAACTTCTGGAAAGCCTTCTTGTATCAATCAACTGTTTTTTACATGGAACTCGTTTTATACCATAAAAATTCTCTGCAAATGAGCCACCTGAAAAATTTTTTTAAATTAATGGTAGATTTTTTTCCAATGTTATCAAGCTTGATGTCTGAAGGTAAATTTTTTTCTCATTTTTTATGGGGGCCTCGGTGACCGAGTGGTTAAGATATTTTGTCTACCATTGATCACATGGTCTGTCAACACTGAGGTTGTGAGTTCGAGTCTCACTGCGGGCAGGGTGCACTCGAATCCAATCTTAATTGACAAGGATTGCCAGTTTTCCTACCAAAGGTTGGGGGTTTTCTCCGGGTACTCCGACTTCCTCCACCAATAAAAACTGGACGCCATGATATAGCTGAAAAATTGCTGACAGTGGCATTAAACACTAAACAATTAAACCAAAAAACAAAAACTCATTTTTTAATATATAATATAATAATTTCTTTTCCTCAACTGATCACATAATGTAATTATACATTTAACGAGAATTACTGTTATTGACTGTGTATAATAGCTTTAATGTATCATATGCACACAATGCAATGTTCTTAAAACAAGTGGTTTTAATCATTTAACTGTCAACAAAATGGAATCACAGATAATAAGGTTATAAAATGCACTATGCCAGATGTGTGTTTCATCCAATCAAGACTCGTCTAACACAATAAAATGTTTATAATTTAAATAATTAAGATGTTGTAGAGCTTTGAACTTATTTCTTGTGCACAATACTAATTCAGGATAATTAGATGATCTTGTAAGCAAAGCGGTGTATACTTATTGATGGATATAAGGGGAATAGTAAAACTTATTTTTACCTAGCAGCAACTATTGTCCATGTTAAAGCAGAGGGCAATAGTTGTATCAGTGGGAAAAATTAATTTACTATTCCCTGAATATCCAGTCTTTAAGTGTTTTATTATACCTAACGGACAACAGACACAATGTAAGAAATAATTGCTAACACACTAAAAAGAAATTTAACAGCAAGGTAGATTCAAGGCTGAATAGAAAAAAAAATTTGAAAGTTAACATTTTTTATTCCACAAAAAACATTAGGTTTTCGTGACAGGCAATAGTTCAGAAAACTGTTGACTGTCAGAACAGAAAATGGTTAAAACAGCGAATTTATTGTAGATTTAAATTCTATGTAATTTATATACAGAGGTATAATAATGAGCGTTATACACTGCTGATTACAGAATATTATTAAATGCATATCATTATAATAATCCTGCAAGACAAGAAAAACATACTATTAATAAAATAACCTGTCCTGAGTAATTTTAATATTATAATATAAAAAAATCGATATGCACAGGGGTGCAAAAGCCGAGTTGCCATATTTTATTAACCAAATCTTTCCTTGTTTTCATTTTAAGATTTAACATAATTGGTTATTACAGGCATTACATGTAAACTGGAGACAAAGTGAGGAAGGGTTTCAGCAGGAAAAATGTAAGCTTTATCAACAAATTTTCAAAGTTGCATAAAATATGAATATGTGAATCCTCTAACAGTATTGAACCATTGTGTAAAATTTCAGATATGTACCATGTACTAGTTTTTGAGTTATGGTCCTGAAACCACTAATTCAAGAAATTTTCTAACGTTTTTTTGTCACTGTGACCTTGACCTTGAATGGATTTACCCCAAAATCAATAAGGTTTCTCCTCTTATGGTATGTAACAATATACCAAAGTTTCATTAAAATCGGTTGCGAACTTTTTGAGTTATGGTCCCGAGGCCACTAATTCTAGAAATTTTCTAAAGTTTTTCTGTCGCTGTGACCTTGACCTTGAACGGATTTACCCCAAAATCAATAGGGTTCCTCCTCTTACGGTATGTAACAATATCCCAAGTTTCAATAAAATTGGTTGAGAACTTTTTGAGTTATGGTCAGGAAACCCTTAATTCAAGAAATTTTTTAAGGTTTTTCTGTCGCTGTGACCTTGACCTTGAAGGGATTTACCCCAAAATCAATAGGGTTCCTCCTCTTATGGTATGTAACAATATCCTAAAGTTTCATTAAAATCGGTTCACAACTTTCTGAGTTATGGTCCAGAAACCAATTGTTGACGCTCGCCCGCAGGCCCACCCGCCCGCCCAGCCGCCCGCCATCATCGTTACAATAGCCGAGTTCAACTTCATTGCAACTCGGCTAAAAATGTAAATAAAATGTTGTCACACTCTAAAAATGTAGGAAGAAGTGAATTTTCCCTGGCAACCAAGCAAGGAGAAGTGAGGCCCTGATAGGGAGACTTCATGAAGACAATAGGAAGAAGTCAGGGAGACCATAATAATTTTAATTTTGCAGTTGTTACATACCTTTTTCTTTTATTCATATCAAACTGATTACACTTGATAACACATTTTGAGTAAGTTTTTTCTTTCTTTTTCATTTTCATTCATGGTAAGCAATTACATCAAACAGCACATACCAAGACCATTTATTCTTTAAAGCACCAGATATAGCAACTATTTTTCTATCTACTTTAGTACTTCCGACTAATACAAGGTATTAACAAATATAAAACTAAAAACATTTGTATACATTAAGTTATTGTATACATCATAATGATCCTAACAGATATCTATGTTCAGCACACTTCCACTTGCACATAGCTGTGCTGAGACCAAACTGCTTCATGGGACACCCATCTACAGACATTATCATGTGACACCCATCTACAGACATTATCATGTGACACCCATCTACAGACATTATCATGGGACACCCATCTACAGACATTATCATGGGACACCCATCTACAGACATTATCATGGGACACCCATCTACAGACATTATCATGTGACACCCATCTACAGACATTATCATGGGACACCCATCTACAGACATTATCATGGGACACCCATCTACAGACATTATCATGGGACACCCATCTACAGACATTATCATGTGACACCCATCTACAGACATTATCATGGGACACCCATCTACAGACATTATCATGGGACACCCATCTACAGACATTATCATGTGACACCCATCTACAGACATTATCATGGGACACCCATCTACAGACATTATCATGTGACACCCATCTACAGACATTATCATGTGACACCCATCTACAGACATTATCATGTGACACCCATCTACAGACATTATCATGTGACACCCATCTACAGACATTATCATGGGACACCCATCTACAGACATTATCATGTGACACCCATCTACAGACATTATCATGTGACACCCATCTACAGAAATTATCATGTTACACCCATCTACAGACATTATCATGTCACACCCATCTACAGACATTATCATGTGACACCCATCTACAGACATTATCATGTGACACCCATCTACAGACATTATCATGTGACACCCATCTACAGACATTATCATGGGACACCCATCTACAGACATTATCATGTGACACCCATCTACAGACATTATCATGGGACACCCATCTACAGACATTATCATGTGACACCCATCTACAGACATTATCATGTGACACCCATCTACAGACATTATCATGTGACACCCATCTACAGACATTATCATGTGACACCCATCTACAGACATTATCATGTGACACCCATCTACAGACATTATCATGAGGTCAATGATGACTAATTATCTTTATTCTTTCAATTGCAGCTTTAATATTTATCAAAGAAAATAATTAACATATATTATACTTTGAAAGAATTTTAAGTTTCAAATCAATTAAGTGTTTGTTTAACAAACAGTTACAGTTTTTACTTATGGGCCGTTTTACTGTACTTAAACTCATTGTTCACATCCAGGAATTAGACATATCTAGGAAATAAACAAATGATGTGTAATCCATTTGAAACAATTTAATCATATGAAAAAAAAAATTGAATTACAAAAAAATTCTTTGCAGTTTTTAATGGAATTACATATTTACTGATAAGGTAGTTGTCTGGGCACGTTAGTTGGGCCAGATATACAATTATCTTCTGTGAACCATCTAAAATAACATAGAGACTGATCTTCACTTTTTAATGCCTTTAAGGTAGACTTTAGATACCTGAAGGTCACTTTACCCCAGTGTGGTAAGCCTTGCATATGTGTTCATGGTGATTTTTGTGACATGAAGATTTTAACCTGTCCTCATAATATTACTTACTGTGTGTATGTAAATAATAATTTTGCAGAATAAGATCCAGTACTGTGTAAATTTCATCATAAAGTCTTAACAACCATCCAAATTTCTCTGGTCTACTCTCTGCCAATACCTGAAGTATAAAATGCAAAAAAAAATGTGATGTCTTCTATTTGGTGATATTCATAATCTAGAATATACATTATCTGGAAAATAATTCATATACACATGGACCACAATATGTATGGAAGGCCCTCTGTGGCCAAGTGGTTCAAGTAGTAATCTGCTATTGATCACATGCCTGTTTACGCTTAGGCTACAGATTAAAGCCTTACTGTGGTCATGTTGTGCTTGTCTCTAACCTTAACGGACAGTCCAATGGTTCGAACATATTATCAAGCATGCAAGCATTGTAAAGTATAGGTGTTAGGCCCTGTAGGTTTGTAACTATATTGATCTATTTTTAGGCTACCAGTTACTATTTGTTTACTTCAGTCTACTTTCACTTTTGTGATATCCGTCGGTTGTAACTGGGATGCCATCCCACCATGATGAACTTTTATTTATTATATTGATGTTAGTGTATGTTTGCATTTATTATTAATGCATTATATTATATGGGAAGTTAGGCTAGAGTTCGTCTTCACTGTTTGCCCAAAAGGGGGGACCCTGACATGTGACAATTTTACCCGTACCTTTGCTTTAGTTTCTCCCATCAACATTTAAATTAATCACTTTACCTGAAGTATTTATTCATGTAAGGCTTATATATTGTAAACCCAGTTGTTTCTTCTTTAGGATATGTTGTGATAAGTCCATCTCCCTTACTGATTGACCTTTACTATTTATATTTTGCGCCAGTTCCACTTTGTTGACATTACTAATGTGCAAGTGTTGTAGATAATTATCGTGAGAATAGTTCCGGTTTACATGAACTATTGACCTGAATCTATTAAGTGCTTAGCCAATCGAAGTTCGTTAAATATTTCCAACAAAGTGTGGAGCACCAATCAGATTATAGTAATTGTCCCACACCTTCTGTGGACCCCGGAGTATAAAAGGCCATGTAGCAGATGATTTTTGTACGACTGTGGACCCGAGACCAGGGCGTATACTGATTTTGAACCCTATTGTAACCAGAGCGCCACCAGCCCCAATCAATTTATATATCTATTACCAGGATTTATTTAAACCTGTGTAAGTGACCAGTATTAGCCCTTATTTGTGTTTTACTTAGATTTTACTAAGTGACCCATAATTTACTACAACATTTATGTCAGACAAATACTATATATGCACGTCCCGTGGGGGTTCCTGTACGTTTTTACGTTTTTATAATATTCTTTTATATTTTGTGAATTAATAGATATATAAATATCTATCTGATATAATAAACTGTTATTGTTTTTTGAAACAGTAGTTACTCAAAATATATTTATTATCCATATGAAAACCAGTGCCTTGAAATAAAGCCATGCTACCAAAGAATAATAATGAAAGTTGTGTGTTGGTGAAATAAATAATAAGAGTAGTAATAAAGGTCATGTACGCCACAAGATTAAAAGGTAAAAACGAAACGAGAAATAAAAATAAAAATTGAAAACAAAAAATCCAACAACAATAAAGATGGGCCAGAGCTTTCGGTCCACAGACCTTCTTCAGGGCGAGAAAGAGGGAGACAAAGAAAAACACAACTGGATAGGACAAGGAAAGCGAGTACAAGTTTACAGTATAGACTGTCCCTGATTGTATAGTGATTCAGGTAGTAAATTGGCAATGCCCATGGATAACTGGACTGATTGATGAACATCATCAGCTATAATTATCTAATAAATTGTTTATTATTTTAAAGATATATATCAGTGTACTAATAACATTGAGAGCAAAACAACAAACGTTAACGACAAACTAGCCTTGACAGCATGTTTTAACGCTGGTCTTATAGTCGACATAAGACTGTCTTGTGCTAGCACTTCAAATATTGATGGCTTAGTAGAAAATGTAGCAGATGTGATGTGTGCTGCGTTTTCTGTCATTGTAGCACGTGTGGTTTGTAAACAGACATAAAGTACTTGGACTTTGTACACTTCCGGTACAACGACACTTGCTAAAATTGGGGTTGGTCTAAAAGCAGGACGGAGAAAAACAGGACGGGAAATTTTCTATATATAAATGGTCATAACTTTTGAAGTAATAAAGATATTAAAAAACTTAAAACTGATTATTAAAGAAGAAATAATAAGCATTAAATTGAGATATAGTTTTTAAAAAAATAATGAATTTAAAGGCAAAAATTCTTGACAGGACGGGATTTGGTGACATGAAAAATCGACCGAAAATTCATAGGGTAACCATCTTTGACGATAAATAATTTACATAAAGACTATTGTCTGTCAAGAAATGTTTATATATTATTCAAGCTTAGAGCATACAGATTCTAAAAATATAAAGTTTTATGCATTTTGATAAAGGTAAAGTAGAAAAATCTTGACAGGACGGGATTTCGTTCTGATTGACATACTGACATTTTTTTCTAGATTTCAAAGTTTGAGGCCTTGTATCTTTTTAAAAATACATGTCTGTCAAAAATTTTTAGTTTCTGCTAAAGCTGAGATCATGTAGTTTACAAAAACATAAAGTTTGAATAAATCAAGTTTCCGTAAAGTGAAAAAATCTTGACAGGACGGGTTTTCGTTTCGATGTGAAAACTGCCATATTTGTAGCCATCCCTTTGAAAGTTCATTAATCCACACAAGAGTTAGCAAATATAAACTTACCTTTTTTGAAATTTATATTCCAACAAATAATTTATCCTGTCAATTTACATTATGCTCTAGTATCACATAAATTCATAAAATGAAGCATAGATATTTTTTGAAAAACTAATTTGAAAGATATATAATTTAAATTAATCTAATTACTGCATGGTGAGTACCGTTAACGATTGTTGTCTTAACAAATTACAATTAACTGTTTGATCTATTGGTGATATGACAGGTTGAACAGTTGTCAATTAAGGTGAATATTATTCATAACATTACATATAAAGAGGGGAATTTGTTGAAAAGGTCATATACAATCATAGTGCTCTCAATCTCAGATCAAACTTTATTAGTGCTATTCATATTATATTTGTGCTTTTTATTGTGTTGTATAAAGTTGTCTGTTATTAACTTGTGTATATAGCAAAATCATAGTTGGTACATTAAAGCAATCAGATAAAATGCTAATCTTAAATAATCAATGGCTTTCTTCAGATATCATGGGTTGTGTTCATTCAATTTTATCTAAACAGTTTCCAGCTATATTTGGTTTCCACACGGGTTTCCAAAATACATGCTATGCACCTGTTTATAACACGAATGAATGTAAGTGGCCTTCTAATAAAACATTTGCTGATATATTTGGTCCATCAGTACAAATCCACCACACTGGTCATGATCACTGGGTAACATCAATACGAACACAACCAAATGAGGTATAGAATAGAATAGAATAGAATAGAATATTTTATTTACCCAATCAAGGGGCCCAATAAGAGCATACAAATTAAAACACAGAGACAGAAACATTAACAATGATTATGATGATTGTTGAATACACATAAACATTTAGGCAAAAAAAAAAAAAGACAATACTAATAAAAATCAGCCTTGGTGGCAGTAGAGGGAGAGTGGCGAGACAATTATTTTACTTTAAAATTGTACATGTATAATTCTATACATAAAGGTACATTATACATATATATTATATTTAATATTCTTATCAGTTTTTAAAATTTCTTCTAAATTCATACAGGAGCAATAAATATTGGCTTAATTGCTTTATAAATTGGGGGTCTTTATTAGACATAACCCATATAAACAACTGGTCATAATTCAGAAAGGTAAGATTTGGATATAACTGGAATATATTTTTCATAAAAAAATTGTCCCTTAATTCTTTTAATGATGGTATATGTGTTGGACAGCATGTTTGAAAATCTGACAACTTCATAAGAAATACAATTATCACAAATGTATGCACATGGTAAAAAACGTCTGCTTATTAAACTTCCCCAGGTTCAAAAACAGACAAATTCGTTTGATTGTGGTATATATGCTATTGCAAATGCTGTTGAGTTTTGTCTTACAGGTTTTGTGGGTGGTTTACATATTACATTTGAAGAAAAATACTTGAGGGAACATTTAATATCTTGTTTAGAGAAGGGCGAATTCAGGTTGTTTCCGAAATCAGTTTTTGACAAAAAAGGTCGAGTGAAATCAAAGAATTCGGTTGTCGAAATGAATTGTGAATGTGGTTTGGCTGATGCAGTTGAAGATATGGTGGGTTGTGATTGGAAAAAGGGAATACAATCTTGTAATGTTTGGAAACATAAATCTTGTTCTGGTGTCATCAATAACTTAAATTGGTTCTGCTCAAAACATAATTCATCAATTTTACTTAAAATGTCTTTACAAAAATTGTTATATATTATATAAACAGTGTAATTACTTTTCATGTCTTTACAAAATTGTTAAATATTATATAAACATTGTAATTAGTTCTTATAACTAATTAACTGTGCTTCTTGTTATATTATTAAATAACCTTGTCAAAAAATGGCGTCTTCCATCCATAATGAATTCCCGTCCTGTCAAGATTTTTTCACTTTACGGAAACTTGATTTATTCAAACTTTATGTTTTTGTAAACTACATGATCTCAGCTTTAGCAGAAACTAAAAATTTTTTGACAGACATGTATTTTTTAAAGGATACAAGGTCTCAAACTTTGAAATCTAGAAAAAAATGTCAGTATGTCAATCAGAACGAAATCCCGTCCTGTCAAGATTTTTCTACTTTACCTTTATCAAAATGCATAAAACTTTATATTTTTAGAATCTGTATGCTCTAAGCTTGAATAATATATAAACATTTCTTGACAGACAATAGTTTTTATGTAAATTATTTATCGTCAAAGATGGTTACCCTATGAATTTTCGGTCGATTTTTCATGTCACCAAATCCCGTCCTGTCAAGAATTTTTGCCTTTAAACTCATTATTTTTTTAAAAACTATATCTCAATTTAATGCTTATTATTTCTTCTTTAATAATCAGTTTTAAGTTTTTTAATATCTTTATTACTTCAAAAGTTATGACCATTTATATATAGAAAATTTCCCGTCCTGTTTTTCTCCGTCCTGCTTTTAGACCAACCCCTAAAATTGGTGTTGCAGATTCTTGCCCGATACGTTAGACACGATAAATGCGCTTGTTGTTGAACAATACATAATAGATAACAAAAGCTCATCTACACCTATACATTCTACTTCTAAACATCAATGATTACTAGAAGGCGCATGACAGGGACTTTAATTAACAACATGAAATGAACGTATATATACAAAGAATTTTTTTTTCAATTATATTTAATAAGATTAAGCATTTCTTGCTTTACTGAAGCAGAGACATAATATGAATGTAGGCGCAGCCTAAATGCGAGCATCGCACATTGTTCATGTCGTTACTTCAGAGCCCTTAACAGTGCCTCTACATTCCATTGATGACGTGACGTCTTATCTAATGTGTTGGTGACGTCACAAAACTCAATTACAAATACAGCGTTTCAGATTGAAAAAAAATTGTCTGGCATTTTTGTAGTAATTTAAAAAATAAACACTTTGATTTTATCGATGACAAAAATTTTTTTGTCTACTTTTATATTATATATTTTTTCGTTCGTCTACAATATTTTCTTCTGATAGCTCAGCTACCATCTGAAATGGATTTGTTCATATGGATCACGTGACTTTTTTTACAAACACGCATGTAACCGTATAGCTCGCATCTGCGATGCTCGCTATAATTATATGTCTCTGACTGAAGTTATAAAGAAGATTTGGCACCAGACTTAAATTTATCTAAGTCTGGGCTTGTCGCGATATTGTATGGTCAGGAATTCCACAACCTGATTGACCTATGTCATGGGTAACAGGACGACTCATTGAATGAACTAATTATATTTATTACAATGAAAACAATACATTCGCTTACATATAATTATCAAAATGTGATAATTGAACTGGTTGGCGGTGAGTTATGAAAAATAGGCGATGAATCGACCAAATTTGTATGGCGATGAGTTGGTAACGGCGATGAGTCGTCTAGCATTCATGTCATGTAGGTATTGGGGGGTAGTTCGTATGGGAGAATGGTAATGAAAATTTGTTTTCTCGTGCATGTAGTGTGTTGGAACAATGATATCCCATGACGAGAAATAACCCCAACTTTATTCAAAGCTATGCCGCTGTGGTCATCATTATTAATTAACATACATAATCCATATCTGTAGCAAGACTATACGTGTTCGTTACGCCACGGGGCAATACATTTTCGATCTATCTTTTCCTTCCGATGTTATTGTTTTATGAGTTGTGAAAGTCGAAGAAAAGGAAAGGTCTTGTAAGAACACAAAGAACACCAGGCAGCGTGATTTATACGATAATGACTTACATAAGGCGAAAACTTGGTTTTTGGACTGTTATTTATCGGCATGACCGAGTTATGTTGTCTTTTGATGGCGGATGCTTGATTCCTTCTTTGGTGCAGTGTAGGCCATATAGGTTGTTGTGACATTGCACTGACACTGCTCTGGTAGCGGTAATGAGTACATCTATTTGTTCTTCTTTGAGTCATTTCTAATTTATTTACGAGAAGTTTTTGCCATTGATCCCAGATTGTACTACAGTATTCTAATATATCATAAGTTTTTAAATGTTGTTTCTTTGGTTTTAATACTGTTTGATATGATGTTTCGTTTTATGAACTGTTTGGTTTGTTTGAGACAGTATTTATATGGATATTGCAGGTAAGGTCTTTGGTGATGGTGATGCCCAGATATTTAGACTTGTCAGTTGTTTTAAGAGTTTGGTTGTGGAGTGTGCAATTGAAGATAATAGGTTTATGTTTTCTTGCTTTTTTGATAATTTCACACTTATCTGGGTTGAAGGACATTTACCATTCTTGCTCCCACGATTCCAGATTGTGAAGGTCAGATTGTAGGGTGTGGCTGTCGGTGATTGACGAAAAAGTCGTTTATACAATAGTGTCGTCTGCAAAGAGGCGGACTCTTCTTTTAAGGTTGTCTGGCATGTCGTTAATATAAATCAGAGACTTGGGTACGCCTGACGGTACAAGACAACTATTGGATGTCAGACCGTCGACTACTTTCTGTTATGATTTCTTAGCCAAGCTTGTACCCACTCTGATACTTTGTTGTCAGTCTCAATGCCTTTAAGTTTTATGATAAGTCTTTGGCGGTCTTCCTTATCAAACGCCTTACTGAAATCTATCAAAACTACGTCAGTTTATTTGCCATGTTATCAAAGATTTCTTGTGTGAAAGTAAGGAGGAGTTGTGTTTCACAGCTGACTTTCGATTTAACCCACGTTGAAGTGGGTGTCAAGATTTTTCATGACACTATAATGTGTCCTAGTACTTTGTTAAGATTGCATGTCGGTGAGATGTGCCTGTAATTTTCAGGTTTTGATTTTGCTCCATTTTTAAATACAATGTACTGGTGTATCAAGCGCTTTTCCAGCCATTTGGTACTGTGCCTGAATTAATGGATGAATTGAACAGATCTGTTATCATGGGTGAGATTTAAGTATGCAAATTCTTTGAGGAAGTGTGGTGAGATTATATAAGAGCCTATGGCTTTTGTTGGGTTCAAGTTTTTTAGGAGTTTGCATGTTCCCTCTGTAGTGATTGAGAGTTTATCCATCCGTATTGGTGTTTTGAGTTTTTAATTGCTGTAATTCGCATATGTGTGCAAGCTTAAGAAGTTTTGGAATTGTAAATGCAAAATGAAACTGATTATTTAATACTTTAGCTCACATGCAAGAGCGATCACGTCGAAAAATGTTGTTAGTTTCGTATCGTATCAGTTGAAATGCTCTTTGTAATGGTAGTTTTTTTTCTTCAGTCTACTACGGTTTCGACCAGGTTCTCCGTATTTTGACCTGCCAACCCCCAAAGAGAGGACCGCCCATATCCGCCACAAGGGACGCGCTAGGCAAATCTGTGGGTCGAGCATTTTTAGAGCATTTATTATCAAAATGCCATACACTTGAATTAGTCATATTTTATCAACAAGAGTTCCAGTTTGAAGAGTGATTCCAAAGGCTTCCCACACTACTACTCAGCGCATCCACAGGTGGTGGATAGGGAAAGCTTGACTGCCATCCATAAGCTAAAGACCGTATTTTACAAAAAAGAAAAAAGAAAAAAACGAACACTCATAAAAAAAGGCAAAACAATCCGTATGTAGCTAGTACTCTGTATTTTTCAATAGCAGTCTTAATTTTCTGCACTGTGGTCCTTCCCGTTTTCCGCATCGATTTGTTCTATAACACGTCTTCCTCAATTTAGAACTGTAAAACTGCTGGATCGACGTTTAACAACTATTTAAACAAGTAATCCATGCACAGCGTGATTATAGATTTTTATTCACTAAAGTAGGTATGATCCCCTTGATGTAGGTATGGAGTGCAAGTGAGTTGATAAGCAATCAACTTATTTTTCACGTTTCATTGTCATCTAGATCAATGCACTGTTACATTTACTTAACCTTGTGATCATTTTGACAAATGAATAAGAATGCTAAAAAGGGCGAGTCCATTGTGTTTTAGAAATACTGCTCAAACTATAACGTGAACAAAAGCAGTCAAATGTGGGAGAATCCATTACATGTATGCTTACAATGATAACAGGGATTTAAGCAGTAACAACATCAAAGTTTTATCATTAAAATTGTGATCAATATTTTCATAATCTTTAATCGAGTCTCACTGCGGGAAGGGGGCACGCGACTATAATCTTAATTGACAAGGATTGCCAGTTTTCCTACCGCAGGTCGAGGGTTTTATCCGGGAACTCCGGCTTCCTTCCCCCAATAAAAACTGGACGCCATGATATAGCTGAAAAATAGCTGAAAATGGCGTTAAACAATATCAAACAAACATCAACGATACTAACAATATAACTACAACGTTAGACGCGCGTTTTGTCTAATTAAGACTCATCAGTGGCCCGCACACCCCACAAAAATATGATTAATGGAATGTTGCTTAATGTCCAGAGAGTATTTCAGCTATATTGATGACGTAAACAAGTTAATATAAAATAAATCAACATGAAAAGATGGATGGGTTATTGAAATCAAAATTTTGACTGCATGTCACTGGAAAAGCTTGTGGTATTTGGTTATGGCAGGAAATTTAGCCTTTTGTAGTGATTGACAAGGGAATATTGCTTGGGATTGGTATATAATTGTAACTCCCGAATAAGGCTTATACTAATATTAGTTACATAATTATATTGTGTAGTAATTCCTGTATAAGGTATACACTGTATATATTTGAAAGGAATCTGGGACAGAAAGTCACAGGTAAAAAAAAGTCACAGACAAAAAGTCACGGACAAAATGACCATGGATAAAAAGTCACAGTTAGATTTATTTTTAAGAAATACAAAATTTCACACGACAAAAAGTCACAGTTAAAAGGAAAATAAGATAAATTTGAATTTTTTATGGTTTAAACATGTATGCATAAATAAACATTTGTCATGATGATTTAATTTAATTTTAAAAGTTAAAAAAAGTGTTATTATTAAAATTGTATTTCTTTTAATATTTATATGTATTTTAAGTAAACTACAGAGATTTATAAAATTAATATATAATAAATGATTGAAAAATAAATTATTCCTTTGAAACCATTTAGTAAATAATAATACATGATAATGATTTTTCTGTCCTGTGACCGCTTTCAGTCCTAGCTGTGACTATCTGTCCGGCGTATACCATTTTGAAAGCAATAGGTGGTTAGCCCATGTGGCCACTTATTATCTGGAACAGAAGTGATTATATTGCAGTACATATAGAGTAGTTCGCCACTTGAGTGTTATTTTTTATATTTAGTGTTATCATGTCCAGGATTAAGGGAGAACAGGATGCTCAACATACCATCAGGAATATATTATTATTGAAAAAAAATCACTGTTTTAGTCAGATCAGTATTGATTTGTACAAGAAAATTTGATGGTTCGTCGACTATTATCATAAGATTGAATGCATACAAGTCATCGCCCCACAGAAAAATCTCCCCCGTCAAAAACGCCCCCACATTTTGCAAAATCGCCCCGCTGTAAATTGAATCCTAGTCAACTCGTACCTCAACCAACTCGTACCTCTACCAACTCGTACGCTTGTATTATTTGGTTGAATGAAAAAGGACAGAGTCTGAAAATTGCTGAAATTATGTTAAACTAAAAAATAATTTTTAAATATTATTATCATATTTATTGTACATCACTAATTCACAAACAAAAACAATATCATAAGACATTTATTTTAAAATCGGCGTTTATGGAACACGTACCAGTCTTTGGTAGTCTATAGGCACTATAAACAGTTATAATATATATTTTTTAATATTATAAACCGTTTGTATTTAATTTACGTACGTGTTTTGTGATGGTTCATGCAACTGCCCACACTGCGGCAGAAGTTGGCTGGCGGCTAGAATATAAATCCGACACTTTGAAAACTTCCTCCTGTATATGTATTTCGTAGTGGATCTCTGCTGGATCATTTTCAGTTGTGTGGGTAGCTTGAAGAGCAGCTTCTTTAATAGCTTGGAACTAGCAGATAAAAAAGCTTCTTCTAATCGCCGGATCTATTGTTAATGCGACAATGCACCCTTCAACATCGTTATTCGTCCTGGTGGGTTGATTGTAAACAGTCCAGGACTCAACAGTCCAAACATTTTTAATCACTAAGTAAAAACTTGAAATTGTTACATAAAAAATACAATTAGCCGACAAGAGAAAAATAAGCGGTCGTTATTAAAGGACAGTTAAATAATAATTTGATCGCTTTCTTTGAAATTAATTGTTGAAAAAGCAAATCTATTCGAAACTCATATACCAAAGCCTCAAAAGAAAGTTGTTCATAACGGCTGTTGAAATATGCACTTAATTTGTATATATATATATATATATATATATATATATATATATATATATATATATATATATATATATATTTTATATATATATATATATATATATATATATATATTATATATATATATATATATATATATATATATATATATATATATATAATATATATATATATATATATATATATATATATATATATATATATATATATATAAAAGTCTAAAGAGTCTACCAACCAGCAAGCTTATTAAGTATCGGATCGACAAACATGACGATACAGCATAAACAAAAAATAATATACAAGTCTAGGAGATTATGCAACGATACACATGACGGTGTTTCTTGTCAAAAATTTAGACAAAGACTGACCAACGAATGGCCTTAGTCATTGAATGTCAATATAAATAAATGACGTAAACAAGTCGTAACATATTGATCTTGAAATTTCTCATTTCCAACTTAACCCAACATAGTTGCTTCCCAAGTCCGCCAGCCGGGGACGTGCCGTGCTGTTACTTTGCTTTGCTCAAATATTCTAACAAGATGTATTTAAAATTACTAAGTTGACAAATTCTGTACGCCAGACGCGCGTTTCGTCTACTTAAGACTCATCAGTGGCGTTTAACTCTAAATGCTTAAAGTATATATATATAAAGGGTCTAAAAGAATGCTGCTGAACCAGTACACTTATTTAGTATCGGATCGACAAACATGACGATACAGCATAAACAAAAAATAATATACAAGTCTAGAAGATTATGCAACGATACATATGACGGTGTTTCTTGTCATAAATTTAGACACAGACTGACCAACGAATGGCCTTAGTCATTGAGTGTCAATATAAATAAATAACGTGAACAATCACAACATATTCATCTTAAACTTTCTCATTTTAAATGAACCCAAAACTTTTTTAATAGTTGCTTCTCTGTCCGCTAACCGGGGACGTGCCGTGCTGTTACTTGGCTTTGCTCAAATATTCCAACAAGATGTAATCAAAATTATCAAGGTGACAAATTCATTACGCCAGACGCGCGTTTCGTCTACATAAGACTCATCAGTAGCGTTTAACTATAAATGTTTAAGATATTCTTCATTGGGAGATGGAATAATATTTTTTTCATTGGGAGATGGAATAATATAAGTCCACTGGGATCGTGTAAATACACAATACAGGCAGTTCAAAATATTATATAAAGGGTCTAAAAGAATGCTGCTGAACCAGTACACTTATTTAGTATCGGATCGACAAACATGACGATACAGCATAAACAAAAAATAATATACAAGTCTAGAAGATTATGCAACGATACATATGACGGTGTTTCTTGTCATAAATTTAGACACAGACTGACCAACGAATGGCCTTAGTCATTGAGTGTCAATATAAATAAATAACGTGAACAATCACAACATATTCATCTTAAACTTTCTCATTTTAAATGAACCCAAAACTTTTTTAATAGTTGCTTCTCTGTCCGCTAACCGGGGACGTGCCGTGCTGTTACTTGGCTTTGCTCAAATATTCCAACAAGATGTAATCAAAATTATCAAGGTGACAAATTCATTACGCCAGACGCGCGTTTCGTCTACATAAGACTCATCAGTGGCGTTTAACTATAAATGTTTAAGATATTCTTCATTGGGAGATGGAATAATATTTTTTTCATTGGGAGATGGAATAATATAAGTCCACTGGGATCGTGTAAATACACAATACAGGCAGTTCAAAATATTATATAAAGGGTCTAAAAGAATGCTGCTGCTGAACCAGTACACTTATTTAGTATCGGATCGACAAACATGACGATACAGCATAAACAAAAAATAATATACAAGTCTAGAAGATTATGCAACGATACATATGACGGTGTTTCTTGTCATAAATTTAGACACAGACTGACCAACGAATGGCCTTAGTCACTGAGTGTCAATATAAATAAATAACGTGAACAATCACAACATATTCATCTTAAACTTTCTCATTTTAAATGAACCCACAACTTTTTAAATAGTTGCTTCTCTGTCCGCTAACCGGGGACGTGCCGTGCTGTTACTTGGCTTTGCTCAATTTTTCCAACAAGATGTAATCAAAATTATCAAGGTGACAAATTCATTACGCCAGACGCGCGTTTCGTCTACATAAGACTCATCAGTGGCGTTTAACTATAAATGTTTAAGATATTCTTCATTGGGAGATGGAATAATATTTTTTTCATTGGGAGATGGAATAATATAAGTCCACTGGGATCGTGTAAATACACAATACAGGCAGTTCAAAATATTATATAAAGGGTCTAAAAGAATGCTGCTGAACCAGTACACTTATTTAGTATCGGATCGACAAACATGACGATACAGCATAAACAAAAAATAATATACAAGTCTAGAAGATTATGCAACGATACATATGACGGTGTTTCTTGTCATAAATTTAGACACAGACTGACCAACGAATGGCCTTAGTCATTGAGTGTCAATATAAATAAATAACGTGAACAATCACAACATATTCATCTTAAACTTTCTCATTTTAAATGAACCCAAAACTTTTTTAATAGTTGCTTCTCTGTCCGCTAACCGGGGACGTGCCGTGCTGTTACTTGGCTTTGCTCAAATATTCCAACAAGATGTAATCAAAATTATCAAGGTGACAAATTCATTACGCCAGACGCGCGTTTCGTCTACATAAGACTCATCAGTGGCGTTTAACTATAAATGTTTAAGATATTCTTCATTGGGAGATGGAATAATATTTTTTTCATTGGGAGATGGAATAATATAAGTCCACTGGGATCGTGTAAATACACAATACAGGCAGTTCAAAATATTATATAAAGGGTCTAAAAGAATGCTGCTGAACCAGTACACTTATTTAGTATCGGATCGACAAACATGACGATACAGCATAAACAAAAAATAATATACAAGTCTAGAAGATTATGCAACGATACATATGACGGTGTTTCTTGTCATAAATTTAGACAGACTGACCAACGAATGGCCTTAGTCATTGAGTGTCAATATAAATAAATAACGTGAACAATCACAACATATTCATCTTAAACTTTCTCATTTTAAATGAACCCACAACTTTTTAAATAGTTGCTTCTCTGTCCGCTAACCGGGGACGTGCCGTGCTGTTACTTGGCTTTGCTAAATTATTCCAACAAGATGTAATCAAAATTATCAAGGTGACAAATTCATTACGCCAGACGCGCGTTTCGTCTACATAAGACTCATCAGTGGCGTTTAACTATAAATGCTTAAGATATTCTTCATTGGGAGATGGAATAATATTTTTTTCATTGGGAGATGGAATAATATAAGTCCACTGGGATCGTGTAAATACACAATACAGGCAGTTCAAAATATTATATAAAGGGTCTAAAAGAATGCTGCTGAACCAGTACACTTATTTAGTATCGGATCGACAAACATGACGATACAGCATAAACAAAAAATAATATACAAGTCTAGAAGATTATGCAACGATACATATGACGGTGTTTCTTGTCATAAATTTAGACACAGACTGACCAACGAATGGCCTTAGTCATTGAGTGTCAATATAAATAAATAACGTGAACAATCACAACATATTCATCTTAAACTTTCTCATTTTAAATGAACCCAAAACTTTTTTAATAGTTGCTTCTCTGTCCGCTAACCGGGGACGTGCCGTGCTGTTACTTGGCTTTGCTCAATTATTCCAACAAGATGTAATCAAAATTATCAAGGTGACAAATTCATTACGCCAGACGCGCGTTTCGTCTACATAAGACTCATCAGTGGCGTTTAACTATAAATGTTTAAGATATTCTTCATTGGGAGATGGAATAATATTTTTTTCATTGGGAGATGGAATAATATAAGTCCACTGGGATCGTGTAAATACACAATACAGACAGTTCAAAATATTATATAAAGGGTCTAAAAGAATGCTGCTGAACCAGTACACTTATTTAGTATCGGATCGACAAACATGACGATACAGCATAAACAAAAAATAATATACAAGTCTAGAAGATTATGCAACGATACATATGACGGTGTTTCTTGTCATAAATCTAGACACAGACTGACCAACGAATGGCCTTAGTCATTGAGTGTCAATATAAATAAATAACGTGAACAATCACAACATATTCATCTTAAACTTTCTCATTTTAAATGAACCCAAAACTTTATTAATAGTTGCTTCTCTGTCCGCTAACCGGGGACGTGCCGTGCTGTTACTTGGCTTTGCTCAAATATTCCAACAAGATGTAATCAAAATTATCAAGGTGACAAATTCATTACGCCAGACGCGCGTTTCGTCTACATAAGACTCATCAGTGGCGTTTAACTATAAATGTTTAAGATATTCTTCATTGGGAGATGGAATAATATTTTTTTCATTGGGAGATGGAATAATATAAGTCCACTGGGATCGTGTAAATACACAATACAGGCAGTTCAAAATATTATATAAAGGGTCTAAAAGAATGCTGCTGAACCAGTACACTTATTTAGTATCGGATCGACAAACATGACGATACAGCATAAACAAAAAATAATATACAAGTCTAGAAGATTATGCAACGATACATATGACGGTGGTTCTTGTCATAAATTTGACAGAGAAGCAACTATTAAAAAAGTTTTGGGTTCATTTAAAATGAGAAAGTTTAAGATGAATATGTTGTGATTGTTCACGTTATTTATTTATATTGACACTCAGTGACTAAGGCCATTCGTTGGTCAGTCTGTGTCTAAATTTATGACAAGAAATACTGCTCAAACTATAACGTGAACAAAAGCAGTCAAATGTGGGAGAATCCATTACATGTATGCTTACAATGTTTGTCGATCCGATACTAAATAAGTGTACTGGTTCAGCAGCATTCTTTTAGACCCTTTATATAATATTTTGAACTGCCTGTATTGTGTATTTACACGATCCCAGTGGACTTATATTATTCCATCTCCCAATGAAAAAAATATTATTCCATCTCCCAATGAAGAATATCTTAAACATTTATAGTTAAACGCCACTGATGAGTCTTATGTAGACGAAACGCGCGTCTGGCGTAATGAATTTGTCACCTTGATAATTTTGATTACATCTTGTTGGAATATTTGAGCAAAGTCAAGTTACAGCACGGCACGTCCCCGGTTAGCGGACAGAGAAGCAACTATTAAAAAAGTTTTGGGTTCATTTAAAATGAGAAAGTTTAAGATGAATATGTTGTGATTGTTCACGTTATTTATTTATATTGACACTCAATGACTAAGGCCATTCGTTGGTCAGTCTGTGTCTAAATTTATGACAAGAAACACCGTCATATGTATCGTTGCATAATCTTCTAGACTTGTATATTATTTTTTGTTTATGCTGTATCGTCATGTTTGTCGATCCGATACTAAATAAGTGTACTGGTTCAGCAGCATTCTTTTAGACCCTTTATATAATATTTTGAACTGCCTGTATTGTGTATTTACACGATCCCAGTGGACTTATATTATTCCATCTCCCAATGAAAAAAATATTATTCCATCTCCCAATGAAGAATATCTTAAACATTTATAGTTAAACGCCACTGATGAGTCTTATGTAGACGAAACGCGCGTCTGGCGTAATGAATTTGTCACCTTGATAATTTTGATTACATCTTGTTGGAATAATTGAGCAAAGCCAAGTAACAGCACGGCACGTCCCCGGTTAGCGGACAGAGAAGCAACTATTAAAAAAGTTTTGGGTTCATTTAAAATGAGAAAGTTTAAGATGAATATGTTGTGATTGTTCACGTTATTTATTTATATTGACACTCAATGACTAAGGCCATTCGTTGGTCAGTCTGTGTCTAAATTTATGACAAGAAACACCGTCATATGTATCGTTGCATAATCTTCTAGACTTGTATATATATATATATATATATATATAAATATATATATAAACTGCAAAATAATTGTAAAAGGTTAGAATATTTTAATATATTTTCATCTAATATTCAATATATAGTTTTATTTAGAACTAATTTAGAACAATATGTACAGAATATTCAGATTTACCATATTAAAATTCAAAGCTACGAGATGGTTAAGGAACGAGTTGACCTGCACCCCTGTATAATCGCCTGTACATTGAGCAAAATCGACCCACTTACAAAAATTGCTAATTCGTACACAATTATATTTTTTTCTTTGATTATATGTTATGATCTCAGTTAAGATGAATAATAAATATGTTCTCTTTCTTCGGTCTTAATAGAATTACGTATTTTTTTTTAAAGTCATTAATCGTTTTTCTATTTATAGGAAAAGGCGAAGATACGACAGCTGTTACAACAATTTCATCTTTTTTTTATTACGATCTATTAAAGCAGAAAACAAGATAACAAACAATACATAATGCACTATATATTCTTTTGTTGATTTTATTGAGAATAACAAATCTTTGATTATTTAATCATAATTTCAAAAGAATCATTACCGATATAGTTCTTACGGAAAATCGTTAAGGTAATTTGGATAATTGTAATAATTAAAGCAAATAACGATATTATATAGTTGATCATAGTTTAATGTAGCTACAATAATGTAGCTCCTTTTTTTAATGGACGGAGCTACAAAAAGGTCCAATTACTCGCAATGGAGCTAACACACTCTTGGGATTTATACATATTTTCCACTATTAAATTGCTATTTTTGTTTAATTTATATTTTTTCCTTTCTCCGCCGTTCAGTTGACATATCTACAATGTCCAATTAAATAATTTTAACACTTTTTCGTAATCATGGCATTGTTGACAAAATTGAAATTGTGGAGTCTAGAATTGTGGAATCGTATCGGTCAAAATTTGATCACAGCTAATGCTATAAATCCGAAAAAACTTTAACCCGCATGACAATTTTTACCAAATCGATTCAGAAATTATGCACTTCCGGAATTCAATTTTTGACTACAATGCCATGATAACAAATAAAGTGTAAAACTAACGAATTAGGTGTTGTAGAAATATCAGTTAAACTTCAAAGACATTAAAAATTATTTAGCAATTTAGGGACACAGCTTTATAGCTTATTATATGCATAAAACCCCCGGGTGTGAGTCAGTCCCGGCTTGCTCCATTATGGGTAATCGGACCGCTTTGTTGCTCTGTCAAAAAACAAAAACAAAAAAAAACTACATTATATTGTAGCTAATTTGAAGGAGAAAAAATTGTCTTCTACAGTAAGCCTAAGGAGTCAAAATTCAGACGGATGGACAACTCGTGGTGCATTCAGTAATATAAATTTCAAGGATATTTAACTAAAAGGAGTAGCAATCAATACAATTTAAAAGATTATTTATTATTCTTATTTTGCAAATGTTACAAAACCGCATTCAAACGGTGTTGACTTATTGATACCGGAGATTATACACCATGTTTTATGCTTACGCCATTTTGTCACTTCCGGTTTGAATCAACATAAAAATTGTGTAGGTAACAATTATTGAATACATTTTAATCATATATGCTCTCTGTAATATAACTGTTGACATTTACATTTGTATATACAATTAATTTATACAATTTTATCAAATTGCATCAAGATAACCAACACACCACTCTGTTAACTCGGGATAGTTTTCGTGACACACCCCCATGCCATGGCTATGCATTCATTTTGCCGGCTGGCGTTTGATCCATAAACACACCAAAAATTTGTGTTAGGTTAATTGACGAATATTTTGGAGGGTGCATTCCAGTTTGCCGATTCCCAGATTGCCGTGTCCAATTTGGCGATTCCCAATTATTCATCCAATTAAGAAAAATCAATGTTTATGAAAGAATTTATAGAGAATTATGTGTGTTTAGGAAAAACATGTATTTATTAAATTCATTAATTAATTTGACATAAAATTTTTTAATTCATTACTAATAAATTATGAGCTTGGGACGTTATTTGTTTTAAATCAATATGATAAGCTGATAATTTTTGATTGAGAAATATCAAGTTAATTTAAGTCAATAAACCTTACCAACAATTATGGATGCTTAGGACAAATTATGCAAATTACTCATATGTCAATTAAAATTTCACATCTTTCCCTTCAATATTACTGAGAATGCATACATAAACCTACAATCATTCATGTAGTTTGTTATTAAATGGTAAAAAGATCGGAGAATCAGCAAATTGGACGAGGCAAACTGGCACTAAACCATTTTGGATCACCTGAACCTGGCGACAACAATACTGGTATACGAGTATTGTATAATATAATACTCTTATATACAAGTTTTGTTTTCTTTTTTAAATTTACAACTTTCCCAATTTGAAAAATGGCTTGTACACTACAGAGGGGACAACGTGTTTTTTATAAAAAACACTAACCCACCATGGAAGTTAATCCTTTTCTCTATCACCCACCATGGTATATCCACGCCTACTATCGTGGTTAAGAATCTTCTCAGGTAATCTTACCACGGTGGATGCATATGAGGGAGTTCAGTCTACCATGGCATGTCGCCACAGGGGTCCGGCCACGATATCTCCGCGGTGGTACATGACAACATAAACGTTGTCATTTAATTGATTGCGGGTTTAAACATCGTTACCCGAATGAAAAGAGAACATTTTAAAACAGTGCTTAAGAATAATTTGTACATGCATTTTATTTGTTGATAATCAATAATGATTTAATGTGCCGGTAGACTTGAAGATCGAATATTTGTTCAACCGGATGCATGTGTTATGCATTAAATATTACCCTGAACAAGTTCGGTAAATTATCCGGATTTGAATTGTCACATTACGTTTTTGTGTATTACAACGTATAACGAATTGTCCTGAAGTTGTACGCGAACTCTCTTTAATTAAATCAATTATAAATCCTTTTCGACAGAAAACGGACAGTTGAGCGGCGATCTTTTTCTTTATTTGGTATTTAAAACCAGAGTTGTTTTAACAAACGCGGACAAAAGTTTACATCACGTATAGTTATATAAAATTCGTAAACAGGATGGGATACAACAAATAAATTACTAAATTGAAGCCAACATGCAGCAAGAATAATAAATATGTGAAAAGTTTATAAACGAGAATCGCCACATAAAATATAGTTTAACTACGATATTGCACAGGCGCCTGTTTCACAAGGTTGAATGAAGTCTTACGTACGCACAATTCTAAATACACATTTACTTTGGACAATGGCGTTTTAAACTATAACAATTAATATAACAGGTTTATATAAAAGAAGTAGTGATGTGCTTCTGAGCTAAATATACAAAACTGACAATTTTTCAAATGGAGGCAGACGTGTTATTTGTATAAAGTTCCCGTTAAAATTAACTCGCAGTTTCGGTGTTTTTGCATGACATAGTATTTATTGGGATAAATATTCTCGAGATCAGACCCCTTTTAGACTTGCCTTAGTTCTCTAAATACAAATACTTATTCTTAATATTTTGTTGTATTGTGGTACATTGATCAAACAATAAAATATGCATAGTTACTTACGTCTGTTATAACATGAACAAAACAAATCGGAATAAAATTATTTTTGAAGACGAAAGAACTGATTTGTCCACACTCATATCAATATAAAATAATTGCCCGAATTTACTCAACAGTATGTAAGTTTGTTTTCTTTTGTTCTTTTTTGTTTTTGTTGTTGTTGGGTTTTTTTTCGCGCCGATACGAATTTCTGTTTGCGGACATAGGGTCTTGTCGTAACATTATAGAAATTATAAGGATGCTACTTAAGTCTTTTCTACAACAAAAGTTGATGATGTGTCAGGCTTTTAACACTGAAACGACTATTATGGTTTATTCTATATCAGGATTGTATTTTTTTAACACACGTGGTTCAACACCGACGAATCGAGTATAAAATCATTCGTGGAACAATATATTCTGCGACATTTATATTAAGTAATAATTCAGAAAATTTGAAAATGTAGATTTTGACGTTTTTAAAACGAATTTCTTTACAAGTCTCGCATTTATTGTGTATTTCTTTACAAGTCTCGTATTTATTGTGTAATGTGCTTATTTCTTTACGGTTAAAAATGTGAAGCCGCGTGTTCACCTGTTAATTATAAAATTATACAATACACAAGTTTATTGAAATGTTTGAGAGCACGTGCTTGAAAAAATGATGACTGGACAATACTTAGATAATCGATCGATTTAAGGTGTGACACAATTTACATCCGGTAAAAGTTCAAACGGTTGGAACATTAATCAGAGGCGCTGACAGGGAAATTTTGACGATAGAATAGCAAAGATTTTGACAATTTTAAGGGCAAAATGCGGTGTTCTAACCTTTTAGAACACGTTAAGGGAATAATTGTCAATCAAATCAGTGACAATAAACTTTAAGGTATTCTGTATAATGAATAGATAAACAGAACGCAGATTAATTTTGTTGTCAAACAAACGTATTAAAACGGCATATTTGAACACAAATATCTAAATTAAATCACAACATTTTAATTTTTTCACTATGTAAGCATGAAAGGAAATTGAAAATCCACCGTGGTCAACATGGTGGGTCACGATATGTAGTGGACATAACACGATGTACCGCAGAATACCACCGTGGCGTATGGTGGTGAATTTCTTAATGAAAAAACCACGACCACGGTATATAGTGGGCAATATAAAAAACACGTTGTCACGTCTGTACCTGTACTGAAAGCTGTGACTACACTGTAGTTGCAGTTTGTCCTGTTGAAAACTTGCATAAATGGCAGTTGTCTCTGATAAATTTTCACGCTTCAGGTGAATGACAGGTGTCAGTATCTTAGTGAGGATTTTACTAAAACACCCTGCTTTGTAAACAAGATCTTTAATTAATTAACAGATGTTTATTTCCCTATTTACCTGATGCTAATCTGAGGTAGATCCCCAGCTGTTTCATCGCTTGATTAAACAAGCTTACCAGTGATATCTGTGTTCTAATATTCCAACACACATCGCAGATGAGTAAAGCTAAATGCTTGCATACAACCGTTTTCTTTGAAGGCCCACCCATAAAATGTATGTTTATAAAAGATGCAATATGGCTTAGTACTATGTTTTATGTCATGCTATTTTATATTAGTAGTAGTTGAGTTTGGCAGTCTTCTGGAGTATAATTTAACTGCAATCATTACTTGAAACATGCTGATGTTTGCCAATTAAAGAGACTTGTGTCTTACCTGGCTCATCTTGGATCTAAATGTCAAAAACTGCAGATGCTGACATTAATATTTCTTCCTAACAACTCATTACCCCCCCCCCCCCCCCCCCCCCCTCCTTTTTTTTTAGATCCTATTGTATAGCAGATTACCAACTGCAAGGTTCCGAACGTGTATTGAAATTTGAAACCATGAGTGTATTATCAAGGCTAAATTTTAACCATAAAGAGTGTTTATCAACACTGCCCATTTATTGTTTAATAAACATCGTCATTGAAGCAAATTTGCTGCTTGAGTGATCGCTACCTGCTGAGAAGCGGACGAAACCAGGCAAATATCGATTGCCATTTGTAAGAATATGTAACCACACATCAGAGACAGAATTGACATGACGGAAATTTGTACGCGTTTGACAACTGACACCGATGGGTACAATACTGGGACGCATTAGATGTTGAAAAGGCACTTCCAGAACAGAAAAGACACAAACAATTCGCATCTAGACATGTACGAGGATCCCTGAATACAAAAACATTACAAAATTTTAAGTCCATTTCTGAGCTCATTTTCCAAGATACCCACATTCTGACTTTTCACTTATATTTTAAACAAAATGTCACGTGATAACAACATGTCTTAAATCCAATACTTAAATCAGCTTAATAAAAGGACAACGTGATATAGCTGAAAAAAAAACTCAAATTGGCATTAAGCCCCATTCCAACATACAAACAATCAGTTTAATTTCACTAATTATAGTGAACAATACATAATTTTATCTTTTTTTATTCAGATTTCAGATTAAAAAAGAAGATCATTAAACATGACAGACTCGAAATATTTCACTACCACCAAAAAGGGTAAGTTTCTGATATTTGGTATATTATATAGTAAAAAAGTTATGTTTTTTAAAAGGAAACAGAATTTAATTTTATGCAAAATAATATTTTTTAAAGTGACACAATCTTTTTATCTCCTTTTAAGCGGCCTTGGTGACAAGTGGTTAAGGCAGCCTGTCAACACTGAGGTCGTGGGTTCGAGTCTCACTGTGGGCAGGGTGTACTCAACTCGGCAGCCTGTGTACACTGAGGTCGTGGGTTCGAGTCTCACTGTGGTCAGGGTGTACTCAACTCGGCAGCCTGTGTACACTGAGGTTGTGGGTTTGAGTCTCACTGTGGTCAGGGTGTACTCGACTCGGCAGCCTGTGTACACTGAGGTTGTGGGTTCGAGTCTCACTGTGGTCAGGGTGTACTCGACTCTGTAGCCTGTGTACACTGAGGTTGTGGGTTTGAGTCTCACTGTGGTCAGGGTGTACTCGACTCGGCAGCCTGTGTACACTGAGGTTGTGGGTTCGAGTCTCACTGTGGTCAGGGTGTACTCAACTCGGCAGCCTGTGTACACTGAGGTTGTGGGTTCGAGTCTCACTGTGGTCAGGGTGTACTCGACTCGGCAGCCTGTGTACACTGAGGTTGTGGGTTCGAGTCTCACTGTGGTCAGGGTGTACTCGACTCTGTAGCCTGTGTACACTGAGGTTGTGGGTTTGAGTCTCACTGTGGTCAGGGTGTACTCGACTCGGCAGCCTGTGTACACTGAGGTTGTGGGTTTGAGTCTCACTGTGGTCAGGGTGTACTCGACTCTGTAGCCTGTGTACACTGAGGTTGTGGGTTTGAGTCTCACTGTGGTCAGGGTGTACTCGACTCGGCAGCCTGTGTACACTGAGGTTGTGGGTTCGAGTCTCACTGTGGGCAGGGACTGGGTGTACTAGACTCTGTAGCCTGTCAACACTGAGGTCTTGGGTTTGAGTCTCACTGTGGTCAGGGTGTACTCGACTCGGCAGCCTGTGTACACTGAGGTTGTGGGTTCGAGTCTCACTGTGGGCAGGGTGTACTCGACTCAGTAGCCTGTCAACACTGAGGTCTTGGGTTTGTGTCTCACTGTGGTCAGGGTGTACTCGACTCAGTAGCCTGTCAACACTGAGGTCTTGGGTTGAGTCTCACTGTGGTCAGGGTGTACTCGACTCAGTAGCCTGTCAACACTGAGGTCTTGGGTTTGAGTCTCACTGTGGTCAGGGTGTACTCGACTCAGTAGCCTGTCAACACTGAGGTCTTGGGTTTGTGTCTCACTGTGGGCAGGGTGTACTCGACTCAGTAGCCTGTCAACACTGAGGTCTTGGGTTTGAGTCTCACTGTGGGCAGGGTGTACTCGACTCAGTAGCCTGTCAACACTGAGGTCTTGGGTTTGAGTCTCACTGTGGGCAGGGTGTACTCGACTCAGTAGCCTGTCAACACTGAGGTTTTGGGTTTGAGTCTCACTGTGGGCAGGGTGTACTTAACTCCAATCTTAGCTGAGAAGGATTGCAATTTTTTGTTTCAAATTTCATTGTTTTGTATGGGTACTTCGGCTTCTTCCACCCAAAAAAAAACTTGATTCAATGATATAGCTGAAAATTTGTTGAATTGACTTTAACAAACAATATCTCAACAAAGTACAATGAATGGATTATTTTGACTGAGAAAAAGTAATATTGGAAATGGAAAAAACTTACTTTTATGGTAATGACATACTAGTACTTCAAAGAGTTCTATCATTAAACATTTGTTATCTGTGCAAGTTTTTTGTGACAGAAAACTAATTGTTATATTTCATATCCTATGTCTTAGTTTTTTCCTATTTCAATGTTAAATGTGAGATATCACACAACATCCCATTCATTATGATCAAAATTTTTGAATACATCTTTTCTATTCATCTGTAGGCTGACAGGCACGTTAAACACCAATATGAATTTTACATGTTTCTAGAACATGCAAACCTACAAATAGACTTTGAATTAAGCAAAAGATATGACTTTAACATGATTAGGGTAATGCATATTATAATTGTTACATAAAATTCAACAGGTGAGATATTTGAGCTGAAGTCAGAATTACAGAGTGAGAAGAGGGAAAAGAAGAAAGAAGCAGTAAAGAAAGTTATTGCTAGCATGACAGTTGGTAAAGATGTCAGGTAAGTAAATGTCATTGGGGTTTAACAAGTCTTACCAGTGGTAAAGATGTCAGGTAAGTAAATGTCATTGGAGTTTAACAAGTCTTACCAGTGGTAAAGATGTCAGGTAAGTAAATGTCATTGGGGTTTAACAAGTCTTACCAGTGGTAAAGATGTCAGGTAAGTAAATGTCATTGGGGTTTAACAAGTCTTACCAGTGGTAAAGATGTCAGGTAAGTAAATGTCATTGGAGTTTAACAAGTCTTACCAGTGGTAAAGATGTCAGGTAAGTAAATGTCATTGGAGTTTAACAAGTCTTACCAGTGGTAAAGATGTCAGGTAAGTAAATGTCATTGGAGTTTAACAAGTCTTACCAGTGGTAAAGATGTCAGGTAAGTAAATGTCATTGGAGTTTAACAAGTCTTACCAGTGGTAAAGATGTCAGGTAAGTAAATGTCATTGGAGTTTAACAAGTCTTACCAGTTGTAAAGATGTCAGGTAAGTAAATGTCATTGGAGTTTAACAAGTCTTACCAGTGGTAAAGATGTCAGGTAAGTAAATGTCATTGGAGTTTAACAAGTCTTACCAGTTTTCTGCCTTCTTAACCTGATAATGAATTCTATGACATTTCCTTACTCTTGTTTTACAAATTTTTAAACATCTTATACAGAAGGATACACATGTCATATATTTATAATAGATATAGTTACCATAGAAATGATATATTATTATATTTACAGTGCGCTGTTTCCTGATGTTGTAAACTGTATCCAGACAGACAACTTGGAATTAAAGAAACTTGTATATTTATACTTGATGAATTATGCCAAAAGTCAGCCTGATATGGCAATCTTAGCTGTCAACACATTTGTCAAGGTATGCCAAAATTCAGCCTGCAACTGAATGAACTGTAACCATAATCTCTTCCTTATACCTTGTCTAAAGCCAGCAGGACAAGAATGTGTACAGGCTTAGAAAATCTGTATGTCCATAACATGCATCATATTATGTTCTACAATGTCATAGAAAGCCAAAAATATCTTTATGCAAATGGGGTGACATTTTAACTTTTATTTTGATTTTGTCATCTGTAAGTAGATTATTTAATTATTAGATATAATGCATAAAAAAAGAAAATAAACCAAGAATGTGCCAGTGCAATGTAATCCACCATTTTAAACACATATATGTATGTACACATGTCTGTTGGCATATATATGTAGCCATCGTCACCAGCCTGTGAAATGGTTATATAGACATTTACATTTATAATGGTAATTAACAAGTAGGGCAGGGTCTCATGCAGTTAGCCATCTGTTATTGATCCTTGAACGTTAACACCTGGGTTGTATTACAACCTAGTTTTTTGACAGGGTGTGATAGACCAAAATGAAATAAGGATTCTCACTTTTTCTGTGTTTCTTGCTGGATATTCCAGATTCCTCACCAAAGATACACTATAATATAAGGGTACATAAAAAAAGTGTAAAAGTGACGAAAAAACCTATTCTAACAAACAAGCTACAAGATCAATAACTCTATTTATTATATAGATAGAGATGAAATATCGAATTTTCCGAGTGGCAGAAATCACGGTAAATCACATGTGAAAATTATCGTTTATTTTCACTATCGGGTTTTTTCCCGCCAAATTGTCACAATGGTTTTGTACTATACAGATATTCATCCGCTAGTCATAAAATTTTGGATTAAGCATTCAAATTTTACGAAAACAATTTTGATCTATATAATAAATAGGATAATCAATTGGGCATCATGAATATCCAAAATATGATAACTCGTGCGGCATAAAGCATCAGATTAAACTAGTGCGCGGAACAAGTTCCGCACACTCGTTTAATCAGATTCGTTATGCGGCACTCGTGATCATATTTTGGATATTCACTCCGCCCAATTAATTATCCTTTAATTCAACAATTAAGAAAATGTAGTAGTATATTGTTTTCCTTACAAATTGAGTAAATTCCATTATCTTAGGATTGTGAGGATTCCAACCCACTTATCAGAGCTCTGGCTGTCAGGACTATGGGTTGTATCAGAGTTGACAAGATTATAGACTACTTATGCCAACCTCTCAGGAACTGTCTGAAGGATGAAGACCCTTACGTCAGAAAAACTGCTGCAGTATGTGTGGCCAAACTTTACGATATCAATGCACAACTTGTAGAAGACCAAGGATTCTTAGACTTATTACGGGATATGTTGTCTGATTCCAATCCAATGGTATGTCTCTTATTATAGAAAATAACATTGTTTGTGTTATGTGATATTTCTTCATATGTATATGTATGTCTCTGGTAAAGGTATATATTGTAGAAAAATTTTTCCTTTTCCTAGTGATAAGAGCAGTTACATAAGTACACCTTTTTGGAGTAAAAATTATATTTTTATATATTTTTTTTGCAACAGTTCACTTTTTTAATGTTATGAAAGGCAAAAACAATTTTCAACACATTTTATCTTACATATCTTAGAAAAACAGTTAACGTATATATGGTTTACACTATAACATTTGGTGTGCATTTTAGGTTGTTGCAAATGCAGTAGCAGCCATATCAGAAATACTGGAGTCATCACCTACAGCCCAGCAAGTCTTGGAAATGAATGCCAGCACCATTAACAAATTGTTGACAGCCCTAAATGAATGTACTGAGTAAGTGGCAATAAATGTACTGACTAAGTGGCAATGAATGTACTGAGTAAGTGGCAATGAACGTACTGACTAAGTAGCAATGAATGTACTGAGTAAGTGGCAATGATTGTACTGACTAATTGGCAATGATTGTACTGACTTAGTGGCAATGAATGTACTGACTTAGTGGAAATGATTGTACTGAGTAAGTGGCAATTGTACTGACTAAGTGGCAATTATTGTACTGAGTAGGTGGCAATGAATGTACTTAATAATGTACTGACTAAGTGGCAATGATTGTACTGAGTAAGTGGCAATGAATGTACTGAGTAAGTGGAAATGACTGTACTGAGTAAGTGGCAATGAATGTACTTAATAATGTACTGACTAAGTGGCAATGATTGTACTGAGTAAGTGGCTGAGAAATAGTTGAGTCGTACCAATTTTACCATCTAGCATTACAAGTATTGAAACAACATTATACAGGAAATGGTTTTGTTTGTTTGTTTGTTTGAATATTGTTTAACGCCACTTTCAGCAATTTTTCATTTCAGCTACCTGAAGTTTTTATAGTCATATCTATGAAATGTGAAAGGTTGGTTGTCAAATAGGATAATATTTTTTCAAAATATTGGTTAACTTAATGTAAATGTGTTGACTGTCTGTTACAGAAATATTTTTAATCTTTTGTATACAGATGGGGACAAGTCTTTATTCTAGATGCCATTTCTAATTACACACCGAAAGATGATAAAGAGGCTCAGAGGTAAGATTTATGTTATTATAACAAATTAACTTTCTTCAAATTACTAATGTTTCTTTAGTGAGATAAGACTTTACTTTAGTCACTGTTTACCTTTATGAAGAATGTATCACACTGTTTACTGGACATTGATGACTATGTTTACATTTATGAAGAATGTATCATACTGTTTGGTGGACATTGATGACTATGTTTACAGTTATGAAGAATGTATCATACTGTTTGCTGGACATTGATGACTGTGTTTACATTTATGAAGAATGTATCACACTGTTTGGTGGACATTGATGACTATGTTTACAGTTATGAAGAATGTATCATACTGTTTGGTGGACATTGATGACTGTTTACAGTTATGAAGAATGTATCATACTGTTTGCTGGACATTGATGACTGTTTACAGTTATGAAGAATGTATCACACTGTTTGGTGGACATTGATTACTGTTTACAGTTATGAAGAATGTATCATACTGTTTACTGGACATTGATGACTATGTTTACAGTTATGAAGAATGTATCATACTGTTTGGTGGACATTGATGACTATGTTTACAGTTATGAAGAATGTATCACACTGTTTGGTGGACATTGATGACTATGTTTACAGTTATGAAGAATGTATCACACTGTTTGGTGGACATTGATTACTGTTTACAGTTATGAAGAATGTATCATACTGTTTACTGGACATTGATGACTATGTTTACAGTTATGAAGAATGTATCATACTGTTTGGTGGACATTGATTACTGTTTACAGTTATGAAGAATGTATCATACTGTTTACTGGACATTGATGACTATGTTTACAGTTATGAAGAATGTATCATACTGTTTACTGGACATTGATGACTATGTTTACATTTATGAAGAATGTATCATACTGTTTGGTGGACATTGATGACTATATTACAGTTATGAAGAATGTATCATACTGTTTGGGTGGACATTGATGACTGTGTTTACATTTATGAAGAATGTATCATACTGTTTGGTGGACATTGATGACTATGTTTACATTTATGAAGAATGTATCATACTGTTTGGTGGACATTGATGACTATATTACAGTTATGAAGAATGTATCACACTGTTTGGGTGGACATTGATGACTGTGTTTACATTTATGAAGAATGTATCATACTGTTTGGTGGACATTGATGACTATGTTTACATTTATGAAGAATGTATCATACTGTTTGGTGGACATTGATGACTATATTACAGTTATGAAGAATGTATCATACTGTTTGGGTGGACATTGATGACTGTGTTTACATTTATGAAGAATGTATCATACTGTTTGGTGGACATTGTTATGAATAATGTATCATACTGTTTGCTGGACATTGATGACCATGTTTGCATTTATGAAGAATGTATCATACTGTTTGGTGGACATTGATGACTATGTTTACATTTATGAAGAATGTATCATACTGTTTGGTGGACATTGATGACTATGTTTACATTTATGAAGAATGTATCATACTGTTTGCTGGACATTGATGACTGTGTTTACATTTATGAAGAATGTATCACACTGTTTACTGGACATTGATGACTATGTTTACATTTATGAAGAATGTATCATACTGTTTGCTGGACATTGATGACTATGTTTGCAGTTATGAAGAATGTATCATACTGTTTGCTGGACATTGATGACTATGTTTGCAGTTATGAAGAATGTATCATACTGTTTGCTGGACATTGATGACTATGTTTGCATTTATGAAGAATGTATCATACTGTTTTCCGGACATTAATGAGTATGCTTGATTTCGGAAACTGGTATCCCGTTGCCATAGTTTTTACTAAACAATTAGTATAAATTTACATTTTAGTGTTGCTGACCAGTAAACACATATGATATTTTTGGGCATCCAGTTAACATTAATTGATTTTTTTCTTAAAAGTTAATGGAAACTGTGTTGTTTTTGTTTTTCTGAACAGTTATCAGGCGTAACCAGAATTGTTTGTATTATTATGTTTTATTTGCAGTGTCTGTGAAAGAGTAACGCCTCGTCTGGCACATGCTAATGCTGCAGTTGTCTTGTCTGCTGTCAAGGTTGGTTTAGATTTCATTTTTCCTTAGTTGCATAATATTTATTTTTATTCTATAATGTTATGTGTTAATTATGTTCAGCCTTTAATGAAATTTTCATGAACACTTTCTTTTAAATTCCACTGAAAGGCTAATTTGTTAATGCTGGCTTTTATTGTTTGGTAAATAAATGTTTTTCAGGTTGTAATGAAATTTATGGAGATGTTGGACCCTACATCAGAATATGTTATGACCTTGGTAAAGAAGTTATCTCCCCCGCTCGTCACTCTTCTGTCAGCAGAGCCAGAAATACAATATGTAGCATTGAGAAACATCAATCTTATTGTGCAGAAAAGGTAAATAGATCACTTATAAATCCTTAATTAATAAAACTGTAACTTCATTTTAAGCCAAAGGCCATGAAATGACTGTTATCTCCCTTTTATTCATTACAAACGATTGTATCTGTCTTTTATTCATTACAAATGATTGTATCTGTCTTTTTGATGATTATTATTCCTTTATTAGACATGAAACAAATTTAAACAAAATATCAAAATTAAATTGAAATTATTTACAGTAACAATTTTAATTAATGGAGAACAATGGTTTTGTTTTACATCCCAGTTATTTTTTATGTCAATATGCATGCCATATAACAATTAAGAACACAGAAATTATCAATAATTAATTATAACAGAATTATAACAATTTTTTTTTTAGACAAGACATCTTGAAAAATGAGATGAAAGTATTCTTTGTTAAGTACAACGATCCCATCTATGTGAAACTGGAGAAGTTGGACATTATGATTAGACTGACAAGTCAGGCGAACATTGCTCAGGTTCTAGCTGAGCTGAAGGAGTAAGTTTAAGTATTGGGCAACTCCAGATATCTGCTGTAAGAATGCATGCCTATAATTAACCCCACCATAGTTACAAAGTGATGTAGTGGTTTATATTAGTAAGGTTTCCCAATAGCCAATTCATTTTTTTGAACCCCTTCCCCTTAAAGCAGAGTAATTCTTTAAAAATATTACACTGAGATGATATGAATATGAAACATTTAGGTCACTTTAAAAAAAGTCATTGTTTAAGAGAGCTGGTTACTTGTGGATGTTTGGCTGTACATGGCCCCAAAGAGAATAATTCCTGAATGTTCAAGTATATTAAAAATAATTAAAATAATTGTGGTTTTACTTCAGGTATGCCACAGAGGTTGATGTGGACTTTGTTAGGAAGTCAGTCAGAGCTATTGGACGATGTGCCATTAAAGTTGAACCAGCAGCAGAGAAGTGTGTGAGCACGCTCCTTGACCTTATACAAACAAAGGTCAACTATGTTGTACAAGAAGCTATTGTCGTCATTAAGGTAGATATTGTCTTATCATTTACAAATATAGATCAGAGTATTTGAATGTGAATTATTAATTCTTATTTTATTGTCTTCTGAGTTTAATAGCTTCTCAATCTGATACATACAATGTAATGAGTAGGTGCAATGAATTTTTTAGCGCTTGCCACTTTTGTGGGTTCGAGTCACACTACAGGCAGGATGCACTAAACTCCAATCTTAATTGACTAGTATTGTCAGTTTTCCCACCGAAGGTCAATGTTCTCCGGGTACTCTGGATTTCTCCCCCAATAAAAACTGGACGACATGGGGAGATTTAGTTGAAAAATTGCTGAAAATTTGATCATATAAACCAAAAAAATATTGTTTAAATGGAACATCAATCATAAGAACTGATGATTTATTTTTCTGTTATAGGATATTTTCAGAAAGTACCCTAATAAGTATGAGAGTATCATTGCTACGCTGTGTGAAAACTTAGATACATTAGATGAACCAGAAGCAAGGTGAGAAGTAACAAATAAAAAAGCCAAACTTTTATCAATGAACTTTTGAAGACATGTACAGACTAGTTTCCTCATTTTCACAGTACTTTTTTATAGGAAAATGTATTTTATTGCTATTTTGTAGTATTTTCATTTGATCTTTATGTGCTATATTATAGATTTTTTTTTGTTTTTTGAAACTTGATGCAATTTCTTGTGGCTATCTCATCGAAAGGATGCCAATGAGATGTGAAAATCTATAGCAAAAGCTGCATGTGTTGGATTCAAATTTTAGCCTTTGTTGGATAGAGTTTTGACATTGAATGATTTTATGGTGTTGTTTTCTGATATCTACCTATCCTTTGTTAAATGTCATGGGTTCAAAGGTCATGGGTTCTCACTCAGTGGTATATAACATTTATCATTATATTATTTTTTTCAGAGCATCTATGATATGGATTATTGGAGAATATGCAGAAAGAATAGACAATGCAGATGAACTGTTAGAGAGCTTCTTAGAAGGATTCCAGGATGAGAATTCACAGGTAAGATATTCATTTCAATTCAGATTAATTATTTGGTTTTTAATAATTAAGTCAATACTGTGGTTTCATTTTTATTCCTTGGATATCAATTTTCGTGGTTTTCGTGGCGCACTAATTCAAGAATTCAGCGAAGTATTATATCCCTGGGTGTTTAATTTACTCGTAGTGCTGAACATTGTATGTACAAAAAAATGATCACAACAAACTGTATTCTTAAAGTAAACTTCAAACTTTATACTAAAGATATAACAGCATTGGGTTTTTTTTTTCTCGATAAGAATAAAACAAGACATGCAAAAAAGGTTGATTTTAACAATATCGCGTACAAATGTGTAATCTAAGAATCAAACAGTTCACTTCCGGTTGTGTATTTTACGCGTATTTTCTTCCATTTAAGGATTAACTACAAAAAATATTTTCGGATATCGAGGAATAACAAAATTTCCGTTTTGCACATTGTATATATAATCCGCGTAGCGGATTATATTAAATAAAAGAGATCAACACAAAAACTGTTAGTTTCCCGTGGAGTAATATATGACGTCAAATGGCGCGTGTCTCCATGACGATCAAATTTGTTTTCCATCCTCTGATAGAAAATATTTTCTAGCCAATCAAAAGTCAGTATTCTCGGAAAATTTATTTATATACAGTATAACCACGAGTTAGAAACCAACAATAATATTGAATAATTATAAGTTTAGATCATTTTAAAGTAAATTCATCATTAAAAATGTAATTATAATAATTTAAACAAGTTTTTTGTCGTCTACATAGCCTGTAAAATGATCGCGAGAATCTTGAAAATTACTTCCTGTTACGATTCAAAGTGCTAGAGTTTGAAATAAACAAACGCAATTAACTATAAACAATATTTAATGTTTTTAGTCAATTGTCTTTGAGTTATTAATTATTGTAAAAAATTATGTCATTCTAATTAACAATTGTCGCATTAATGACAACTATATGAATGCCGTAAGGTAATACTATGTCGTACTTCACATGCTTCCCGTACAATAAAAGACAAAACAAAGCGAATCTGGTAATAATTGGATTTACTTACATAATAATTCTTTGTTCGAATAAAAACTGTACAACATTTCAAACAAAAGTATCGATTTTTAACATTTTGTGCACATTTGATCTGGCGATCCACGAATTTATGTATCCAGCGAAATGGATTTTTTTCTCAATACACGAAAATTGATACCAACGAATAATTATGAAACCACAGAACTTTAAAGTTGCCCTGTATTTGACAATGATTTCCTGTTAATTTCATCAACAAATAACTGTATATAACATAAAAACTAGTTATACTTGTTATTTGATTCTGTAGCAAAGGTTAGAAATTATAAATTATATGTTTGACAAATTATGCATCATTGTGGCTTTGACAGGAGTGATCTTCATCTGAACAAAACAGAATTTAAACGATTGTCTAGTAAGAATCATACAAGTTTTTTCCATGTTTTCTAATTATTACGTTCTGTCAAAAAGGAAAATGATTATTAAAAATGTCTTCAAGTGAAAAATTCTGTGCATTATGTTAACCTGAAATATTGCTATACTTATCACTTTTATAACTGAAAAGTGTTTTTTGTTTTCAGGTACAACTGCAGTTACTGACAGCCATTGTTAAGTTGTTTTTAAAGAGACCAACAGATACACAGGAACTGGTTCAACAAGTTCTCAGCTTGGCTACACAGGTAAAGTCTTAGTTTGGCTACACAGGTGAGGTCTTAGTTTGGCTACACAGGTAAGGTCTTAGCTTGGCTACTCAGGTGAGGTCTTAGTTTGGCTACACAGGTGAGGTCTTAGTTTGGCTACACAGGTAAGGTCTTAGCTTGGCTACACAGATAAGGTCTCAGGTGGGCTACACAGGTAAGGTCTCAGCTGGGCTAAACAGGTGTGGTCTCAGCTGGGCTACACAGGTTAGGTCTCAGCTGGGATAAACAGATGTGGTCTCAGCTTGGCTACACAGGTTAGGTCTCAGCTGGGATAAACAGGTGTGGTCTCAGCTGGGATAAACAGGTGTGGTCTCAGCTTGGCTACACAGGTAAGGTCTCAGCTAGGGTACTAAGGTGAGGTCATAGTTGGGCTACACAGGTGAGGGTTCAGGTAGGCTACACAGGTGAGGTCTTATCTTGACTACACATGTGAGGTACAGTAGTCCCCCTCTTATACGATCCCCTCGCCAGTAACCACCCGCCTCATCCGGCCAAAACCCTGATGCATTAAGTGTTTCTAACGTAAAATTACCTGTCACGAACGACCACCCCTCAAACGCGACCAGCGACCACGTTTTCTTGACACAACAACGTAAATTCCCCTCATGAACGACCATTTTCACTGACCGGATGTTTATTTTGGAATTCTCGAATGGAATGTGATTTGGTTTTATTATCGTAAACCAGTTCGGTAACAGTTCAACGACCTGTAAACAAAATGTCGAAATTCCCGTAAAAGAAAGATGTTTAAGCTGGATTAAAGGGGAAAACAAGTAGGATATTGTAGATCAGTTTGATTTCGGCATTACGGAAATCGGGTTTCTTACAAGAAGACTGAAAATTTCAACAAGGAGATAATAGTACAATGCACCAACATAATCATAAATCAAAATTTACAACAAACGATGTCAAAAACTTGGGAAACTGGAAACAGAGAGAAACCTGGATTTTTCCAAACTAAACGGAACCTTAACACTACGAAGTGGAACCTGGGCAGACAATAAAGTGATAAAAATAATGATAATGCAGATAAAACAGGAACAGAAACTTTCACTGATAAGAAGACTTGGAATTCTTATATTATCATTACACATTTTTAACAGATAAAAACTGCATGAATTCTTTTTTATTTTTATTTATACTGAATAATAAAATACAAATATTTATTATGTGTGATTCTTGATCACTTCACAGTTCTTGTTGCTAATCAACCGACCAAGCTCTATAAACCTGTGTTAGTGTGTGTATACTATATCCCCTCAAGAAAGACCACCCCCATTATAAGACCACTTTCATGACTCAGATGGGGTGGTCTTATAAGAGGGGGACTACTGTATTAGCTTGGCTACACAGGTGAGGTCTCAGCGGGGCTACACAGGTGAGGTCTTTTGCTTTTTAAGTCAATATCTGTCCTGTTAAGTGAATAGCTACACAGGTTAGTGAATTGCTACACAGGTAAGTTATTGGCTACACAGGTAAGTCAATAGCTACACAGGTAATTCAATAGCTACACAGGTAAGTCAATAGCTGCACAGGTAAGTTAATAGCTACACAGGTAAATTAATGGCTACACAGGCAAGATCATCATTTAGATAAATGCTTGACAATACTTGACAAACTTTGTATTAAACCCGAATAAATAAATTGTATGAGAATAATTTTCTTTAAAGAAAATTTATCGTCATAGAGACATGCTCTCTTTGACGTAATATATTACTAAGCCGAACACTTGCTGTTAGTGTTCTTATCTTTTTTTTTCAAAAATGCAATATTTTACAATTTAATTGTTGAGTTTATTTAATGTTTGAATTTATTCATAAGGATTGAAATAATTTTAGGTAATTCACAAAAGAATTTTAGTGTTATATTACAGTTTACTGTTCTTATTTAACTCTCGACCAATTAATATAAGTTACTTGCATCTTTAATTAAAGGACAGTGACAACCCTGATCTACGAGACAGAGGCTACATCTATTGGAGGTTGCTATCAACAGACCCAGCTGCTGCTAAGGAAGTAGTATTAGCAGAGAAACCTCTGATCTCAGAGGAAACAGATCTGATAGAACCAACATTGCTGGATGAATTGATCTGTCATATTTCTAGTCTGGCATCTGTTTACCACAAACCTCCCAATTCATTTGTGGAAGGAAGGCAGGGTGGATTGAGGAGGGCACTTCCTCCAAAATCTAACTCGTAAGTATATGTCATATTTTGTGGAAGGAAGGCAGGGTGGATTAAGGAGGGCACTTCCTCCAAAATCTAACTCGTAAGTATATGTCATATTTTGTGGAAGGAAGGCAGGGTGGATTAAGGAGGGCACTTCCTCCAAAATCTAACTCGTAAGTATATGTCATATTTTGAGTAATGATATATTATATACATAGATTTCTAGTTTTTGTTACAGAAAAAAGTAACAAATATCAGTAAATACCACTTTTTGTGCATATACTTATAAACCAATTCATGGTATTAGCAACCAGGCCACTTTTTGGGACACAAATGTCTTCACCACAGTTTAAGCCACATATCATGTAATAGGTTCATGGTAATGATTGCTTTGATGATTGTGCAATCAAACTGTAAACATTATTATGATACTTTATATGTAACGCCTCTAATGGTATAAAGATATAGATAAAGTAAAAAATATAAGCATTATTATTTATGGAGTGAAATTTTCTGGAACATATTGATAATCACAAAGGAGAGTAATGCTTTAACTTTGGGCTATTCCATAAGAAATGTACTGGTAGTTGGGAAGACCCTTTTTCAACACCCTCTACCCATAGTGTTAAGAATAGCCCTTACAATTGTTCCCTGTGTTTTGTCCATATATTCCATTACAATATTTACAGTTTCAGGAAATTTATACAACAGTAGGCAAAAACAAAATATTATCATCTATTCTATATTGTCTATATGTATCTTCATTTTTGAATAGCAAATAATTTGTATGGTATTTCTTTAATATTAATTCGGTCTGAACTGTTATTTAAATTAAACCAATTGTCAGTTATTGTGTTGTCCCAAATTTTTGCTTACTCATAACAAAGCTTGCTTGCAAAAGTAAAAATTTGAATTGATGTTATATTTTGTTAAATATGAAATCATTGTTATGTACATCTTCTGCAAAAAAATATGCATGAAAATATCCTGAGTATGACTCTTTCTATCTCTTTATTGAATATGAGACACATTTTCAACTCTATATACATATACTGGATAATATTGTATGGCCTTTATTTATGGTAACATTTATATGTTGTCACAAGTCAATAGTACAAGTTTACACCTGGCTGACATATGTACAAGTTTACACCTGGCTGACATATGTACGTTTACACCTGGCTGACATATGTACAAGTTTACACCTGGCTGACATATGTACAAGTTTACACCTGGCTGACATATGTACAAGTTTACACCTGGCTGACATATGTACAAGTTTACACCTGGCTGACATATGTACAAGTTTACACCTGGCTGACATATGTACAAGTTTACACCTGGCTGACATATGTACAAGTTTACACCTGGCTGACATATGTACAAGTTTACACCTGGCTGACATATGTACAAGTTTACACCTGGCTGACATATGTATCTTTCAGTTTTTGTCTCGCCTGCGACGAAAGTCGCTGGAGGCGAGACATATGTATGGGAATCCGGCGGCGGCGGCGGCGGCGGCGGCGGCGGCGTAAACACTTGACATCTTGCTTCATATCTTTGTAAGCCCAAGCCCTAGGTCCATCAAATTTGGTACAGAGGTAGCTTATGATGAGTACTTGCCAGTCAGTCACCTATCACCTGACCTTGACCTCAATTTCACGGTCCAGTGACTACGTTAAAGTTTTTGGGTTACGACAGTTCCTCTGTAACTATGCATGGTAGGATGACAATATTTGGTGTATAGGTTGCTGATGACTAGTACATGACTGTCTGGTAGGTGTCACCTGACCTTGACATCAATTTCACGGTCCAGCGACTGCGTTAAAGTTTTTGGTTTACGACAGTTCCTCTGTAACTACGCATGGTAGGATGACAATATTTGGTGTATAGGTTGCTGATGACTAGTACATGACTGTCTGGTAGGTGTCACCTGACCTTGACCTCAATTTCACGGTCCAGCGACTACGTTAAAGTTTTTGGGTTACAACAGTTCCTCTGTAACTACGCATGGTAGGATGACAATATTTGGTGTATAGGTTGCTGATGACTAGTACATGACTGTCTGGTAGGTGTCACCTGACCTTGACCTCAATTTCACGGTCCAGCGACTACGTTAAAGTTTTTGGGTTACGACAGTTCCTCTGTAACTACACATGGTAGGATGACAATATTTGGTGTATAGGTTGCTGATGACTAGTACATGACTGTCTGGTAGGTGTCACCTGACCTTGACCTCAATTTCACGGTCCAGCGACTACGTTAAAGTTTTGGGGTTACGACAGTTCCTCTGTAACTATGCATGGTAGGATGACAATATTAGGTGTATAGGTTGCTGATGACTAGTACATGACTGTCTGGTAGGTGTCACCTGACCTTGACCTCAATTTCACGGTCCAGCGACTGCGTTAAAGTTTTTGGGTTATGATAGTTCCTCTGTAACTACGCATGGTAGGATGACAATATTTGGTATATAGGTTGCTGATTAATAGTACATGACTGTCTGGTAGGTTCCACCTGACCTTGACCTCAATTTCATGGTCCAGTGACTACGTTAAAGTTTTTGGGTTATGGCTGTTCCCCTGTAACTATGCAGGGTATGGTGACAATATATTGTATACAGGCCGCTGCTGATATTTAATGCTATTTAAATAATGCTTATGACGAAATTTATTTTCGTTACTGATGCGGAATGCAGGCGAGACGTTTTTCTGTGTCCACACTTGTTACATTTAGCCTCCACTTTAATTAGTATTTATTGTTTTTATGTACTGTCAACGTCTGTTCATTCGCCCATCCCACCTCAGATTTACCTTTGTTGTCGGCTGTAAACTTTTCATATTTCAATCGTCTCCAAAACCATTTGGCCAATTGGAACCAAACTTTGCAGTAATGTTATTCTGTGGTTCCTAACACAGTTTTTGGTGATAATCAAGTATTCAACATGTCTGCCAGGACCAGGGCCATTGATGTGTTCTGGCTGAAATTAAAAAATCTTCCTCTCACAAATTGCTTGGCAGATTGATTTGAAATATTGCTGAAATGTACCTTAGCTGGTCTTCTACAAAGTTTGAGTTTTTGGTGCAATCTTGAATCCAAGATGGCCACCACTGTGGGAAACAGTTAAACATAGAAACCTGTAGAAAAAAACAAACTTCTCTGAAACCGCTCCACACATTTTAGCAAAATGTTGCAGAAATAAGGCTCAGATAGTTCTCTTATTATTCCAGCCCATAGGAAATTTAACATTGCTGCTAATGAATTGTGATATTGTAGAAAGTACCTCAGATGGTCTTCAACCGAGTTTTAGTTTCTAAAACTATCCTACTCATTAAAACCAAATCATGCAGAAATAAAGCCTATACAGTTGTTTTATAATTTTAAGTTTTTGCTGCCAATTGAAAATTACACATGTCAACATACCTAGAAAAAACATCTTCTCAGAAACAGTCCAACTTAAACTTGAATATCAAAATAAGCTGGAAAAGTCATGTCTTATAGAGCATTTTTTTAGGTGAGCATTACAGCACATGAGAGCCTCTTGTTTTATGAAGATGACTTCACATCTTCATAAAACTTGGTGCACATTTACATGATGAGATCTCTTCCTTTGCAAAATTATATAAGGCTGTACCAAATTTTTCGCAATTTAGATAAAAGGGGGTGGTTACCTATATGTGCCCAACAAGACATCAATGTCACCGAGACACAATTTCTTGTTGATTCTTTGATGATATTTATATAATATATATTTTGAAAAAAATTTGCAACATTTGTTGTAAAAACTATCGTACATACAAATTATTTTAGATAAAGTAGCATGAAGGAGAGACTTGAAGTAACTTAATATACAAACTAATTCAAATTTGGTCAACTGAAGGAATTCAGCATTGGTATTTGTACTTACTTCCTCTCTGCTACCACAGTAATGGAGTCAAGTACTTTGTTGTGCTTCTTATGAACTTAAAAAAAAATTCAACCTTGCAAATTGATGTGGTAAAAACCAGACAACATAAATATGGGTTTTTATATAACAGAGGAAACTTGGATCAAGAGTCCCAGCCATCAGAGACTGATGCCGGAGGAGCTCCACCAGCAGCAACAGTTATTCCAGGTGTGGATTCATTGATTGGGGACCTGCTGGACATGGATCTTGGTGGACCATCCATGCAACAACAACAACAGATGTTTTCTGGTCCATCACAAACCCCTATACAGAGCTCTCTAGGAATGGACCTTCTTGGAGAAGGACTGGATTCTTTGGTCTGTATAATCACCCAGTTATTGACATTTAAAGCTAGAAAATGATTGAAACTTATGGCAGTTTGAAGAAATAAGTCTTTCATTGCATATCAACGTACACATTAATTTCAGCCAGATTATTTTTTTATGCATTTGGTGTAACTAACCACCATACGCTTTCATTTAATATGTCATTAAAATAACAATGCTTAATAGTAAGATATTTCTGCAGGACATACTCTGAAGTTTTCAATACAGTATTAAGTTTTACCAGCAAGAGAATTGTTGTTGTGTAACTCAGCTTTTAATGCAGTAGAACATGAATTTGGAATGTTGTCTCTGGCATACAGGACTAAAATGTATCGATATTATTTTGATGTTACAGCTTGGAGGACCAATCCCCACCGGAGATGGTGGTCTTGGTGGATTAGGGGACATATTTGGCTTGTCACAAACACAGTCATATGTACCACCACAAGAGGTAATGTATGAATAGTTGTCTAATTATAATTCAATTGTGTAACAGAATTCAATTTTAGACATGCTGTACAAATAACATTAGTGGTATTTTCAAGGCAGTTTTTGTAGAACCACTATTTTATAACTGTTGACACCTTGATGCAAAAGCTGTATACTTTACTGTATACATTTTTATGCCCCAGCAACGACATTTTGGGGGGCATTAAGTTTTACTCATGTCCGTCTGTCTGTCCATCCGAAGCTTTTCTCAGAAACTGTACATGAGAACAATTTGAAATTTGGCAAGGTGGTTCAGTATCACATGTTGTACGTCCTAAGCGACTTTCAGACCTGTCGGACAACTACTTCCTGTTTGGGACTTCATTTAGCGGGGGCATCTGTGTCCCATGGACACATTCTTCGATTTTTGTGTTATACAGTCAGTGACTGAGTATTATCTCAATGTAGCTTTATTGACACAGAATAACGGTGTTACCTTGTTACTGTTAGGTCAAACATATTTGTTGTTATTTGATTTCAAAGAAATTTTTTTAATTTCATGTGAATACATGGCTATAATAAATTATTTTATTGTAAATATTGTAACCTAATATAATACACAGTTCTATGCAAGCCAGGCCCTGATTGGCCCCAAAAGTCTTAGGTTTAAATCCCTGATCGAAACAATCATTAGAATTTTGATGTTGCTATGGTAGTTTAGTCCTAGATTTGACTTTAGCTTGTTTTGTGAAGTCCAGACCATGTAAGTTCACAAAAGAATATAAATTTTAGGCCATTAATGGAATGATTTTTATTATTTAGGTGTGGTTACCAGCATCTAAAGGCAAGGGATTAGAAATTACCGGAACATTTATACGTAAAAATAAACAAATTATTATGGATCTTACATTTGCTAATAGAGCCATGCAACCAATGGCAGGTTTTGCTATACAGTTTAATAAAAATAGGTAAGAAATGTACCAGTGTACACCAGCATTTAAATAGAACTTGCTCAGACGTCAACCTATAACAAAGAAGGGGCAGACTCGAGTGCTTAAAGGGAAACTTCGCGAAAAAATGAAAATTTGATATGTTATTAATAAAAAGAAACACTTTTGCCACTTAATGTTTTATTATCTTTTCAATGGTTAAGTTTCTACATTGAATTTACCGTGTTAAAAATGCACTTATGGAGGTCCGCCATCTTGTCACTATGTCGTCGCTAGATGGCGATACTAGAGATCCCTGGACATTCAAGTACCTTAAAGTCGCCGTATGATAATAACGCGAAACGGTCAATAACAGAAGGTTGTACTATAAGACAAGGTTGTGGCAAGATTACGTTTCGTATTCATGACCTGAGCAAAAAACCCGATCTATGTCCACAGCAGCAACAACTTCATGCGAATATCATTTTCCAGAATTTAATGGAGGATAGTTTAGTGGTATGATGACCTCATTTTTCATCGAATATTCGTTTGAATTTTGTCCATAAATGTTAATTAAATTGAAAATTATTCGTATTATTATTATCAACTTAATCAGATTATGCAATTTATTGAACAAAACTTTTTTTTATACAAAATTTTTGATAAGTTGACAATTTAAGAAATAACTGTCATTAAATGAATTATTTTTAAATACCCTGTTTTCGCACATCAAAATTTCCCTTCACCTTTAGTACATTTATTATTATTATTAATACTGGTGACATTTATTGTGCGTGTGCATAACACAGTTTCCAAAATTTTACATGTGTATATTTTGAGTCAACGTGTCATTTTTACGTTTCCTCTGACATGGCATCTAAAGGTATTCGAATTCTTTTATGCATCCTGTGTTCTGACACTTTGGTGTATTCAAATCATACCTGTCCTTGGCAGGAGGGGGCGTGCCGTTCTAATTTCAAAGTACATGTACATGATTAACCTTCAATCTGATTAGCTTTTGAAAATGTCTGAATATTCATACCTCTAAGTCAGCGTTAATTGATATAGTAATTACAATAAACATCCTGTTTGTTTACCTGCTAATTCTGTTAATTACCCTTCAAAAACGAGTAATGATTTACCTGTAAATTTTTCACGTCCAGGTACAACTGCCGTTTCAAGACGTGCAAAATTGTCTACGGAATTTTTTTTATGTTAAAAAATAAATATACAAATATATCTTTTATTACAATTATTATTTAGGTAATTATCTTAGTTAAATAAAGGCAGGTTAAAATTTGTGTCTAAAAATACTTTTATTAATACAAAGATCATTAAAACATTAGGACGAATTTGGTAATCTTAAGTTGCCAGCTGGTTATTAGTCATCGCCACAGTTTTAATGTTCTTCAAAGAGCAAAGGCAGACAACCATATTTTTAAACTGGATTATTTATCATATTTACTGGATAATTACATTTATCACGTCACAAACGCAGTCACGTGATAAAATACTGTCAATATGGCAGCCCCCATACACAAATTTTTACCACCTTAAATCCATTCTAGACGCATAACGGTAAAGAATACAATAAAACACCAAAAGGCAATTATATTTCTTTTTATTTGAAGAATAACATATCAAATTTTCATTTTTTCGCGAAGTTTCCCTTTAAGGTAGTTAGTGATCTACAATTGATTCACAGTCTTTGGGCACTGAGATTGCAGGTTCCAGTCTCACTGTGGGCAGTGTGTACTTGATGTCAATCTTAATTGACAAGGATTGCTAGTTTTCCTTCCAAGGTCATGAGTTTCTCTGGGTCCTAGCTTCCTCCCCCAATATTGATAAAGGTGAAAAATTGCTGAAACACCATCAAACAAACCTTGAACATAGTATTAATGCTATCATCATATGTCAATTAAACAACTGAAAACAATTGACCCAGGAGAAAATGTTTCATTGCATTTCATGTAACACTGGTAGAGTTCTGTCTTGTTTCACAGTGAAGACTTCTTGAGCTTTGGTTGATAAAAACAAGTTTTACGATTTGTTTTCAGGATGTCTTTAAAATACTTATAATGTGAGTGTATGATTATGAAGTGAATAAATGAGTCAATTTGTTATTCACCACTTTGTCGGTCCTCTAACTAGTCATGATAATTAGTCATATCTATTGTGAAGTCAAGGCTGATAAGGGGCAAAATTGGTTCATCTCCAACATGGTTTGACAAGGACTTAAAAGCCTTGATTTAACTGGATATTATGACTTCTGCCCATCTAAAAACTGTACTACATATGATAGAATTATGCCGTTATTCAGGCCTTTGCATGTACATGTACATTTAAAACATAGTTAGTAGTTATGTTTCTTGTTAAAGATATGTTGTGTTTCAGTTTTGGTTTAGTACCAGCCAATCCTTTACAAATACAGAGTCCTTTACCACCAAACCAGACTGCTAGTTCATCGCTAGTACTAAATACAACAGGGCCAATACAGAAAATGGAACCTTTAACTAATTTACAGGTAAATACATCATGGCCAATACAAAAAATGGAACCACTAATTTACAGGTAATTACCACAGGGCCAATACAGAAAATGGAACTTCTAGCTAATTTACAGGTAAATACAATGACCAATACAGAAAATGGAACTTCTAGCTAATTTACAGGTAAATACAATGACCAATACAGAAAATGGAACTTCTAGCTAATTTACAGGTAAATACAATGACCAAAACAGAAAATGGAACATGTAACATATTTACAGGTAAATACAACATGGCCAATATAGAAAATAGAACCACTAATTTACAATAAAAAAACTTGTGCTAATACAGAAAATGGAACCTCTAGCTAATTTACAGGTAAATACAACAGGCCCAATACAGAAAATGAAAGTAATTTACAGGTAAATAAAATAGGGCCAATACAGAAAATAGAACCACTAATTTACAGGTATTTCAGATCACAACTAACCAGTCGAGAAAGTCATGGATTGTGAAAAGCTTGTTTACTCCATGCATTTTAAATTTGTATGACTCATTCAGAAATCAATTCATGATCCACATATCATCATTGCAGAAAACAAATATTGGACATTACCAGTATGATACACTGCTAATGTAGTAAAGAATGTAATGACGCAATACAGAGCTGTCGGAATAATGTTTCTGTTGATTTTAATTTATTTCTAGTTTTACCGTATGTTACTCCATATTTCTAGTTTTACCGTATGTTACTCCATATTTCTAGTTTTACCGTATGTTACTCCATATTTCTAGTTTTACCGTATGTTACTCCATATTTCTAGTTTTACCGTATGTTACTCCATATTTCTAGTTTTACCGTATATGTTACTCCATATTTCTAGTTTTACCGTATGTTACTCCATATTTCTAGTTTTACCGTATGTTACTCCATATTTCTAGTTTTACCGTATGTTACTCCATATTTCTAGTTTTACCGTATGTTACTCCATATTTCTAGTTTTACCGTATGTTACTCCATATTTCTAGTTTTACCGTATGTTACTCCATATTTCTAGTTTTACCGTATGTTACTCCATATTTCTAGTTTTACCGTATGTTACTCCATATTTCTAGTTTTACCGTATGTTACTCCATATTTCTAGTTTTACCGTATGTTACTCCATATTTCTAGTTTTACCGTATGTTACTCCATATTTCTAGTTTTAACGTATGTTACTCCATATTTCTAGTTTTACCGTATGTTACTCCATATTTCTAGTTTTACCGTATGTTACTCCATATTTCTAGTTTTACCGTATGTTACTCCATATTTCTAGTTTTACCGTATGTTACTCCATATTTCTATGTGCTCAGTATTGGCCAGATGTAAATTTACTTATTATTGGAAAATAGGGTTCCATTGTACACACATTGAAGTTGTGCACCTGCTATTATGTAACTGTTCGAGGAATTTGTTTCCATTTTTAAACACAGGAACTTTTTTTTAGCAAATTTTTATGAGATGGTACCTTTTTAGAAATGTTAAACCATTCCCAAGTTATTACGTCACTTGCTTTGCAACCCAGCCAATTTTCAGACTTTTTTTCTATTTATAGTAATTAACTCCATGCTATACTGTAACAGAGTTTAAGATTTTTCACCACCAATAATTATTACGATTTCTTTTCTTTTCTCCTCTACAGGTTGCCATCAAGAACAATATAGATGTCTTTTACTTCAGTTGTTCCGTACCTATACACGTCTTCTTTGTAGAAGATGGTGAGATGGAAAAACGAGTTTTCCTTGCAACATGGAAAGATATTCCAGCACAGAATGAAGTGCAGTACACCATTAACAATGTTGAACATAATGCAGGTACTTAAATTATTATCAAGAATATATTATGGCCCTGCCACTTTGTGATCAGTCTGTGTAACCATCTGAAACTAATAATGCTGGGGCTATAACTGTTTTTATCTTTTGAGGTAGTCTTTTGAAATATGGGAAGATAATATCAAGGTGATGTGCTGCATACCATGGTTGATGGATGACCTTTGACCTCAAGGTCAGCGGTGTTCACAGAGATTTTTGACTCAAACCATACTACTGGCCAACGATTGCCAGATTTTATGCCAAAGGTGGGGGTAACTCTGTCGTAATAAAAATTGTATGCTATGATTTAGCTGAACATTGCAAAAATGACATTACAGCCAAAAATCAATTTACTATGTTTTATTATTGCACCATGGCAAGATGACTAAAGCTGGACAATAAATGATAAAATTATTGTACCATGGCAAGATGACTAAAGCTGGGCAATAAATGATAAAATTATTGCACCATGGCAAGATGACTAAAGCTGGACAATAAAGGATAAAATTATTGTACCATGGCAAGATGACTAAAGCTGGGCAATAAATGATAAAATTATTGTACCATAGCAAGATGACTAAAGCTGGGCAATAAATGATAAAATTATTGTACCATGGCAAGATGACTAAAGCTGTGCAATAAATGATAAAATTATTGCACCATGGCAAGATGACTAAAGCTGTGCGATAAATGATAAAATTATTGCACCATGTCAACAAGACTAAAGCTGGGCAATAAATGATAAAATTATTGTACCATAGCAAGATGACTAAAGCTGGGCAATAAATGATAAAATTATTGCACCATGGCAAGATGACTAAAGCTGGGCAATAAAGGATAAAATTATTGTACCATAGCAAGATGACTAAAGCTGGGCAATAAATGATAAAATTATTGTACCATGGCAAGATGACTAAAGCTGGGCAATAAATGATAAAATTATTGCACCATGGCAAGATAACTAAAGCTGGGCAATAAATGGTAAAATTATTGTACCATGGCAAGATGACTAAAGCTGGGCAATAAATGATAAAATTATTGCACCATGGCAAGATAACTAAAGCTGGGCAATAAAGGATAAAATTATTGTACCATGGCAACAAGACGTAAGCTGGGCAATAAATGATAAAATTATTGCACCATGGCAAGATGACTAAAGCTGGGCAATAAAGGATAAAATTATTGTACCATGGCAAGAGGACTAAAGCTGGGCAATAAATGATAAAATTATTGTACCATGGCAAGATGACTAAAGCTGGGCAATAAAGGATAAAATTATTGTACCATAGCAAGAGGAATTAAGCTGGGCAATAAAGGATAAAATTATTGTACCATGGCAAGATGACTAAAGCTGGGCAATAAATGATAAAATTATTGTACCATGGCAAGATGACTAAAGCTGGGCAATAAATGATAAAATTATTGCACCATGGCAAGATAACTAAAGCTGGGCAATAAAGGATAAAATTATTGTACCATGGCAACAAGACTAAAGCTGGGCAATAAATGATAAAATTATTGTACCATGGCAAGATGACTAAAGCTGGGCAATAAATGATAAAATTATTGTACCATGGCAAGATGACTAAAGCAGTGCAATAAATGATGAAATTATTGTACCATGGCAAGATGACTAAAGCTGGGCAATAAATGATAAAATTATTGCACCATGGCAAGATGACTAAAGCTGGGCAATAAAGGATAAAGGATAAAATTATTGTACCATGGCAAGATGACTAAAGCTAGGCAATAAATGATAAAATTATTGTACCATGGCAAGATGACTGAAGCTGGGCAATAAATGATAAAATTATTGCACCATGGCAAGATGACTAAAGCTGGGCAATAAATGATAAAATTATTGCACCATGGCAAGATGACTAAAGCTGGGCAATAAATGATAAAATTTGGACACTTTCAGGTTATTTAGAATCAGATCTAAGATAAATCAGATACTTTTTAATATGACAATCTATACTTGACACTCGCCACTTACTGCTGTTATGATGTGAACCATATCATTTGGAATAGTAGAGTTGAATGTGATTGATTTAATGTTGTTAGATAACACTAGAGACAATAGCTCCATACTTTCTTGATCTGTTTTGAAATGCTGCTTCAAAAATTTAATTGATTTGTAAAGGAAATGAACAAAAGGTCAAAGGTCACTATCTGTCTTGATAATCTGAAACATTACAGATAAAAGAAAGAAAAGTAATTGTCTTACCTATTTCTATATTGAATTTTTGTGTTATAATTATTTGTTCAGCTTATAAGAATTTTTCCTAGACATGACAATGAGTAACTGGATAGGTGTAAAATTAGAGGCAGGCACTGCTTACTCGTCCGGAGCACAGGAGTGCACCCATGGTTTTTATTGGGTTGGAGTTACTTTGTTTTTGTGTCCTTGTTTTTTGGTTTGCACTGTATATGTTTGTCTATATCTGGATTTGTAATTTTCCCTTGACTTTATTCTCTTTTTGTTCGATCAGTTTCCTTTGCTATTTTTCTTTCTAATCCTGGGATTATATTTTACTCATGAGGTATTTTTGAATAGTACATGTTAGTTTTTGGCAAATATGTAAAGTGTTATAGATGAAACATTTGTTAAAGAAAGTTACATTGCAAATGTTATCACATTGTTTCCATTTACAGATACAGTTTCTGCCAAGCTTCGGAACAATAACATCTTTACTGTTGCCAAGCGAAATGTTGAAGGACAGGATATGTTGTACCAGTCTTTGAAGTTGACCAATGGAATCTGGGTGTTAGCAGAACTCAAGATCCAACCACCAAATCCAAATTTTGTGGTAAACTATTTTGTAGTTAATCAATAGAGACCTTTGTTATCATATTACCTGGATTTTAATGGTGGTTTTCATATTTATCCATAATTGATGTTGTCAGTTATTTTCAAAACTCTTTTCAGTTTGGATAGACTGTAGAGGTGTTTTTGATCATTTTTCTGTATGGTTATTATTAGGAATGATGAAATGTTGTCTTACTTTATATTTTATTAAATCTATAAAAATAACTATGCATACCATTAGAACTTTAAATAGTTGACATCATTCATTGCAATTCTGATAGAAACATGGAGGAGATAGTTTACCTCATTCATTGCAGACTTTCACTTCCTTGGTGAGTTTACTTCCAGCAGTTAATAAATAGGTGGTTCAGATCATATCTTTAAGCAGTGACATTTCCTGCATGAGTAAATCACCTATATGTACTCCAGTTTCCTGTGCTAAGGCCAGTACTAATGGTTGTTGTTGTAAATCTGAAGAAGTGTCTTTAAATGGTCCAACTATCCTTCCATCAGCACCTTTTTATCAGTTTTACTTAAGCAGAAATAAAACATTCATTACGAGACTATCATTACTTCAGTGTCATTTACTGGTACACTGAGTGAAGTCAGAAACAAATTTACTGTTATACTTATAAAGTAATTTTTTGTCACCTTCTTCAAACAGGAAGTGTTTCCATGACTACCTTTGCTCTAGCACATGTTTTATTGTTCTCCTACAGGTGGAAGGTTTTTGTGTGGTAAGACAAAGCTTGTTTGTGTTGTTTCAGTTCTTAAATTTTGCTACTTAAAGTTATTTGATTTATTGCTGTTACGTCATTATGCCAGAAGTATGTCAATGATTTATTGCTGTTACGTCATTATGCCAGAAGTATGTCAATGATGTCAATTTTGTCTTGAATAAGACGACTGTAACACAAAAACATCTTTAATGCCAGCTTCAAACACTGAAACAGTTATTTGCTGAATATGAATGTTATGGCTTTATCTGTGTAAACATAGAGAACATAGAGTATTATTCTCCTTAGAAAATTATCTGCCATCATGACTGGGGTTGATCCCATGACACCTAGCCCAGCATTTCACAAGGGAAGCCAAAGTACAAGTGTACTGTTTGGGTTAGAAGGCTTAGTATCTTTAATTATCTTTGCCAGAATAAATTTTTAAATGTTATTAATAATAAACTGGTTTAACAGCTGAAGTTATATCCATATTAATACATTGAAAGAATATTTACTAGGAGAAATAATAGAAAAATAAAACTTATCTCTGTTTTGGTATTGTGGTGCTGTTGGCTATTTATGACATTTTACTGTTGCATTAAAAAAAAATTGCTTTCAGAAGTTTGTCATTAGAATTTCTCTATCTTTTTCAATTTTTTACCTGAAGAGATCTAAAAGTTAATCAGAAAAATTGCAATTTTTATATTTTTATCTGATTTTGATGGGGATTTTTTACAGTTGATTCATATTACAATAACAAAAATGTATGAAAATATTTGTGAACTATGATGTTGAAGTTTTTTACTTGATTCCTTTCTGAATAAGCTTTCTTTTTGTGTCAACAGACTTATTGTTTTTTTCATATAAGAGTTCAGTAGGGGTCAAATATCTGTTTTTGTCACTTAGATATATTTTTTTCATGATGGTATGTTCTTCATTGGATTCCTCATTTAATGAATTGTCAAAGGTTTTTCAATGGTTTTATTGGTCGGTTGTTGTAAATATTTTAGATTTTGTTTAGATTTTATGATCAAATTTTTATTTAATAAGATTTTCTTAGTGTATTGTTCTCATGTTTTACAAGTTTTAAGATATGTGATAAAAAGGGCCAAATATTAATTTTGCTATTTTAGTAAACTTTTTATTTGTTACCCAGTTTTATAGCATTAATTCATTAAATTTCTCATTGACAGATTTTTCAGTAGTGTCAACATATTTTCCGTTTCTGTAGGCTATTATTATATTTCACTGTTCCAGTCATTAGATTATGCCTTTATTTTTGTCATTTCTGTAATTGGTTATTATTTCGTGATTTGTTGTTCTGGCTCTTGGTAATTGCATTGCAAGGTTTGTGTCTGGTTGGTGTCCTTGGTAGATCCATTCTTTATTTATGTCCCGGCAACGAAAGTTGGGGGATGTACATATTTTCATTTAGTTAGTTCGCTTGTCCGTCTGTCCCACCTCACATCTGATTTATTTAACAGCTTTTTAAAGAAGATAACTTCACATCAACTTGAAACTTGGTACACAGTTACAACATGATGAGATTTGTCACTGGCAAAGTTCTGTAGGACTATGTCAAATATTTCAATCTTGGGTGAGCTCAGAAAGGAGGGTGTTTATGTGCCAAGCAGGACATTAGTGTGACAGAAACATTTTCTTGTTTTTACTTACAGTGATATAACATGCCCTTGTCCACTTTGTCAGCTCTATTGGGTGTTTTGTTAAGGGAAGGCCATTGTATAAACCATTGCAGATTTTGTCATTTAAAGTTTTTTATTCTGCTGGCCACAACTTACTTGTTGGATTTCTGTTTAAACACATTTAGTCTAAATCAGTAAAATTATACGTCTCTATTATGATTTTTATTGTAAATGGAAAAACAGATACTATTTGAACTACATTATTATATTTAGATATAGTTTATAATTAACCAGTGATAGTATATTCAGAGTCCACGACTTGTTATTGGTGTGATATCGTTATATATTGGTATGGTCTTTTTCACAGTTAATTGATTGTCACTATAAAACGTAACCGTTCAGTCATTTATTTATAAAGCATAAGACAGTCCTCAAATAAAAATGGCTGACTTTGAGTGTGTTTTTACTGATAGTTCAGAGGTGTAATGTAATGTATTGTAAAATGCCATATTTAATGATATATAGAATAGTGGAATACATATACTATCTGTTTATTACAGAATAGTGGAATACATATACTATCTGTTTATTACAGATTTTCTTTATTTACTGATGACAGATGTGTTGTTTTGTGATTAGTATTATGACTGTTTTCAAGTGAAAAGTGTTTTTGCTTAATAAATAACAATCAAATTGTATAGTTTGTTTTTAACCTGCAGAATTAAATTTTGAGAAAAGGAGAAAAGATTGTGTTATCATTTAAAATCATGAATTTTTTTAAAAACTTAATAAACATCATTAAAAATTTGAAGTATAACCAGATATGATTAAATTATATTAAGAAATCTTATTCCTGTGGGCTTTGGTGGAAGACAATATATACAATTGTATACACTGTATGGGTAGTTGGAGTTTCAGAAAATAATTCCAGTGGGAAGAGTTTTTTTATTTCAAATTTACAGGATAGTGGTTGTTGAAAAATGTGCTTGTCATCCCCAACCCTCATAGCATTCAATTTTTGCTATAATGATGCCAAGTGATAATGTACAAGGAAAACGAAAAAATGTTTTAAATGAAATGTAAACACTTTAGCTTTTGTGAATTTAATAACTATGATTTTGCTTACTACTAAAAATTGAGGAGAAATGGCCAAGCCAGAAATGAAATAAAGAAAAAACAATAAAATAAGATAAAAAAACAGAATTTCGTTTTAAGGTAGGAAAAATCTAATCTGATATTTATACCAATCTAAGATCTTAGTGTTACAAATATTAGTTTCATTGACTAAACTTAATTTGTAACAGTAAAACAATTGATTGACATCTCCTAACATCTACTGTAATCAAATGATTATAATGATATACAATCATCACCATTTGAATAAGCATAACTTTGAGAGTACAAGGTATTTAGAGATTCCAGGCAGAAAAACATTTTGTTTAAAATATGACTTTATATGTTTCAGTATGCGAGATAGTTATTTTTTAAAAGTTGATGTAATCTATTGTTTTTAATATTTCTGAGTTATTTTAAATTATATTTTGTTGGTCATTTATTGTAAACAATTTTGACTGAAGATTGCAAAAGAAATACAAAATAAAACTGAGCCACCTGAAAAGTCTCCCACCTTTTAGTCAGTTGTCTGAGGATGGGGAACTTAACAGAGTGGACTTATAATACCTTAGTAAGTTAAGTAAAATGATCCTTTTCACTTGAAAATGTCAAAGTGTTAAATGGTATCAATTTTATTTGACAGCTGTCCCTGAAGGCGCGAGCTATGGATGTATACCCGGGTATTCAAGCGACCTACGATACCATTCTGCACAATTAATGTATGTCACCTGTTTAAGTAGTTAGTAGTAAGCACATTGCATGTTGTTTATTTTTGTTTTTATTTTTTAGTATGTAAAAATTTATGTAGGCCACATGCAATCTGCCATTTCAGGTACTGAGGAATTGTGGGATAGTATAATTATACCATTTGTTAATGCACCAGTACATGTACTGGTATAATTGCATTTATCCTGCATTCATCCTATTAAAGCTGCCAAAATGCTCTAGCTGTATAAATTTTTGTGATAAGCAATAAGTGAAACTTTACTATCTACTGGTACCCTGTTAGACAAATGCTAACTGGATTCCTGACATCTTCATTCTGATGTTGCATTGTGTTTTGACTTTTACAAAGCAGTCTGAAATTTAGAAATGGTTAATGTTGCAAACACTTCTTGATTTTCATTATACTTAATTAATGGAGTTGTTTACCCAGAATGCAGGATAAACATGGTATACATGACATAGTGGATAAATATAAAATTTATTTTGCATTCCCCAAGAAACAGTAATGCCATATGTGCTCAGTAAACTTTGCATGTATAACTGTTTTAAAGCCTCATGCAGAATTAATTATATATATTTATAAACAATGTATGTATATTGTTATTTTTAAATCTTTGCTTTAACTGAGTGTTCAATTCAAGTGTTTTTATGATTTTATCTCACCTGGCTCAAACATACATGTGATACGGCTGTCGTCACTTTGCATTTGTCTGTGTCATCTGTAAACTTACATTTTTATCTGCTTTTCTGAAATTAATCGGCCAATCAAAACCAGATTTGGTCACAGTGTTCATCAGACGGTCCTTGACAAAGTTTATGTTCTTTATGCTGATCAGAAATTCAACATGGCCACCACTACAGGAGTTTTTTAACACATAGGACTCTTTTGGAAAAATGTTCCAATATCTTTTTTGTTGAGAAACTGCAAAAACAATTGAAGCCATTGTTTATGTGAATGTTTATTAGATGGTCATCTTCAAAGTTTGAGTTTTGTTCCAAATGCTTCCACTGCAGAACTTTATTTGAAATAAAAATGGGAAAGTGTTAAAAAGATTTGGCAAAATATTCAATTGACTTCTAAAAATTGCAAAGTTTATTGAATCTAATGTCTATGAAAGTTTTTTGGATGGTTCTCTGCAAAGAATTGGTCCAAACTGAAATCAAAGATGGCTTCCTTTGCAGGATTTATTTAAATATTGCAATCCTATGGTTACAAAGGCTTTTTCTCCGAAACCATTGACCAGTTAAAACATTTCATTGGATGGTCATTCATAAAGTATCAAAATGGCCACATTGGATTTTGTTATCATATGACTCTGCGAAATTATCAAGTGAATCTATCTCAGAAACTGCCAAGCTTACTGATGACATACTGGATATAAATGTCAATTGGATCGTGCCCTACAGAGTTTTTGTTTTTGTTCCAATTGGGAATCCAAGATGGCTACCAACACAAGATTTAGTTTAAATAGAAACCGTTGGAAAAACTGCTTCAAAAAATGTAAAAGTTCCCCCCCCCCCCCAACTGAAAATGGTCACCACTACAGGATATATTTTTTAATGAGGAAGTATATAATGCAGGAGAGTGATACGGGATAAAAATGTTCAGAGACATGATTTGTTGAGATAAAATATCACAAAAAATTACTGCATACCAATAAATGGAATCTCTTCATATGAGCTACCACCCAATACATGTCCGAGGTATTCCTGACTGAATGTTAATAATCAGATTATCTATGGAACATACAAAAAAGTAGGGGGATGTGAATATTTATATGTAAATAACAAAGAAAACATGTGAATATTTATATGTAAATAACAAAAAAAACACATGTGAATATTTATATGTAAATAACAAAAAAAAACATGTGAATATTTATATGTAAATAACAAAAAAAAACATGTGAATATTTATATGTAAATAACAAAAAAAAACAGAAAACATTTAAATTGTATACACAGTAGAATTATGTATCTGAAAAAAAAGTTTTAATTTAGTTAATCTTTTCTAAAAATATATTAACTAGACACATTAATAGCAAAAGTGTAATTAAAATTGTAGGAAAATTTCATAAAATTGTATATTTTATGTTGTAAGTTAATATTAATACTTTGTGTTTACATCTTAATTTTACAGGTTTCATTGAGAAGTGGAACACCAGACATCTTCCCTGAAATATTCCAGATTCTGGACGCTATACTACATAACTAACAGTAACCACAGGATGACTGAGTGTTGTACTGTCTGTGTAAAACATTCCATGTCAATCAGATAATACTTAAAATTTGTAATTTCTGTAATTATATAATATGAATGCTGGACAGAATGTCTATATTCTTTGAACAGTAGTTCCAGATGTTCTATCATGCCTTTAATATGAACTAATTTAGTGTTTCAGAATTACATAAAATTTTTAAAAAATACGAAAAAATATATTTGAATCATCTGACACATTGTATTTATGTTATCTTTAAAAGAATCATTCAATCATTAGAATGTTGTTACCCTTTTGTAAATATTGTCAGCTTCCCAAAGTCATTTAGTCAGACATTTAAAACAGTTCTGACAGAACCAATTTTTGTCAGATACTATTGCTGTCTGATTGAGACTAACATTTTTTATACCAGACATTTGGTAAGACAACTGTAAAACTTTATGTGACTGAAGTTAAGTGTCAAAGAAATTAAGGAAAGACTGGTTTATGTTATAGATACTCATCCACATGTTTAAGTTATGTACATTTAGCTTTATTAAATATGACTATCAACAAAAGTTGTCTTGTTGTCTGAGAGGTGTGCCCATATGTAAAGTTAGCCATCACTAGCTAATTGTCTTGTTTTCTGAGAGGTGTGCCTATATGTAAAGTTAGCCATCACTAGCTAATTGTCTTGTTTTCTGAGAGGTGTGCCTATATGTAACGTTAGCCATCACTAGCTAATTGTCTTGTTTTCTGAGAGGTGTGCCTATATGTAACGTTAGCCATCACTAGCTAATTGTCTTGTTTTCTGAGAGGTGTGCCTATATGTAAAGTTAGCCATCACTAGCTAATTGTCTTGTTTTCTGAGAGGTGTGCCTATATGTAAAGTTAGCCATCACTAGCTAATTGTCTTGTTTTCTGAGAGGTGTGCCTATATGTAAAGTTAGCCATCACTAGCTAATTGTCTTGTTTTCTGAGAGGTGTGCCTATATGTAAAGTTAGCCATCACTAGCTAATTGTCTTGTTTTCTGAGAGGTGTGCCTATATGTAAAGTTAGCCATCACTAGCTAATTGTCTTGTTTTCTGAGAGGTGTGCCTATATGTAACGTTAGCCATCACTAGCTAATTGTCTTGTTTTCTGAGAGGTGTGCCTATATGTAACGTTAGCCATCACTAGCTAATTGTCTTGTTTTCTGAGAGGTGTGCCTATATGTAAAGTTAGCCATCACTAGCTAATTGTCTTGTTTTCTGAGAGGTGTGCCTATATGTAAAGTTAGCCATCACTAGCTAATTGTCTTGTTTTCTGAGAGGTGTGCCCATATGTAAAGTTAGCCATCACTAGCTAATTGTCTTGTTTTCTGAGAGGTGTGTCCATATGTTAAGTTAGCCATCACTAGCTAATTGTCTTGTTTTCTGAGAGGTGTGCCCATATGTAAAGTTAGCCATCACTAGCTAATTGTCTTGTTTTCTGAGAGGTGTGCCTATATGTAAAGTTAGCCATCACTAGCTAATTGTCTTGTTTTCTGAGAGGTGTGCCTATATGTAAAGTTAGCAATCACTAGCTAATTGTCTTGTTTGTCTGAGAGGTGTGCCTATATGTAAAGTTAGCCATCACTAGCTAATTGTCTTGTTTTCTGAGAGGTGTGCCTATATGTAAAGTTAGCCATCACTAGCTAATTGTGTTCTTTTCTGAGAGGTGTGCCCATATGTAAAGTTAGCCATCACTAGCTAATTGTCTTGTTTTCTGAGAGGTGTGCCTATATGTAAAGTTAGCCATCACTAGCTAATTGTCTTGTTTTCTGAGAGGTGTGCCTATATATGTAAAGTTAGCCATCACTAGCTAATTGTCTTGTTTTCTGAGAGGTGTGCCTATATGTAAAGTTATCCATCACTAGCTAATTGTCTTGTTTTCTGAGAGGTGTGCCTATATGTAAAGTTAGCCATCACTAGCTTATTGTGTTCTTTTCTGAGAGGTGTGCCCATATGTAAAGTTAGCCATCACTAGCTAATTGTCTTGTTTTCTGAGAGGTGTGCCTATATGTAAAGTTAGCCATCACTAGCTAATTGTCTTGTTTTCTGAGAGGTGTGCCTATATGTAAAGTTAGCCATCACTAGCTAATTGTGTTCTTTTCTGAGAGGTGTGCCCATATGTAAAGTTAGCCATCACTAGCTAATTGTCTTGTTTTCTGAGAGGTGTGCCTATATGTAAAGTTAGCCATCACTAGCTAATTGTCTTGTTTTCTGAGAGGTGTGCCTATATATGTAAAGTTAGCCATCACTAGCTAATTGTCTTGTTTTCTGAGAGGTGTGCCTATATGTAAAGTTAGCCATCACTAGCTAATTGTCTTGTTTTCTGAGAGGTGTGCCTATATGTAAAGTTAAACATCACTAGCTAATTGTCTTGTTTTCTGAGAGGTGTGCCTATATGTAAAGTTAGCCATCACTAGCTAATTGTCTTGTTTTCTGCGAGGTGTGCCTATATGTAAAGTTAGCCATCACTAGCTAATTGTCTTGTTTTCTGAGAGGTGTGCCTATATGTAAATTAGCCATCACTAGCTAATTGTCTTGTTTTCTGAGAGGTGTGGCTTTATGTAAAGTTAGCCATCACTAGCTAATTGTCTTGTTTTCTTAGAGGTGTGCCTATATGTAAAGTTAGCCATCACTAGCTAATTGTCTTGTTTTCTGAGAGGTGTGCCTATATGTAAAGTTAGCCATCACTAGCTAATTGTCTTGTTTTCTGAGAGGTGTGCCTATATGTAAAGTTAGCCATCACTAGCTAATTGTCTTGTTTTCTGAGAGGTGTGCCTATATGTAAAGTTATCCATCACTAGCTAATTGTCTTGTTTTCTGAGAGGTGTGCCTATATGTAAAGTTAGCCATCACTAGCTAATTGTGTTCTTTTCTGAGAGGTGTGCCCATATGTAAAGTTAGCCATCACTAGCTAATTGTCTTGTTTTCTGAGAGGTGTGCCTATATGTAAAGTTAGCCATCACTAGCTAATTGTCTTGTTTTCTGAGAGGTGTGCCTATATATGTAAAGTTGGCCATCACTAGCTAATTGTCTTGTTTTCTGAGAGGTGTGCCTATATGTAAAGTTAGCCATCACTAGCTAATTGTCTTGTTTTCTGAGAGGTGTGCCTATATGTAAAGTTAGCCATCACTAGCTAATTGTCTTGTTTTCTGAGAGGTGTGCCTATATGTAAAGTTAGCCATCACTAGCTAATTGTCTTGTTTTCTGAGAGGTGTGGCTATATGTAAAGTTAGCCATCACTAGCTAATTGTCTTGTTTTCTGAGAGGTGTGCCCATATGTAAAGTTAGCCATCACTAGCTAATTGTCTTGTTTTCTGAGAGGTGTGCCCATATGTAAAGTTAGCCATCACTAGCTAATTGTCTTGTTTTCTGAGAGGTGTGCCCATATGTTAAGTTAGCCATCACTAGCTAATTGTCTTGTTTTCTGAGAGGTGTGCCTATATGTAAAGTTAGCCATCACTAGCTAATTGTCTTGTTTTCTGAGAGGTGTGCCTATATGTAAAGTTAGGAATCACTAGCTAATTGTCTAATTTTCTGAGAGGTGTGCCTATATGTAAAGTTAGCCATCACTAGCTAATTGTGTTCTTTTCTGAGAGGTGTGCCCATATGTAAAGTTAGCCATCACTAGCTAATTGTCTTGTTTTCTGAGAGGTGTGCCTATATGTAAAGTTAGCCATCACTAGCTAATTGTCTTGTTTTCTGAGAGGTGTGCCTATATATGTAAAGTTAGCCATCACTAGCTAATTGTCTTGTTTTCTGAGAGGTGTGCCTATATGTAAAGTTAGCCATCACTAGCTAATTGTCTTGTTTTCTGAGAGGTGTGCCTATATGTAAAGTTAAACATCACTAGCTAATTGTCTTGTTTTCTGAGAGGTGTGCCTATATGTAAAGTTAGCCATCACTAGCTAATTGTCTTGTTTTCTGCGAGGTGTGCCTATATGTAAAGTTAGCCATCACTAGCTAATTGTCTTGTTTTCTGAGAGGTGTGCCTATATGTAAATTAGCCATCACTAGCTAATTGTCTTGTTTTCTGAGAGGTGTGGCTATATGTAAAGTTAGCCATCACTAGCTAATTGTCTTGTTTTCTTAGAGGTGTGCCTATATGTAAAGTTAGCCATCACTAGCTAATTGTCTTGTTTTCTGAGAGGTGTGCCTATATGTAAAGTTAGCCATCACTAGCTAATTGTCTTGTTTTCTGAGAGGTGTGCCTATATGTAAAGTTAGCCATCACTAGCTAATTGTCTTGTTTTCTGAGAGGTGTGCCTATATGTAAAGTTATCCATCACTAGCTAATTGTCTTGTTTTCTGAGAGGTGTGCCTATATGTAAAGTTAGCCATCACTAGCTAATTGTGTTCTTTTCTGAGAGGTGTGCCCATATGTAAAGTTAGCCATCACTAGCTAATTGTCTTGTTTTCTGAGAGGTGTGCCTATATGTAAAGTTAGCCATCACTAGCTAATTGTCTTGTTTTCTGAGAGGTGTGCCTATATATGTAAAGTTGGCCATCACTAGCTAATTGTCTTGTTTTCTGAGAGGTGTGCCTATATGTAAAGTTAGCCATCACTAGCTAATTGTCTTGTTTTCTGAGAGGTGTGCCTATATGTAAAGTTAGCCATCACTAGCTAATTGTCTTGTTTTCTGAGAGGTGTGCCTATATGTAAAGTTAGCCATCACTAGCTAATTGTCTTGTTTTCTGAGAGGTGTGGCTATATGTAAAGTTAGCCATCACTAGCTAATTGTCTTGTTTTCTGAGAGGTGTGCCTATATGTAAAGTTAGCCATCACTAGCTAATTGTCTTGTTTTCTGAGAGGTGTGCCCATATGTAAAGTTAGCCATCACTAGCTAATTGTCTTGTTTTCTGAGAGGTGTGCCCATATGTTAAGTTAGCCATCACTAGCTAATTGTCTTGTTTTCTGAGAGGTGTGCCTATATGTAAAGTTAGCCATCACTAGCTAATTGTCTTGTTTTCTGAGAGGTGTGCCTATATGTAAAGTTAGGAATCACTAGCTAATTGTCTAATTTTCTGAGAGGTGTGCCTATATGTAAAGTTAGCCATCACTAGCTAATTGTGTTCTTTTCTGAGAGGTGTGCCCATATGTAAAGTTAGCCATCACTAGCTAATTGTCTTGTTTTCTGGGAGGTGTGCCTATATGTAAAGTTAGCCATCACTAGCTAATTGTCTTGTTTTCTGAGAGGTGTGCCTATATATGTAAAGTTAGCCATCACTAGCTAATTGTCTTGTTTTCTGAGAGGTGTGCCTATATGTAAAGTTAGCCATCACTAGCTAATTGTCTTGTTTTCTGAGAGGTGTGCCTATATGTAAAGTTAAACATCACTAGCTAATTGTCTTGTTTTCTGAGAGGTGTGCCTATATGTAAAGTTAGCCATCACTAGCTTATTGTCTTGTTTTCTGAGAGGTGTGCCTATATGTAAAGTTAGCCATCACTAGCTAATTGTCTTGTTTTCTGCGAGGTGTGCCTATATGTAAAGTTAGCCATCACTAGCTAATTGTCTTGTTTTCTGAGAGGTGTGCCTATATGTAAATTAGCCATCACTAGCTAATTGTCTTGTTTTCTGAGAGGTGTGGCTATATGTAAAGTTAGCCATCACTAGCTAATTGTCTTGTTTTCTTAGAGGTGTGCCTATATGTAAAGTTAGCCATCACTAGCTAATTGTCTTGTTTTCTGAGAGGTGTGCCTATATGTAAAGTTAGCCATCACTAGCTAATTGTCTTGTTTTCTGAGAGGTGTGCCTATATGTAAAGTTAGACATCACTAGCTAATTGTCTTGTTTTCTGACAGGTGTGGCTATATGTAAAGTTAGCCATCACTAGCTAATTGTCTTGTTTTCTGAGAGGTGTGCCTATGCGTAAAGTTAGCCATCACTAGCTAATTGTCTTGTTTATGAGAGGGGTGCCAATATGTAAAGTTAGCCATCACTAGCTAATTGTCTTGTTTTCTGAGAGGGGTGCCTATATGTAAAGTTAGCCATCACTAGCTAATTGTCTTGTTTTCTGAGAGGTGTGCCTATATGTAAAGTTAGCCATCACTAGCTAATTGTCTTGTTTTCTGAGAGGTGTGCCTATATGTAAAGTTAGCCATCACTAGCTAATTGTCTTGTTTTCTGAGAGGTGTGGCTATATGTAAAGTTAGCCATCACTAGCTAATTGTCTTGTTTTCTGAGAGGTGTGCCTATATGTAAAGTTAGCCATCACTAGCTAATTGTCTTGTTTTCTGAGAGGTGTGCCCATATGTAAAGTTAGCCATCACTAGCTAATTGTCTTGTTTTCTGAGAGGTGTGCCCATATGTTAAGTTAGCCATCACTAGCTAATTGTCTTATTTTCTGAGAGGTGTGCCTATATGTAAATTAGCCATCACTAGCTAATTGTCTTGTTTTCTGAGAGGTGTGCCCATATGTAAATTAGCCATCACTAGCTAATTGTCTTGTTTTCTGAGAGGTGTGGCTATATGTAAAGTTAGCCATCACTAGCTAATTGTCTTCTTTTCTTAGAGGTGTGCCTATATGTAAAGTTAGCCATCACTAGCTAATTGTCTTGTTTTCTGAGAGGTGTGCCTATATGTTAAGTTAGCCATCACTAGCTAATTGTCTTGTTTTCTGAGAGGTGTGCCTATATGTAAAGTTAGCCATCACTAGCTAATTGTCTTGTTTTCTGAGAGGTGTGGCTATATGTAAAGTTATCCATCACTAGCTAATTGTCTTGTTTTCTGAGAGGTGTGCCTATATGTAAAGTTAGCCATCACTAGCTAATTGTCTTGTTTTCTGAGAGGTGTGCCCATATGTAAAGTTAGCCATCACTAGCTAATTGTCTTGTTTTCTGAGAGGTGTGCCTATATGTAAAGTTAGCCATCACTAGCTAATTGTCTTGTTTTCTGAGAGGTGTGCCCATATGTAAAGTTAGCCATCACTAGCTAATTGTCTTGTTTTCTTAGAGGTGTGCCTATATGTAAAGTTAGCCATCACTAGCTAATTGTCTTGTTTTCTGAGAGGTGTGCCTATATGTAAAGTTAGCTATCATTAGCTAATTGTCTTGTTTTCTGAGAGGTGTGCCTATATGTAAAGTTAGCCATCACTAGCTAATTGTCTTGTTTTTTGAGAGGTGTGGCTATATGTAAAGTTAGCCATCACTAGCTAATTGTCTTGTTTTCTGAGAGGTGTGCCTATATGTAAAGTTAGCCATCACTAGCTAATTGTCTTGTTTTCTGAGAGGTGTGCCCATATGTAAAGTTAGCCATCACTAGCTAATTGTCTTGTTTTCTGAGAGGTGTGCCCATATGTTAAGTTAGGCATCACTAGCTAATTGTCTTGTTTTCTGAGAGGTGTGCCTATATGTAAAGTTAGCCATCACTAGCTAATTGTCTTGTTTTCTGAGAGGTGTGCCTATATGTAAAGTTAGCAATCACTAGCTAATTGTCTAATTTTCTGAGAGGTGTGCCTATATGTAAAGTTAGCCATCACTAGCTAATTGTGTTCTTTTCTGAGAGGTGTGCCCATATGTAAAGTTAGCCATCACTAGCTAATTGTCTTGTTTTCTGAGAGGTGTGCCTATATGTAAAGTTAGCCATCACTAGCTAATTGTCTTGTTTTCCGAGAGGTGTGCCTATATATGTAAAGTTAGCCATCACTAGCTAATTGTCTTGTTTTCTGAGAGGTGTGCCTATATGTAAAGTTAGCCATCACTAGCTAATTGTCTTGTTTTCTGAGAGGTGTGCCTATATGTAAAGTTAGCCATCACTAGCTTATTGTCTTGTTTTCTGAGAGGTGTGCCTATATGTAAAGTTAGCCATCACTAGCTAATTGTCTTGTTTTCTGAGAGGTGTGCCTATATGTAAAGTTAGCCATCACTAGCTAATTGTCTTGTTTTCTGAGAGGTGTGCCTATATGTAAAGTTAGCCATCACTAGCTAATTGTCTTGTTTTCTTAGAGGTGTGCCTATATGTAAAGTTAGCCATCACTAGCTAATTGTCTTGTTTTCTGAGAGGTGTGCCTATATGTAAAGTTAGCCATCACTAGCTAATTGTCTTGTTTTCTGAGAGGTGTGCCTATATGTAAAGTTGGCCATCACTAGCTAATTGTCTTGTTTTCTGAGAGGTGTGCCTATATGTTAAGTTAGCCATCACTAGCTAATTGTCTTGTTTTCTGAGAGGTATGCCTATATGTAAAGTTAGCCATCACTAGCTAATTGTCTTGTTTTCTGAGAGGTGTGCCTATATGTAAAGTTAGCCATCACTAGCTAATTGTCTTGTTTTCTGAGAGGTGTGCCTATATGTAAAGTTAGCCATCACTAGCTAATTGTCTTGTTTTCTGAGAGGTGTGCCTATATGTAAAGTTAGCCATCACTAGCTAATTGTCTTGTTTTCTGAGAGGTGTGCCTATATGTAAAGTTAGCCATCACTAGCTAATTGTCTTGTTTTCTGAGAGGTGTGCCTATATGTAAAGTTAGCCATCACTAGCTAATTGTCTTGTTTTCTGAGAGGTGTGGCTATATGTAAAGTTAGCCATCACTAGCTAATTGTCTTGTTTTCTGAGAGGTGTGCCTATATGTAAAGTTAGCCATCATTAGCTAATTGTCTTGTTTTCTGAGAGGTGTGCCTGTATGTAAAGTTAGCCATCACTAGCTAATTGTCTTGTTTTCTGAGAGGTGTGCCTATATGTAATGTTAGACATCACTAGCTAATTGTCTTGTTTTCCGAGAGGTGTGCCTATGTGTAAAGTTAGCCATCACTAGCTAATTGTCTTGTTTTCTGAGAGGTGTGCCTATGCGTAAAGTTAGCCATCACTAGCTAATTGTCTTGTTTATGAGAGGGGTGCCAATATGTAAAGTTAGCCATCACTAGCTAATTGTCTTGTTTTCTGAGAGGGGTGCCTATATGTAATGTTAGCCATCACTAGCTAATTGTCTTGTTTTCTGAGAGGGGTGCCTATATGTAAAGTTAGCCATCACTAGCTAATTGTCTTGTTTTCTGAGAGGGGTGCCTATATGTAATGTTAGCCACTACTAGCTAATTGCATTCTATGTTGCTTCTTAGTTAATGTCACTACCACAATAGCCTTAGATCTTGAATTGGGTTTGATTAAGATCTACAGGAATGTTGAACTATGACCCTATAAAGAACATTTAATGTATGTTAGTGGGGTCTCTGTGGCTGAATGGTTGAACTACTACTAGTTAGTCATCTACTATTAAACACTGGCCTGTCAACTCCGACTCAGGTTACGAGTTTGAACCTTACTGCAGATAATGCGTGCTCTATTCCAACCTAAATAGAAAAAAGATTGCCAGTTTTTCTAGCAAAGGTCGGGGGTTTTCACCTTAACCTACTACATTCTCATCTGACATATTGGGCCTCGGTGGCCGAGTGGTTAAGCTAGTTCGCCTACTATTGATCACGTGGTCTGTCAACACTGAGATTGCAGGTTCGAGCCTCACTGCAGACAGGGTGCGCTCGACTCCAATCTTAATTGACAAGGATTGCCAGTTTTCCTATCGAAGGTCAGGGGTTTTCTCCGTGTCCTACTGCTTCCTCCGCCAATAACTAGAGGCTCCCAGGAGCCTGTAATCGCTCACCTGGAATCCAAATGACTATATTAAAATTTTTGAAATTAACAGTTTCAGTCTAGTTGTTATAGCTTTTAAGTTACTGTGCAAAAACTAAACATTTCTTCAAAAAATTTGTTAAATACAATAACTCCTATAAGGTCCCATCGACAATTTCTGAAAATTAAATGGTTTTTAGGCATTGTCCTTTAGGGTACTTTAGAAATTTACAGTTTTACTCTACTAATAGGTGTGTTATAGACTAATTTATAATTAAAAAACTGTTCATATGTCCAAATTCATAATGAAAGGGCAATAACTCCTATAAAGAGTCATCTTGCAATTTTTGGACTATTTGTAGGGCTTCTATTGCTGATCATTTGTGCAATTTACAGTTTTAATCTAGCTACTATAGTTTTTAAGTTACAGGACAAAAATGGAAAATTTCAGAACAAAATTGTCATTTAAGGGCAATAACCCCTATAAGGAGTCATCTGACAATTTCAGACCAATTAAATGAATTGTAGGGCTTTTTTTGCTGATCATTTTTGCAATTTATTATTTCACTCTAGCTGTTATGGTTTTTAAGTTACAGGACAAAAACGGAAAATTTCATAAAAAATTGCAATTTAAGGGCAATAACTCCTATAAGGAGTCATCTGACAATTTCAGACTTAAAAGAAATTTGTAGGGCTTTTATTGCTGATCATTTTTGCTATTAACAGTTTCACTCTAGCTGTTACAGTTTTTAAGTTACAGGACAAAAACTGAAAATTTCATAAAAAATTACCATTTAAGGGCAATAACTCCTATAAGGAGTCATCTGACAATTTCAGACTTAAAACAAAATTTGTAAGGCTTGTATTGCTGATCAGTTTTGCTATTAACAGTTTCACTCTAGCTGTTACAGTTTTAAAGTTACAGGACAAAAACGGAAAATTTCATAAAAAATTGTCATTTATGGGCAATAACTTATTAAGGAGTTGTCTGACAATTTCAGACCAATCAAGTGAATTGTAGGGTCTTTATTGCTGATCATTTGTGCAATTTACAGTTTCAATCTAGCTGCTATAGTTTTCAAGTTACAGGACAAAACGGAAAATTTCATAAAAAATTGCCATTTAAGGGCAATAACTCCTATAAGGAGTCATCTGACAATTTCAGACTAATACAGTGAATTGTAGGGCTTGTATTGTTGATCATTTTTGCTATTTACAGTTTTACTCTAGCTGTTATAGTTTTAAAGTTACAGGACAAAAACGGAAAATTTCATTAAAAATTACCATTTAAGGGCAATAACTCATATAAGGAGTCATCTGACAATTTCAGACCAATCAAGTGAATTGTAGGGTCTTTATTGCTGATCATTTGTGCAATTTACAGTTTCAATCTAGCTGCTATAGTTTTCAAGTTACAGGACAAAAACGGAAAATTTCATAAAAAATTGCCATTTAAGGGCAATAACTCCTATAAGGAGTCATCTGACAATTTCAGACTAATACAGTGAATTGTAGGGCTTGTATTGTTGATCATTTTTGCTATTTACTGTTTTACTCTAGCTGTTATAGTTTTAAAGTTACAGGACAAAAACGGAAAATTTCATAAAAAATTACCATTTAAGGGCAATAACTCCTATAAGGAGTCATCTGACAATTTCAGACTAATACAGTGAATTGTAGGGTCTTTATTGCTGATCATTTGTGCAATTTACAGTTTCAATCTAGCTGCTATAGTTTTCAAGTTACAGGACAAAAACGGAAAATTTCATAAAAAATTGCCATTTAAGGGCAATAACTCCTATAAGGAGTCATCTGACAATTTCAGACTAATACAGTGAATTGTAGGGCTTGTATTGTTGATCATTTTTGCTATTTACAGTTTTACTCTAGCTGTTATAGTTTTAAAGTTACAGGACAAAAACGGAAAATTTCATAAAAAATTGCCATTTAAGGGCAATAACTCCTATAAGGAGTCATCTGACAATTTCAGACTAATACAGTGAATTGTAGGGCTTGTATTGTTGATCATTTTTGCTATTTACAGTTTTACTCTAGCTGTTATAGTTTTAAAGTTACAGGACAAAAACGGAAAATTTCATAAAAAATTACCATTTAAGGGCAATAACTCATATAAGGAGTCATCTGACAATTTCAGACCAATCAAGTGAATTGTAGGGTCTTTATTGCTGATCATTTGTGCAATTTACAGTTTCAATCTAGCTGCTATAGTTTTCAAGTTACAGGACGAAAACGGAAAATTTCATAAAAAATTGCCATTTAAGGGCAATAACTCCTATAAGGAGTCATCTGACAATTTCAGACTAATACAGTGAATTGTAGGGTCTTTATTGCTGATCATTTGTGCAATTTACAGTTTCAATCTAGCTGCTATAGTTTTCAAGTTACAGGACAAAAATGGAAAATTTCATAAAAAATTGCCATTTAAGGGCAATAACTCCTATAAGGAGTCATCTGACAATTTCAGACTAATACAGTGAATTGTAGGGCTTGTATTGTTGATCATTTTTGCTATTTACAGTTTTACTCTAGCTGTTATAGTTTTAAAGTTACAGGACAAAAACGGAAAATTTCATAAAAAATTACCATTTAAGGGCAATAACTCATATAAGGAGTCATTTGACAATTTCAGACCAATCAAGTGAATTGTAGGGCTTTTATTGCTGATCATTTTTGCCATTTACAGTTTCACTCTACCTCGTATATTTTTCAGGTTATATTGTAAATACCAAAAATTTGGTCAAAAATCGTCAAAAAAGGGCAATAACTCCTACAAGAAGCCAATACACAACTTCGCACTAATAGCAACTATTGTAGACCTTAATGTGCTGATCACTTTGAAGTAACGGTTTTCTCTATAGCTATTATAGTTTTTTAGATAATGATCAAAAACCTGTGTTGACCCCCATGTTCTATTTTTAGTAACAGCGGCCATATTTGTCTGTTGATCAACACCCTGGGTACAAACTTGAAACTAGGAACCCTAAGGATGATTGTGGCCAAGTTTGAAAAAAATTGGCCCAGTGGTTTCAGAGGAGAAGATTTTTGAAAAAGTTTACGACGGACGACAGACGACGGACGCCAAGTGATTGGACCTTCGGTCCAGGTGAGCTAAAAACTGGACACCATTATATAGTTGAAAAATTGCTGAAAGTGGCATTAAAACAACATTCAAACAAACAAACAAACATACATCTGACCTACTCTTGGATTTTCCAGTGTGAGAAATATTTGGCAAATCTGTTGTAATTTCACTACATAAAAAATTGCCAACTGGTTAAGTATTTTAAACTGTTGTTTTCTATTAGGTTAACTGGTATTGTATATCAAAGTAAATACATGTAATAAAGTCTACATATATGTAAAATATAAATTTATTAATCATCAAAAAAATATTCTATAGTACAATATAAAACAGTAAAGATCTAACAAGCTTAAAGTAGTAAGACGAGACAATAAAATACATAAAATGCTCCAATGATGCTAATTATTGAATTTTATGGCTGCTACACCCTGAGAAATAATTAAATAGAATAACTGAATTGTATAGAGGTATTTGTAAAATATTACTTCTGAATTTGAACAATCAAAACAATAAAAAAAATTAATTAATGTCATAGAAGCTTTTCAAACATTTTAATTTGTTTATTCGCTTGCATAAATATTTATCTTGCTTGTATCTCGGAAACTACTTTTTTATGCTCCTGCTGATATTAATACCGGTATTTCTTCCTTCCTAATGGTTTATATAACACCTTGATAAGACAACAGGATAAAACTGCACACAAAATGTCTTCTCAATTTTTTTTTACAATTTATTCAAATCTAGATATATCTCGACCATACAGCAAAGTCTTTGTCCAGTCAATAGGAACCTGCATTCTTAATCTCCAACTTCCTAATCTAGTTAAGTAGGCTGACCTCCATACTAGCCAGGATGTAAAACCTAGAAATACATTTAGTTTAATAATTAACTTCTAAGTGGAATTCACCTGTTCATAATTCATGAGTTGTCAGCACATTCAGATATTGACATTTTACGAGTTTGAAAAATGATTCAGATGATAATGACATCAGAGAAAACATATTTTAGGTAAATAGTACTGATATGACAGTATATGTATTTTTGGCTTCGCAAGTTTTTAGAACTAACAAGTAATACTGTGAACTAATGCTCCCTAATGATACACCACTCTTTCACTTCAAAATATCCCACAATATGGCATGATTATACAAAGCTATTGACAAAATCTTGGTATTGTATGACTTGTCATGGCTGAGAATCATGAGACTAAAAATGTTTATGGATAGACACACACACAGACTGAAAACCCATTGAAGGGGGCTATAAAAACTAAAACTGATTTAGGATGTTTGGCAGTTTCAAAACTAGAGTAAAAACACCTGTGAGCAATGCTCACCATTGATACCCCCCGCTTCACAATTACTTTGAAAATTCAGGTGTTCTTAATTATGAAATTGAAACTTTATCTAGTTAAACGTGAAGGCGAAATTGCAGATAATACATGTAACCCTCCCCAATCCCCCAAAGAATGGCATCCTCTATGTCAATGACAAAGTCCATGTTTTTCTATGGGAAACCTCCAATAATATTCTGATAAAAATGTTTAATATCCAATGCACAATGGCAATATGTGACCAAGATTCTGTATAAGTTTCAACAAATTCCATTCAGTGGTGTAGGAGGAATTGTAAATAAAAGATGGGTATCCCATTATGTCAATGACAAAGTCCATGTTTTTCTATGGGAAACCCCAAATATCATTCCGATCAAAATGTTAAATATCTCCTGCACAATGGCACTATGTGACATGGATTCTGTGTAAGTTTCAACAAATTCCATTCAGTGGTGTAGGAATGAGTTGCACATAAGAGATGGGTATCCCTTATGTCCATGACAAAGTCCATGTTTTTCTATGGGAAACCCCAAATATCGATCCGATCAAAATGGTTAATATCCAATGCACAATGGCACTATGTGACAAGCATTCTGTGTAAGTTTCATTAAATTCCATTCAGTGGTGTAGGAGGAGTTGCACATAAGAGATGAGGCCCCCCTTAGGTCAATGACAATGTCCATGTTTTTCTATGGGAAACCCCAAATATCGATCCGATCAAAATGTTTAATATCTCCTGCACAATGGCACTATGTGACAAGCATTCTGTGTAAGTTTCATTAAATTCCATTCAGTGGTGTAGGAGGAGTTGCACATAAGAGATAGGACCCCTTAGGTCAATGACAAAGTCCATGTTTTTCTATGGGAAACCCCAAATATCATTCCGATCAAAATGTTAAATATCTCCTGCACAATGGCACTATGAGACAAAGATTCTGTGTAAGTTTCATCAAATTCCTTTCAGTGGTGTAGGAGGAGTTGCAAATAATAGAAAGTGTAACGGACGGACGGACGGACGGAAGGACGGACGGACGGACGGACGGAAGGACGGACGGACACCATGAACACTATATACCCCCCGCTTTTCAAGCGGGGGGTATAATAATAAGCTTTAAGCAATTGAAAATTCAACAGGATTTCTCTTAAAAGCCATAAAGAAATATCAAGTACAGTATAAAATCAGGAAATTTTCGCTATGTTCGTGGTAGAGTTAGAATCATGAAAATTTCCTTTGCCAATATTTAACTATCAATAATAAATAATGAGCAATTTACCTAAGTCACGAATAATACAAACAGAACATTAAACCAGGCTTTTTATAAATATATCATCACAAACAATACCCTAAGTGACAAAAACCTGATATATAGGATCTAATTATATTTGTAAGTAAAAGTGTTTGTTACTGGTCAATAGGCCAAAAAAGTAATGCTTTAAAATGGATAAACCAGAGCATTTCCAAAGATCTGACAAAAGCACCAAAAACACAAGCAAATATCATTATTGCTGAACTAGTGAAATGGATAAAACCAAAGAATTTCAAAGATCTGACAAAATGCACCGAAAACGCAACTAAACATCCTTAATGTTGAACCACTAGTAAAATGGATAAAACCAAAGAATTTCAAAGTTCTTACAAAAGCACCAAAAACACAAGCAAACATCCTAAATGTTGAACAACTAGTGAAATGGATAAAACCAAAGAATTTCAAAGTTCTTACAAAAGCACCAGAAACACAAGCAAACATCCTTAATGTTGAACCACTAATGAAATGGATAAAACCAAAGAATACCAAAGATCTGACAAAAGCACCAAAAACACAAGCAAACATCCTTAATGTTGAACCACTAGTAATATTTCATCAACATTCATTTAATGTTTGTTTGTTTGTTTGTTTGATGGTGTTTAACGCCACTTTCAGCAATTTTTCAGCTATATCATGGCGTCCAGTTTTTATTGGGGGAGGAAGCCGGAGTACCCGGAGAAAACCCCCGACCTGCGGTAGGAAAACTGGCAATCCTTGTCAATTAAGATTGGAGTCGAGTACACCCTGCCTGCAGTGAGAATCGAACCCGCAATCTCAGTGTTGACAGACCACGTGATCAATAGTACACGAACTACCTTGACCACTCGGCCACCGAGGCCCCAACATTCATTTAATGTTGAACTACTAGTAATATTTCATCAACATTCATAATAACTAAGTCAATAATGAGGTATGAGAAGGAAATTGCCACATGAAAAAGTTGAAATAGATATGGTCATATGTTATAGCTTGGCAGCTACAGCTACTTGTAGCAAGTTTGCTGAATGTGACCTATGATGTGAAGGGGATTTTGTGATCTGAAAACATGGAAACAGCAATAAGAATCCCTCATGAACATTATATTGGATGCTTTTACATTCAAACAGAAAAAACAAGATACACACTGATACAGTAGTCCCTTCCTTAAAAGACTACCCTTGACCTTATGAAGGTTAGATAAGAAGCCTGGTGCACAGAAACTAAACTGATTAATATCAGGAATTAATAAACAATTTAGTAATACCTTGCATTTTCACTTGTTTGGATTAAAATCAAGACTTATTAAGCAATTTGGAAATACCTTGCCTTTTCACTTGTTTAGATTAAAATCAAGACTTATTAAGCAATTTGGAAATACCTTGCCTTTTCACTTGTTTAGATTAAAATCAAGACTTATTAAGCAATTTGGAAATACCTTACATTTTCACTTGTTTAGATTAAAATCAAGACTTATTAAGCAATTTGGAAATACCTTGCATTTTCACTTGTTTAGATTAAAATCAAGACTTATTAAGCAATTTGGAAATACCTTGCATTTTCACTTATTTAGATTAAAATCAAGACTAATTAAGCAATTTGGAAATACCTTGCATTTTCACTTATTTAGATTAAAATCAAGACTAATTAAGCAAATTGGAAATACCTTGCATTTTCACTTACTTACATTAAAATCAAGACTAATTAAGCAATTTGGAATACCTTGCATTTTCACTTGTTTAGATTAAAATCAAGACTTATTAAGCAATTTGGAAATACCTTGCCTTTTCACTTGTTTAGATTAAAATCAAGACTTATTAAGCAATTTGGAAATACCTTGCATTTTCACTTGTTTAGATTAAAATCAAGACTAATTCAGCAATTTGGAAATACCTTGCATTTTCACTTGTTTAGATTAAAATCAAGACTAATTAAGCAATTTGGAAATACCTTGCATTTTCACTTGTTTAGATTAAAATCAAGACATATTAAGCAATTTGGAAATACCCTGCATTTTCACTTGTTTAGATTAAAATCAAGACTTATTAAGCAATTTGGAAATACCTTGTATTTTCACTTGTTTAGATTAAAATCAAGACATATTAAGCAATTTGGAAATACCCTGCATTTTCACTTGTTTAGAATCGGTCAGAGCCTGGTATTTTCCAATGTAGGCAAGCATTCCCATACTCTGGAATTCAAATGGTTCAGCAAATTCTTTACCAAAGTTAAACATTCTTGCCAAATATCTTCCTGATCTTTCTGCAACCTATAAAAGAAGTTAACACTTTCCTTCATTTTTTTTCATTTTTAATCAATTTCATGAAGGCAATTCCTATTAGAAACTGAATATCAAATAGTGACTAACTATCCGTAGTGATGGCTGACTTTTGTAGTATGCACACCTAGCGAGTATTCACTATTTTGCTCAATTTTACTTTGATTCTGCAATCTGAGAAAATTCCATCTTGCTCTATTAGCATGATATAAATAATTCTAACATGACATTGCAAAGTTACATAACTATTTGTTTAACTTCCTTGATCTCATCATGCATCTCGCCACAAGCGGATTAATGGGTCATTTAGATCTTGGAAATAAAACAAACATCTATAAATAACTGTACAGGTAGATGATAGTCCCAATATAACTTCTATTTAATTAATGATATTGGCCATGTATATAACGAGAAAATTAACTAAACACAAACTTCACAATTAAACACTAACAAACAGATCACCAAAAATTTACAGAAGTTCTAAATAACATTAAAAAACAAATATGAGGGCATAAACTACCGACTTGGAATAGTCGCATAAAACATTTGTTTAAATTGGTTCAAAGAAGAAGTCTTGTTAAACTGGTAGCAGCTATTTTGAATTTCAAAATTGGCAGAAAAACATAAACTTTAAAGAGGATCATGCATTAAATTCTGGTTATAAGCTTTGTTTTGCCTAGTTAACTGGTTTAGAGAAGAAGCCTTTTTAAAAACTTTTCCCCAAATGGCCATTAGGTCCTATGTTAAACTAAGTCCAATGTTGGTGGCCATTTTGAATTTCAGATTGGCATATTCAATACGTAAATTTTACAGAGGACGATTCAATGTATACTGGTGATATGTTTTGTTTCAATTTGTTAACTGGTTTCAGAGAAGACTTTTTAAAACTTTTTCCCAAAGTGTCCTATGTTAAACTAAAGCTTGCAGTGGCAGGCATTTTGAATTTCTGATTGGCATAAAAAACATGAACTTGATAAAGGACTATTCAAACAATATTGCTACTAAGTTTTATAACTTTTTAAAACACTTTCCCATAGGGTCCTATGTTTATATATGATGTCATGTCCTCTCTAACTGCTGTTGCTGACAAACAATACATATACAAATCATCTTGAAGAATGGAAGTTCTCTGTATTGGTGTTGCTTCATATATAATGTATGTGTAGTCAGCACACAACTGAATAGTCTGGTAAATCTAGTCCCTTAGAACCTGATTACCCTTACATATACGGGTAGGATATAGGACAGGTAGAATTATAACCTGGGGAAATAATCAGTTATAAAAGAATAAATCTGTTTATTGTAAGGGTTAATGCAATGGAATGAACGCTGTTACGACATGAACCCATCTGACCTAATCTATCGTTATAGTTAACTGTATGTGTCTGAAGTGTTGTTACTTGGTTGACTTCAGGTATTAGACCTCTTTCAGCAAATATATAATGAAATCTAATTTTACTGCAGGATAGGGGCATGAATACCACAGAGAGCTTTAGTCACCCTTCGACTGACTGCCAATCCTTGTCAATTTAGGTTGCAGTTGAGTACACCATACCAGAAGTCAGACTCAAACTTAAAACCCCAGTGTTAGCATGCCTGTGATACTCGGCCCCTCTTCCTAAATGTGTAACAACTGTATAATAATTTCAATGGATGTCATGAAGAGAGGCAACCTGAAATTTTATTAAGACACTAAATTCAATTTCCTTATGGCTCCAACGGGATCCCTTTATAAAAACCATGACATTTATCCTAAAAATAGTAATGTCTAATAGAGGATCTTCCTTTATATCCAAACCGGAAAATTAGGATATTCCCTGTTAGGGTCAAATGAGGTAAAAGGTCAAATAGGGATTTTTTAGTGACAATAAATGTCAAATGCTCAATGATCTTGCCAACACAGAAAGTATCAAATTTTGCATGAAACGAAGATGTTTTGCACACAGAAATTTGTTACATAATATTTTTCTATGTTCATATTCTGGATTCACTGTTCTTCCAGTAGGCATATCTAATCTCATGACAAAATCAGATTTGGCCATATTGGAAGATCGTCTATAAAACCAAAAAAACAACAAGATTCAATCCAACGTATTTGATCATGGTCTTAAAACATAATAGATGACAGATACCTGAGCTGTACATGGCAGGGGCATGTCTTGTATATCAGCACAATCTCCAATGGCAAAGACACTTTTCTTGTCATCTCCAAGGACATGAAGGTACTTATCTGTCAATATCTACAAAGAAAAGATTTATGAAGGATCAATCTTAAGCAACAACAAAACATGTTATTTTAGAGAGAGTGCTCACTTCAAAAAAATCTATTCCATTTAGTCATCTACTTGTAGGTACTGGGCAGTTTGATAACCAAAAGACATTACCCAGGTTACACACAAATGATTGATTGATTATTGGTGTTTAACGCCCGAGCAGCAATATTTCAGCTATATTCAGGCGAAACACATAAATGACTTTAACGCAAGGGTTTTGAAGAGACAACATTGTAATGCTACAAGACTTCTTTTCAAAACAAGGTTTCAATTTACTATGGAAAATCACCCTATCAAATTTTAAAAAAACACCAAATTTCTACATACTGATTAAATGTGGAAAATAATTGTTCATTTCAATTGGCACCATATTGGATCTCAGGGGCTGCGGTGGGCTTCGCCAATGTCGCCAACTGCGATTTTTTTTTTTCATTTGGCGACAAAATATTGCGTCTGGCGATTTTTTCGGCACCAAGGTTTTATAGTGTTAAACGATGCATGCACGTTTTAAATTTATCGGTAATCGGCGATTGCATCATTCAAGATCCTTTGTCGGCTTCTATGGTCGTAAATACACGTGTATTGTGTAGTATCCAGTGACATGTGTGTTATTTGGAGTTATTTAACGGAAATTGGCAATAAATGAATCAACAAAGTTGTCTGATGAAAAGCAGCTTTACCTGCATCACATTTGAGTAGACGTGTAATAAAACAATTGATGCTGTTAATTAATTTATAAAAATAACAAAACAAACATATTTTTGTAGTAATATTTTTTTTATAATGTAAGTAATAAAATACAGGTATTAAAACTGACGTCGTTGTTGAGTGATTTCTGGACCGGATGTCCGTCTTAATTTCGTTATTAGGAAACTCTTACACATGCGTAGTTCTATTTTCAGTATTTCCGGTTTTATGTTCATTCACGGGAATAGATGTTTCTAATAAATTACTGTAAAATTTTGGTTTCCTGCCAACAAGAAATCACTCACACATCTTTTCATGATTAAAATACAATAAGTGTACGGGCTGCTCGAGACCAAACCTTTGAAAAATTGAATTAAGAGTCTGGCAAACTTGGATTTCGTCCAACGTTACAGAATATGTCACACATACTACATAGTGTTAAACAAACTCGCCATGTCATATAGTAATCTATCGATTTCTAATATGGCGACACTTTTACAAAACTGGCGACGGAAAATTGCAGTTGGCGATTTTTTTGGCGCCAGCTTTTTAGAAGCCAGAGCAGCCCCTGGATCTACAAAAGAAGCATAAGCTTGGCCATACACACTAAGGAGTTTTTGTTTGTCAAGCAAAAACCTCCAATGAAACACACTTAAATGTACTCATGTAGTATAGATTATTGGACAAACCATTTCCTCAGTTTTGATTACAATATGTATTCACTCTTAATATCAATTTTCGTTTCTAAAATTTTGAGCAAGTCTGAAGAATTAGTTATCTTGAGTGAATAAATTTTTAATCCATGCAGTGGTGAAATAGAATTTTAACAGACTTACCTGTCCTTGTTTGTTTTTTGGAAAGTCTAAATCTTTGACAAACTGTCTGGGGGCTATACCACCACTCCATACTACTAAACCACATGGTATTTTATTGCCATTACTTAGAATTACACAATCCTCTTTGACCTCTGTAATGAAAGTCAAATCCTGATTTAATACTCATTAATCAATTATTAATTAATTTTTGAATACTAAAAATATACACAAAAAAAGGCATGATTGATTTATTGATTTTGATAGATTGATTAAAATTTTTATCTTTTTTCAATAATTCTAAAATTCCAGTTTTTCATTGGGTTTGATGGATCAATTTCCAAAGAGACATAATTGACTTAATGCCAAGTATAAACAGCTTATATTTATGAACCACAACCAGTGAACATATATTTTACCTAAAACCATGCACTGATTCATACAAGTATAAATGTAATGATTTGTGCATGTATAAATGTAGTTTACTTTTTACCACTGATTTTTACATGTATCAATGTTATTTACCTATTACCACTGATTTGATAAGATTAAATCTGTCCCTTTCTTTAAGCTTCTTCTCAGCATATTTTTGGAGACTTTCGTCAAATGAGGCCAGGATTTTGTTAGATTCTACAAGTGTTACGCTAACATGCTCTTTCTTCTTTTTGTACAGACGAGATACATCCTGAAATTAACAACATAATGTTAGAACACATATCACCAATATACTCCTATAATTATGAAAGATATTTATAGGTTATTTACGTTTTTTGAAACGAGATGCGTTTTCCCATTCATATCTCATCGAAGGGCGACAGCCCTGAGATGAGATGACGAGAAAATGCATCGAGTTTCATAAAACGTAAATAATCTGTTTATCGCTGTTTTGTAACATTGTTAGTCACAGTGTTACTTTAAGACGTCTTGACAGCGAGCTGAGATGGGCTCATCTCAAGCTAGTAGAGTGAGATGGAATAATATCGCACACAAAGATCAAAGGAAAATACTGCAAAATAGCGATAATCATGGGAAATGTAATACTTAACAACAGTTACTACCTTCATCTGCTTTATGTCAATCTTTGTTTATGTATTTAATTGGTTGAATGATTTCATTATATAAATCAAGCACCTGCCCTTGTCTTTTGATCAATCATGTCTGTGATAGATTAGTTGATCATTAGCTTATACTAAATCAACAAAGGGGGAAATTTAAAGCTTTATCTCTAAATACTAAAACATGGAAAAATATTAATTGTCTTTATGGATGGTTAACCCAGTTCTTAAGTGTTTTCCTTTGAATGGAACAGCAATGATCTATAAAACGATAAACACTCATTGACTTTGTACAAGCAAGATAGCTGATATTGCCACGATTCCCTTTAAAACTATTACAGAGTTAATTCATTCTTACGATCAACATTTCAGATTCTGCCTACATGTGTACAACAACATATGGATAGTATTGTAAAATGTTGATAATTTTCTAAAAACCAAAAAAAATCAAAGGGACTTTACAGATATTATTATGTGTCTGCATGTGTTTTGAGGTAGGAGTAACACTTATCTTTTCTTTTAACTAGTATTTGCTCAACATTACTTTATACTGTTATGTTCTATTTAGATCACTAGTATGCTTTAATCCATCAATTAAATAGGCTTAAATTCAAAGAAAATCATGGGGGAAAATAATCTCTAAAAATCCAGAAATCATCACACTAATACATCAATCATAAAGGCTTAAAACCACATTTAATCATGCTCAGATGCATGTATAATGTGTCCACAATGAAGAAATTAAAGTCTGTAGACACAGAGATTGAATCCTGTATTAGGAGAAATTAAAGTCTGTAGACACAGAGATTGAATCCTGTATTAGGAGAAATTAAAGTCTGTAGACACAGAGATTGAATCCCGTATTAGGAGAAATTAAAGTCTGTAGACACAGAGATTGAATCCTGTATTAGGAGATACTAAAGTCTGTAGACACAGAGATTGAATCCTGTATTAGGAGAAATTAAAGCCTTTTAGACACAGAGAGATTGAATCTGTATTAGGAGAAATTAAAGTCTGTAGACACAGAGAGATTGAATCCTGTATTAGGAGAAATTAAAACCTGTAGCCATAGAGATTGAATACTGTATTAGGAGAAATTAAAGTCTGTAGGCACAGAGAGATTGAATACTGTATTAGGAGAAATTAAAGTCTGTAGACACAGAGAGATTGAATCCTGTATTAGGAGAAATTAAAACCTGCAGCCATAGAGAGATTGAATCCTGTATTAGGAGATATTAAAACCTGTAGCCATAGAGATTGAATCCTGTATTAGGAGGAATTAAAGCCTGTAGCCATAGAGATTGAATCCTGTATTAGAAGAAATTAAAGCCTCTAGCCACAGAGAATAAATACAGTATTAGGAGAAATTAAAGCTTAGAGCCAGACAGATTGAATCCAGTAAGGCTGTAGCCACAGAGATTGAATCCTGTAAGCCTGTAGCCACAGAGATTGAATCCTGTAAGACTGTAGCCACAGAAATGGAATCCAGTAAGCCTGTAGCCACAGAAATGGAATCCAGTAAGCCTGTAGCCACAGAAATGGAATCCAGTAAGCCTGTAGCCACAGAGATTGAATCCAGTAAGCCTGTAACCACAGTGATTGAATCCAGTAAGCCTGTAGCCACAGAGATTGAATCCAGTAAGCCTGCAGCCATAGAAATGAAATCCAGTAAAACTGTTTAGTTACAGATGTCCACAATTTTAATAGCAGAATTTTATTTCAGACATAATTGATAAAAACAATAAATATAAAGGCTGAAATATCGATGGGTGGAACATTTAGGCTCACAAAAGTGTGTCATATCTGGTCTGTAAATACATCACATATTTGGTCTGGAACATTGTGTATACCAGCAAGTATGGGAAGAGAATTTCATCATTTGTAAAATTCTTTTCCACATAAAATATGATTATATACCTGTTCTACAAAGTCGTAAAGTTCAGCCCCAAACTCCACTCCCGTGGGTCCACCTCCTACTATTACTGTATGTAGCAATCGTTTGCCTTCTGCTTCATCAATACCAGGTTGCACTGACAATTCAAAATTATGTAGAATCCTGTTGCGTATCCTCCTTGCATCAGCAATTTCCTAAAGAAAGAAAGGTTAAGGCAGTTCTACAATTTGTCCTTGCTCTTCACAACTGATACATCTCTTATCTGTATTAAGTTGTAGAAACGATTTTAAATTTATTTTATTCATTAATAATTTTGTTGTTTTTAATTGGTTCAAAGTCTAAAACATGATAGTTTGTACTTTGGTGGATTAAGTTTTGTGGATTGTGCGTTTACTAAAAATACAGCACAAAATTCCAAAAATTGTGTTAGTGTCCCAATCAGCCAATCATATTTTACATCATGTTATTTATCGTCTGCTGGAACACAACAACAAACAATAGACAGTGTTGTGCACAAAGGGTTTGCATCCTTGAATAAGGATGAGATGGACTTCTTATCTGAAAATTTAGATGCAAAGAACACTAAAAAACAGACACATACAGTGGTGAAAATGTTTGTTTATCTTAGAGTAGAGCCTTCTGCTCAATTTTAAAGATTATCAATTAATAATAATAAAAAAAAAATTATTTCACAAATACCCGTGCAAGACATGATTTATCTGTTTAATTACATATATCACTGCAATGTTTTCAAAATATTAAAAACTAGTTATTTTTACCTTTAAAAAGAAAGCATGCTCTTGTACACCGGGAACATTAAATGTATTACTGAGTGCCCCAACACCAATTACAAGTTTGTCATAATCCAAAGAATACTTCAGTTCCGGTTTTAGAACGCTTTCACAGTAAACTTTCTTGTTTGCAGTGTCAACCTTTGTTGCATATGACAAATGGAAGTGATCTGGTTGTCGGAATATGGTGTTTCTAACAGGTTCAATCACTGATCTGCACAAAATATAATTAAGAATAAAAGTAATAAAACTTTTTAAAAATTTCTTGCAATTAATTTAATCACTGAGCTTTAAAGTTAAGCCTTAAAAATTTATGCCTGTAATTGATGCAGTAGGTTTTTTTAAAATTTAGATACAAGTAAATTGAGAAAGATTGTAGCAGTTTTTTTATTGTTCATGCTGACTAAATGTTTTTTATTGACATGCACATGAATGCCCAAGGCCTTAGTCCACACTTGAACATATTTTATTTTTCCATGTTCCAATCTAAAGTGTTTGAACTTAGATAAGTTGGCTTTTCCATCTTTTTTAAACATTAATTTCATGATTTATGCATTTGGCTGTACATATCTAACAACCAAAATATATTGCCATGAACTGGTTAAACAAAACTGGATAATTTTTGGATAGGTTAAATGACTTGTGTAAAATAACTGCTACAAAATTACATGTATGTGACTCAAAATGACTCATAGCTTAATCAATTCTTTACTTTTGATAAAGCTGATAGTGAAAATCACAAAATAAATGACCATGTAATTAACAAATTTTTATCTGATAAAAACTATGTTTTTAATTTTCAGTAATACAGTAACTAATGTACTAATCTTACCTAAATTCTAAAGTGCCAACTGTCGTACTACATAGTAACGGTGTAAACAAGAAGTGATTCCTCGGACTAACAACAATCACATCAAATTTCTTCTTATCAATAGTTTTCAGCACACTGTAACTTCCCCAACCAGTTCCAAGAATCACCAGCTTCTCCCGTTTCTCCTTTCCATTCTGTAGTTGTTCTTCCCCAGCTTTTATCAATTCATTCGTTTTGTGGCGAAATTCACTAAGCTTTTGTCTAAACACTCGTAATGCCATTTTTCCAGAAGATAACAACAACTTTAAAATTATCTTTCCAAGCAAATATATTCACAAATTAATATAAATATTATTCACATTATTTCTAACAAATGAAATTTTCCTCAAATAACATCCACACATAATTTCTTATTTCTTTGACTCTAAAAAAAGAAAGTTAAAACAGTTTATTATTTCTTTTAATAACTACTAGTACATGAAAATACTCTCTACTTATATGCAAATGTTTTAACTTAATCAAAATGATAACAGGTACCCATTTCATCCCTGTATTCCTCTGGAAATGATCAGTTTTTCACTTTTCGTTTGCTTTCTGGTGCATTTGGATTCTCTCCCCTGTAAAATTTTTTCAAAAGATGTATGGCTCTTTCAGCCATAATACCACTTATACTTTGCAGCAGGGGTCCTAGTGTAGGCAATTCATCACTATGAACAGATAAAATTGAGCCACACCCACCAAATCTATCATTGGCACATCCATAAATAACTAAGGGAATTTCCATTTGTCTTAATGCCCCAGTACACATTATACATGGTTCAACTGTTACATATAAAACACACTTTCTGAAAACACTTTTAGAATCGAGCTTGTTATCATGGCAGTGCTTTAGAACTTTGTCTATTGCTACTATTTCTGCATGTCGTGTTGCATTTTTTGTTTCATTCACTTCATTTCTTCCTACTGCTATTTCTTTCCCATCATGCACCAGCAAACATCCCACTGGAACCTCTCCAGACTTTAAAGCTTCCTCAGCAAGATCAAAGGTTCTTTCCATCCAAGCATTATGATTCTCATCCATTGTTACTGAAAGTTCAAAACTTAAATTGCTTGAAAAAATGAAGTTTAAGAGCTGCATGCAGGACCTAAAAATAATTCTAGCCAACATCAGATTTTATAATCATGACCTGTACATGTTTACAGACCTAATCATCAACTGAGAACTTTTAATCAATTAAATGATAAATTGATATCTGTCAATCAGTATACTCCAGCTATATTTGCCTACTGATTGATTGATTTATGGAATGAATGGGTTTTATTTTTAGCCAATTGCATCATTCTAAAAGGTATAATACATACCAAGGCATCTGTAGATAATAATGTCCAATTTCCACTTTGGTGGTCAACAACACAATTTTGGCTTTATTAATATAGTGTCTACAATGCTTTTTGAAAAGGGATACACACTCAGCAGATCTTTAAGGTAAAAGTTCAAAGATTAACCTCCTTAATTTTGATAACCAAGAAAGTGTGTCTCAATGACACTGATGTTCTGCTTGGCAGACGTAGCACCCCCCCCCCCCCCCCCACCCCCTTTTTCTAAGTTAATTCAAGGATAAATATTTGGCAAAGGGTATATAAAAAAGGGTAAATCTAAATCATAACAAAATAAAGTAAAAACCTGGCTGCTGAATGAATCAAAACATTTATTTCAAGATAGCTTAAAAGATAACCTTGCACTTAAATTAAACTATTAACTAGAGTAAAAACACCTGTGAGCAATGCTCACCATTGATACCCCCCGCTTCACAATTACTTTGAAAATTCAGGTGTTCTTAATTATGAAATTGAAACTTTATCTAGTTAAACGTAAAGGCGAAATTGCAGATAATACATGTAACCCTCCCCAATCCCCCAAAGAATGGCATCCCCTATGTCAATGACAAAGTCCATGTTTTTCTATGGCAAACCTCCAATAATATTCTGATAAAAATGTTTAATATCCAGTGCACAATGGCAATATGTGACCAAGATTCTGTATAAGTTACAACAAATTCCATTTAGTGGTGTAGGAGGAATTGTAAATAAAAGATGGGTATCCCATTATGTCCATTACAAACTCCATGTTTTTCTATGGGAAACCCCAAATATCATTCCGATCAAAATGTTAAATATCTCCTGCACAATGGCACTATGTGACATGGATTCTGTGTAAGTTTCAACAAATTCCATTCAGTGGTGTAGGAATGAGTTGCACATAAGAGATGGGTATCCCTTATGTCCATGACAAAGTCCATGTTTTTCTATGGGAAACCCCAAATATCATTCCAATCGAAATGTTATATATCTAGTGCACAGTGGCAATATGTGACAACATTCTGTGTAAGTTTCATCAAATTCCATTTAGTGGTGTAGGAGGAGTCGCACATAAGAAATGGGTATCCCCTTTTGTCAATGACAGTCCATGTTGTTCTATGGGAAACCCCAAATATCATTCCGATCAAAATAATAAATATCTCCTGCACAATGGCACTATGTGACAAGGATTCTGTGTAAGTTTCAACAAATTCCATTCAGTGGTGTAGGAGGAGTTGCACATAAGACATGAGGACCCCCTTAGGTCAATGACAATGTCCATGTTTTTCTATGGGAAACCCCAAATATCGATCCGATCAAAATGTTTAATATCTCCTGCACAATGGCACTATGTGACAAGGATGCTGTGTAAGTTTCTTTAAATTCCATTCAGTGGTGTAGGAGGAGTTGCACATAAGAGATGAGGCCCCCCTTAGGTCAATGACAATGTCCATGTTTTTCTATGGGAAACCCCAAACATCGATCCGATCAAAATGTTTAATATCTCCTGCACAATGGCACTATGTGACAAGCATTCTGTGTAAGTTTCATTAAATTCCATTCAGTGGTGTAGGAGGAGTTGCACATAAGAGATAGGGACCCCCTTAGGTCAATGACAAAGTCCATGTTTTTCTATGGGAAACCCCTAATATCATTCCGATCAAAATGTTAAATATCTCCTGCACAATGGCACTATGAGACAAAGATTCTGTGTAAGTTTCATCAAATTCCTTTCAGTGGTGTAGGAGGAGTTGCAAATAATAGAAAGTGTAACGGACAGACGGACGGCCGGAAGGACGGACGGACGGAAGGACGGACGGACGGACGGAAGGAAGGACGGACACCATGAACACTATATACCCCCCGCTTTTCAAGCGGGGGGTATAATGATGTTTAATTCTTACATACACCTTAAGTTGATTAACTTGAGACAAAATAAAATATGTCTCTTAAATAACTGTGTAGCTACATGTATTAATTGCTTCAAAAGTTATAAGACTGCTTTAAACATGGCTTAAAAAGGGCAAGTTTTATCATTGTTCATTAGACAACTTCAATTTCGTTATCACTATTAAAGGTCTATATTTTGATAGTTTTTAATTTCTTTTTAATTTTCATAACCTTTGTTTATACAGGTTTTGATTATATTAAATATACTTCTTTTTTCCGATATACTGGTGCAGTAACCTATACGGACGATGAACCATAAAGATAATATTCTCCAACAGATTGTAGAACAAAAGGACCAACTAAACACGCTGAATCAAAGGGATAACTTTTCACATAATGCCAAAAAATCAAGTTTTACAATCAATTAAATTAATGATTAGTTCATCATAGCATTTGATCATATTGTGGCAAAACTGAACAAGGAAAAATATATAAAACATATAAAATTCCAACAGATACAACTGCTGTATATTGTCCTTGTGGTCCATAAGATACGAGATAGACGGATAAAAATCTTTTCTTTATATAAAAAAAGTTCAAATTAAGCTCTAGTCGATTACTGGTCTAAAATTGAAGTAAAAGTGATACATGTAGGCCCTTTCCAGCTCACAGTGAGCCAATCTTTCATTGTTACATAGCGTTTATGATGTCTCTTTATTATCACTGCATTATTGGTATTACACTATTTATGGGGGAATAAAATAAAGCAGTCAAAATTTAAAAGCAAAACATGTGCAACTTCCATCATGGTTTGTCACTTTATCATTGCTGAAATTAAATATATTTTCAACTTACATACTTAATTTGTACTTATTAACAAAATATTATGATACAGTAGACTGGAACGACCTACTACATGTAGTATTATTACCTATGTATTTAAATTATTGCTAAAAATAAGTTTTGAAATAAGGTTATTAGGTATAACATTAAATTAATCATAGATATCTTCACTAATAGGTCATGTCAACAAGGGACGTTAAATACTATAACACTGCCTAAAGGGCTGTATGAATTGATGTTCTTCATTAAATACTATAACACTGCCTAAAAGGCTGTATGAATTGATGTTCTTCATTAAATACTATAACACTGCCTAAAGGGCTGTATGAATTGCTGTTCTTCATTAAATACTATAACACTGCCTAAAAGGCTGTATGAATTGATGTTCTTCATTAAATACTATAACACTGCCTAAAGGGCTGTATGAATTGCTGTTCTTCATTAAATACTATAACACTGCCTAAAGGGCTGTATGAATTGATGTTCTTCATTAAATACTATAACACTGCCTAAAAGGCTGTATGAATTGATGTTCTTCATTAAATACTATAACACTGCCTAAAGGGCTGTATGAATTGCTGTTCTTCATTAAATACTATAACACTGCCTAAAAGGCTGTATGAATTGATGTTCTTCATTAAATACTATAACACTGCCTAAAGGGCTGTATGAATTGCTGTTCTTCATTAAATACTATAACACTGCCTAAAAGGCTGTATGAATTGATGTTCTTCATTAAATACTATAACACTGCCTAAAGGGCTGTATGAATTGCTGTTCTTCATTAAATACTATAACACTGCCTAAATGGCTGTATGAATTGCTGTTCTTCATTAAATACTATAACACTGCCTAAAGGGCTGTATGAATTGCTGTTCTTCATTAAATACTATAACACTGCCTAAAGGGCTGTATGAATTGCTGTTCTTCATTAAATACTATAACACTGCCTAAAGGGCTGTATGAATTGCTGTTCTTCATTAAATACCATAACACTGCCTAAAGGGCTGTATGAATTGCTGTTCTTCATTAAATACTATAACACTGCCTAAAGGGCTGTATGAATTGCTGTTCTTCATTAAATACTATAACACTGCCTAAAGGGCTGTATGAATTGCTGTTCTTCATTAAATACTATGACATTGCCTAAAGGGCTGTATGAATTGCTGTTCTTCATTAAATACTATAACATTGCCTAAAGGGCTGTATGAATTGCTGTTCTTCATTAAATACTATAACACTGCCTAAAGGGCTGTATGAATTTCTGTTCTTCATTAAATACTATAACATTGCCTAAAGGGCTGTATGAATTGCTGTTCTTCATTAAATACTATAACATTGCCTAAAGGGCTGTATGAATTTCTGTTCTTCATTAAATACTATAACACTGCCTAAAGGGCTGTATGAATTGCTGTTCTTCATTAAATACTATAACACTGTCTAAAGGGCTGTATGAATTGCTGTTCTTCATTAAATACTATAACATTGCCTAAAGGGCTGTATGAATTGCTGTTCTTCATTAAATACTATAACACTGCCTAAAGGGCTGTATGAATTGCTGTTCTTCATTAAATACTATAACATTGCCTAAAGGGCTGTATGAATTGCTGTTCTTCATTAAATACTATAACACTGCCTAAAGGGCTGTATGAATTGCTGTTCTATATTAAATACTATAACACTGCCTAAAGGGCTGTATGAATTGCTGTTCTTCATTAAATACTATAACATTGCCTAAAGGGCTGTATGAATTGCTGTTCTTCATTAAATACTATAACACTGCCTAAAGGGCTGTATGAATTGCTGTTCTTCACAACCAGAATGTTTCAGAACAGGAACTGAGTAAAACGGAACAGTGTTCTGTCTGTGCTGATTTCATAGTTAGTGCTGACAAAACAAAGACATAATAAGACTGGCTTCCAACATATTAAAGGTGCATCATTGCATCAATTGTCGCTTGCTTTTTGAGAACCTAGGATATTTTATTTCCCATAAATGTGCTAAAGATTAGAATTTTGCTTCTCTGCCTGTAGCTTTTGAATATTAATCTAGAGATCTTTAATTTCTTGGTCATTATCAATACAACCTTTACATTTTGCAAAGTAATCATGGTCATCATAGAGCAAAGGGTGACAAATGTTAGTTGATTCCCTTTCATTTCCAACAGATTTTCTTTTTTTTACTGGTGTATGAATAACAGATCTGTCCAGAGGTGGTTGTTGTGACTTTGTAATTGTGGTAGTAAAAACATGTCCAAGATAGAGTGTAGGATAAGGGTTCAACTGGGTTGGCTCATTATCAATAAAATGTCTTGAGCACACACGGGCACAGTTTGTAGGTGTCCAAATTGTTTTCCAATCTTTTGACATTCTGTTAATATTTTTTATCCACACAGATCTTTTGTGTGGATCTTTTAAAATACTTGGAAAGGGATGTTAAACAAATGGAGGATTGCAAATACATCGTGATGTTCCAAAGTTGCATTGATGTAAAACACAGTATTGTTCTCTCCATTTTCCCAATTTGTATTTGTTGAAACTCCCAGTAACATAACAAAGACGAATGTTTTCAAATTTAACTAAATTAACTCAGAAAAACAATAAATCATGCAAACATACCCATTACCACAAGGCTGAAAAGTTCAAATCACAGAGATTTTACTTACAACATAAATCAATGAGCTGTATTAAATAAACCAAAAACAAGACCAATCTTATTAAAATGTGATTAAAAATTGTCCAGACCTATAGTAGATTTTACGATTATAATCAATGTTAAAATCTGCATATTAATCTCAAGCCGAGCTGGTCAGTAAAAGTTCTTTTCAATTATTACATGATAATATTTTTCATGCATTAGTTTTTTTTTGACAGTATGGTTATAAAAACAAAATACCAAATATATGAATGTCCAATAGATAGATTAATTTTTGCTCAACTTTTGGAGCAATACTTCAGAAGGACATGAGTTTAAAAGACTTCATTTGTACATTGTTGGAAGATAAAGAGTTGCTATTTAAAGTTATTAAAGGGTTGTTTATGTTTAGACATTGTTATAATTTGATGAAAATTAAAAATGTTTCATATTATTGTTAATGTTGCTTGGATTGTCTTAAAATACAGATCATGAATAGATGGACGTTTGTTTGTTTGAATGATGTTATAACAGTTTTTCAGCAGTTTTACAGCTATATCATGGCATCCAGTTTTTATTGGGGGAGTACCTGAATGGCCAATAAAGAAAGCACAACAAGAATGATTGATAATTAACTGGATGCATGTATTTTTCCATGTATATTACCCACCAAAGGGCTTTATAGTCTTGTAGCATAGCCTGTGTTGAGCTCTTGAGCAGAGCAAAATGAAATGTCCTGCAATGTGACTCTGATGTCTTACTAGTAAAGGGACAAACAGCCAATTTGGTTGATAAGACATGAGCAAATTTCAATGTATCTTTATCAGATGGGTGATAAGAAAACTTTATTTGTAATTAAAATCTATAGATGCAATTTAAATGCCACAACTTTGATCATACTTTTTCCAGGTAGTTCTGTTTATCCCCTTTCCCCTGGTATTCCAGCTTCATCTGCCAGCAAAAACTTAATATGTAGCTGAAAAATATGGCTGAAAGTGGCATTAAACACTATTACAACAGAGACAATCATAAACTTTACACCAGATACCAAAAATATCAGTCTGGAGTACCTGGTCTTATTCCAACCAGAGACATATAATTATATTAAATGTCTCTGTTCCAACTTGTTGGATTTTCAAGAACTTGTACCAAGAAAAATGCATTTGGGGTATATAGGACTATCAGTGACATATAATTTTATGTCTCTGGGACTATTAATTAAGTTTCCAGAGTTATCTAAATAGAGGAGAAATATTATATTTTTTACTTGTAAATGTATGTTACTCTTTATACACGATACAGCCAAGGAGGTATTGTGTCGAAGGTAGTCCATAGCCTACTATGGCACATGCATAGAAAATTTAGGTTCCTTTGCAGGTATACGGTTTATTAAGGACAAGTGGGTCAGGTGTTGGTATTAAGACTTCATGCATTCAAAATCAGTACATGTAAGATGGCTTTTATTAATCAATAAACGTTTTATAATGTAAAGAAATAAACCAGCATTTTGATACTGAATGACCGTTGACATAATGTAAACAAACGAATTGCACTTGAAAAAAAATGCATGGTAATTTTTTATATTCGTAGTCAAAGGCCGGTATTCCAAACGTATTTCCTTACATTGTGGTATCTGAGTTCACATCTGTATGTCTAAATATATATTCAAATACGTGTGTTGATAAATTATTGTCATCGGTCTGTTACAGGCGGAAATCTCGAGGAGTCCTGAGTATTAGGGCATTTGACCTTTGACCGAAATGTGGCGACAACCGGCAACTCGAGTATTAAACATTGTTTTAGAGTCCAATGAAGCCGATCATTGAATAAACTATTTCCTGTCCAGAAAATTCTATAACCATACAATTAGCGATGTGTCCCAGAACATGTTCAAGACAGACGAGACATTCACCGATTTCTGCCTTCTCATGTCAGTATGCTGTTGTCCGTCTACTATAAGTACTCCTTAATTATTGTAATTTACCTACTAGTATATTTCTGTTAAAAGCTACTCATTTGAATGATAAATGTATATTATGGCAAAAAAAGGATATATAACTACATGTTATACATCTTTGGAAATACAATGTAATATTACATCAGAACTTAAGGACTTATATTTTTTTGTAATAAAACAGAGTTATTTCCCTTAGTAATGATGTGGTCAAATAGGGTGTCAAATGTTTTCAGTAAATATTATTAATATAATTACTTAGGGCTCATAAAAACACATTTGTTTGGAACTTCCAGTAAGATTTAAATGCTGTTGTACCATGAGCAATAAATACATTCCATATTTTGCACTTTTAACAAACAAAATTTAAGCCGGAAATTACGTTCGCATCCTTCTGCGCTTGTCAGCATATTTTGGTGACGTGAACACAAGGAAAGTAGGGGAAGAAATATTTGCCCTAGATCTTCAGTGTTGCAGACTACATTTTCTTTTCTTATTGATGCTGTAATTTGAGCCGAAGATGAATACATATGTCGTAAGTGTAATTCTAGAAAAATATTATTTGAAACCACGATTTTAATCATGACTTTGCTGCATATCCCTCGAACTCGGCGTCCGAACTTGGCAACCAGCATGTGCAATAACAATTTATCAATGATCTTTTCTTTTAGTATCAACGTCTCAATTGGTCTGGTAGCTTTCATGTTCAGGAAAAATAAATAATGTTGACCAATCATATAAATAACTAATAAAAATATTATTTTCAGCAGCTAAGACATTATTATATACTAAAAGTTAAAGACACCCAGTTCAGTTGCTCTCAGTGTTTTGTTTGCATTTTTTTATGATTCCATATTGTACCTTTTGAAGTGTTAAAATCCAATTTAACACATTTGTACACATTTGTACACGATAACGGGTCCATATTTTATATTATGCATGTTGACAAGTTCCGAATCGTCCTTGACATTTGCTAGGGGAATTTTACATAGGAAGTCAGCCATTTGAGTTTCAACAGGATTTTTGCTTTCATAACGTTCAGGGGTATTCAGACAAACAGAGAGGATTTTCCCGCCTTAACTGTAGACAATATTACCCAAAGGATTTCGAACAGACGACAATTAGTCCGAGAATCCTCTGCCGTCCAACACTTTTTTTTGGGGTGGGACGTCAGAGAGCTCTCCATAAGCAAAACAGAAGATTTTGCAACAACGGTCTGGGTTGGCACATTTCATAGTTACAGAGAAACTGCCGTAACCCAAAACTTTAACATAGTCGCTGGACCGTGAAATTGATGTCAAGGTCAGGTGACACCTACAAGACAGTCATGTACTAGTCATCAGCAACCTATATACCAAATATTGTCATCCTACCATGCGTGGTAACAGAGGAACTGCTGTAACCCAAAAACTTTAACATAGTCGCTGGAACGTGAAATTGAGGTCAAGGTCAGGTGACAGGTGACTGACTGGCAAGTACTCATCATAAGCTACCTCTGTACCAAATTTGATGGACCTAGGGCTTGGGCTTACAAATATATGAAGCAAGATGTCAAGTGTTTACACCATCGCCGCCGGAATCCCATATTTATCGCAGGCGAGACAAAAATGCAAGCAAAAAATTTTTCCAACGGGGTTTGGCATTATAGTATACTGTGGAGGAAACGGAGTATGGCCAAAATGTCCAGATACGTATTTATGGTTGTTATAGGATATTGCACAAAAACGAAAAAGGCTTATAGTTTTATAGTCTGAGAATTATGAATTTCCTCAGCCATACAAAAGAGTGGGCAGGAAGAGGATTTCTTGAACTATACTAAATGTTGACGTATTTTGGTTATTGTTTTTGCGCGACAAATGAAAACTACTTACCGCGTATGGTCCAGCTCATGCTCCTTTTGTAGATAAAAAAATGCATGGTTGGATGACAATATTTGGTACTGTGGTTTCATTTTTATTCGTGGGTTACCAATTTTCGTCGTTTTTGTGGGTGGGGACAAACCACGAAATTAAGAATTCAAGGAATAATGATCTCAAGAAATCTATAATGACTGTAAGCTGACATGAGAAACTGCTATGGGACATTTGTTCACATGGATAATGACGACTGATGTTCAGCATGCATTGTGATATTGATACGTTTTAAATAGTGAATAACAATTTTGCATTTTGTACAACATTAGTGTGTTTATGACACTAAAAAGAAATAAAATTGATTAAATAAACATCGTTTTTATTGTCTCGCCTGCGACAAAAGTCGCTGGAGGCGAGACATATGTATGGGAATCCGGCGGCGGCATAAACACTTGACATCTTGCTTCATATCTTTGTAAGCCCAAGCCCTAGGTCCATCAAATTTGGTCCAGAGGTAGCTTATGATGAGTACTTGCCAGTCAGTCACCTGTCACCTGACCTTGACCTCAATTTCACGGTCCAGTGACTATGTTAAAGTTTTTGGGTTACGACAGTTCCTCTGTAACTGCGCATGGTAGGATGACAATATTTGGTGTATAGGTTGCTGATGACTAGTACATGACTGTCTGGTAGGTGTCACCTGACCTTGACCTCAATTTCACGGTCCAGCGACTACGTTAAAGTTTTTGGGTTACGACAGTTCCTCTGTAACTACGCATGGTAGGATGACAATATTTGGTGTATAGGTTGCTGATGACTAGTTCATGACTGTCTGGTAGGTGTCACCTGACCTTGACCTCAATTTCACGGTCCAGTGACTACGTTAAAGTTTTTGGGTTACGACAGTTCCTCTGTAACTACGCATGGTAGGATGACAATATTTGGTGTATAGGTTGCTGATGAGTAGTTCATGACTGTCTGGTAGGTGTCACCTGACCTTGACCTCAATTTCACGGTCCAGTGACTACGTTAAAGTTTTTGGGTTACGACAGTTCCTCTGTAACTACGCATGGTAGGATGACAATATTTGGTGTATAGGTTGCTGATGACTAGTACATGACTGTCTGGTAGGTGTCACCTGACCTTGACCTCAATTTCACGGTCCAGTGACTACGTTAAAGTTTTTGGGTTACGACAGTTCCTCTGTAACTACGCATGGTAGGATGACAATATTTGGTGTATAGGTTGCTGATGACTAGTACATGACTGTCTGGTAGGTGTCACCTGACCTTGACCTCAATTTCACGGTCCAGTGACTACGTTAAAGTTTTTGGGTTACGACAGTTCCTCTGTAACTACGCATGGTAGGATGACAATATTTGGTGTATAGGTTGCTGATGACTAGTACATGACTGTCTGGTAGGTGTCACCTGACCTTGACCTCAATTTCACGGTCCAGCGACTACGTTAAAGTTTTTGGGTTACGACAGTTCCTCTGTAACTACGCATGGTAGGATGACAATATTTGGCGTATAGGTTGCTGATGACTAGTACATGACTGTCTGGTAGGTGTCACCTGACCTTGACCTCAATTTCACGGTCCAGTGACTACGTTAAAAGTTTTTGGGTTACGACAGTTCCTCTGTAACTACACATGGTAGGATGAAAATATTTGGTGTATAGGTTGCTGATGACTAGTACATGACTGTCTGGTAGGTGTCACCTGACCTTGACCTCAATTTCACGGTCCAGCGACTACGTTAAAGTTTTTGGGTTACGATAGTTCCTCTGTAACTACGCATGGTAGGATGACAATATTTGGTATATAGGTTGCTGATGAATAGTACATGACTGTCTGGTAGGTTCCACCTGACCTTGACCTCAATTTCACGGTCCAGCAACTACGTTAAAATTTTTGGGTTACGGCTGTTCCCCTGTAACTATGCAGGGTATGGTGACAATATTTTGTATACAGGCCGCTGCTGATATTAAATGCTATTTACGTAATGCTTATGACGAAATTTATTTTCGTTACTGATGCGGAATACAGGCGAGACGTTTTTCTGTGTCCACACTTGTTTTTAATTGCCTAATCCCGTCAGTAATGAATGTACTTCCTGTTGTGGCTTTTCAATGTAAAGTGTTGATGTATACACAAATATTGAAGTAACTTTCTTAATTAAAATAAAGATCAATAATTTATAAGCAATTTATTTTCTACACCTTTTATACTGATTTCCATCTTTGAAAACCACTAATTATATCATCAATTTTATTGTCAAACATCAAACTTAATCTTTGCCCCAGGGAATGTACGACGAATTTACAATGAACTGTTTACTTAGATTGGTTTGAATAAAGTGACATGTTTATTAATTGTTTTTCTTATGTTTATGGCTACAAAACAAAATCTGTTTAATCTTTATTACTTTATGTTCCTTTGAAAACAAAACAGTCATTACGCCGTTTTCACGTACACTATCACATGATATATGGTATCGCGTGATTTTATTTAAGGCACTTTACTTAACGCACAGTCTTGATCAGTCTTTATGTTCAGTGTGGGCTTTGCACCACGCCACAACAACAAAAAACAGGCTTCGTTTTGCATCGTCTTTATTAGACCGTCCCATTTCGTTTTATTGTTCGCCGGTTTTCAATAAAAGCACTGTAAATTTCTATGAAATCCTGTGATCAGCATTACAATTGTCACCTCATGAGAGCGATTATATCTTGAAAATGAATACCGAAAATTTGTAAGCAATTCCCTCATTTTCCATTTTTGGAATTTTTTTACCCTGTGAACCACGAATTTAAGAATCCCACGAAATGTCTTTTTTCCTCCAACCACGAAAATTGATACCCACGAAAATAAATGAAACCACAGTATATATGTTGCTGATGAATATTACATGACTGTCTGGTTGGTGCCACCTGACCTTGACCTCAATTACATGGTCCAGCGACTACGTTAAAGTGTTTGGGTTACGGCTGTTCCCCTGTAACCATGCATGGTAGGATGACAATATTTGGTACATTGTATACATGTATATGTTGCTGATGAATAGTACATCACTGTCTGGTAGGTGTCACCTGACCTTGACCTCAATTTCACGGTCCAGCGACTACATTAAAGTTTTTGTATTAGGACAATTCCTCTGTAACTATGCATGGTACTAGTATGGTGACAATATTTGGTAAACAGGCCGCTGCTGATATTTAATGCTATTTACATAATGCTTAAAATGCTAATGCGGAATGCAGGCGAGACGTTTTTCTGTGTCCACACTTGTTTTATTTTTCTATATTTTACCCTTTTATTACTAAAATTCACAGTGATACCTGTAGGATTTTTTTATGGTGAGTCCTGGTCCACTTTTCAAAGTGGTGAGTCCCAAGAAATTTTCATGAGTCCCACATATTGCAGATGAGTCCAGCAAAGTGCTTGCATACAACCGTTTTCTTTTATGACTGACCCATTAAATGTCTTTTTATAAAAAGATATATATGGCTTGCAGAATGTTTATCCCATGCTGTTTGTTATTAGTAGTAGCTGAGTTTGGAAGTCTTTTGGAGTATGATTGAACTGCACCCATAACTTGAAACATGCTGGTTTTTGCCTATTAAAGAGAGACTTTTGTCTTACCTGGATGCAGATGCTGACATTAATATTTCTTCCAAACAACTCATCACAAATGTAGCATATTATCTTATTAATTAATTGTTTGGAAAAAACTACCAATTGAAATAAGGGGAGCTGAAAACTTTGAAACTTTTAAAGTAAAAGTATCAGAATACTTTATTAAGCTTCAAAATGAAGGTACACAAACTGTCTTGTAAACATTCTTGCCATTACCAAACATATTAATATACAGTAAAACCTGTATAAACCGGCTACCTATGGGACCGAACAATATGACCGGTTTGGACAGTGGGCCGGTTTGTTCGGATATGGAAAATCAGCGGAAGTGAAGATGAAAAAGGGGGGTTTAAAAGACTACGGACACCTTTGATGCACACTCGTTTTATATGCAACGGAATACATGGAAGAAATGTAATAAAATTTATTATTTTAAATAAAACTTATAATACACACTGATATTTTATTGATATATAGGAGACTAATAATTACTCAATAGTTTACCGCAAAATACATGTCAGGCATGTCAGTGGTTCCTTGTCTTTTCTCCAATTTTCTTCGCACGATAGTGTTCTCTGTTAGTGATTGCATAAGCAAAAGATACTACAGGTACCGATAATTTTTACTGTTTGCAAAGTTTATCATGTATGCTATGTGTCGTAGCATATCCCGAGACTTAATTCTTTACGAGATCGTTTGCGACGGCATGTTACATCATCGTCAAATTTTCGGTCTCCATTTTTACTTTTGAAATTATTGGTTTTGAAAACGATTCGCATGTATCTAAAACATCGGTTCATTAATAGGATTCACTTTTGAAAATAATGCAAATTAGGAAAATTAAATTAATGGGTTTGAAAACAATTCACCTTTGTTGTACGCTTTGGTTCATTAATTAAATACGCCCTCAAGGAGACCTCACAAGTCATGTAAATTACCTTGTTTGGAATAGCTATCAATTTATTCAATAAATACATCTGGTCATGTAAATTATTCGGTTTAAACAGGTAAATTTTAATTGAGAAATGTGTATTGGGACTGGACATAAGGGTCGTAATTCGGAATACACGAGGTCCGGTTTATACAGGTTAAATTAACGAAGGATTATAAGGGAAAAAAATGGGACCTAAATTTTCGACCGGAATCGACAGGGAACCGGTTTATTCAGGGGCCGGTTTTAAAAGGTTTTACTGTACATGTAATTTCTTTTATTATTGTTATTGTACTGTTTATTGTATATGTAACATCATATACTGTGTGTGTGTGTGGTTTTTTTCTTTATGTGAAGGCCTCTAGTGAGATTAACATTGTATTGTTAAATAAAGAATTTATTATTATTATTATTATATACATTAAAAACTATGCAATAATAAATAAAAACTCCATATTTTGCAGACGATATTTATTGTCGGCAAAATATGGAGTTTTTATTTTATATACACAAATTAAAAGTTTATTAGATAACTAATTAGTGTTCATATTAAAGATATATTAGTACCGGTCAAGAATTCTTACTTAAAAAAAAATCGTAAGGAGTGCAAGGTTCCGACCTTTTATTAAAATTTGAAACGAGGGTGTTATCAACGCTTAATTTTAACTATAAAGAGTGTCCATCAACAATGCACGTTTATTGTTTAATAAACATCTTATTATACACAGAAATAATTCACAAAGCTGAAAGCAACTGCTTCATGGGAAACCCATCTATAGAAATTATCATGAGGTCATTGATAACCAGTTATTTTTATTCCTTCAATTTCAGCTTACTAGTGTATATTTATATATTATCAAAGCCAATGATTAAAATAAAATATGTTTTACACGAACTTTGAGTTTCAACCCCATTTTAAAGTGTTTGTTTATCAAACAGCTACCATTTTTTATTAAAGGCCGTTGTAGTCTACTTTTTTCTCATTTCTCGCTGTTGGTAATTAGACGTATTCTGGAAATAAACAAATGGCGTGTAATCCATTTGCCAAACTAAAACGTTTCAAAAATGAGTTAAATACGCAGGATCTTTTCAATTTTTATTGGTTTTACATATTTACTCAAAAGTTGGAAGTCTATGTGAATCAGTACTACTACCAGATATTTTCTGTGAACGAACCATCAAGGCTACTTGAACTTCGATAATAACAATGTCGGACTTTCAGACCGACGAAACAAGATTTGTTACCGGTCCAAGCGTTATTTTATCGGTTTTGTCCGTCGGACCGACGCATTTTGTGAAGACTGTAATCACTATCGGAGACGGATTTGATATGACGGAAATTCGTATGCGTCTGACAACTGACACGGACGCATACTGGGACATGTTAGATGTTGAAAAGGTGCGTCCAGAACTGGAAAGACACGTACAATACGAATCTAGACGCGTTTCCCTAAATTCAGTAGAAAAATATAGATATGATAACCTGTCCATGTTTTATAATATGCCTAATTGTTTAGACTTTAGTTGTTGCAAATCGTCCTTGATTTTTTGCTATGGGAATTGTACATAATAAGTCAGCCATTTTTTTTTCTAAAGGGACCTTACAATATTTACTTATGTTCGTCTGCTTTCGTGACGTTCAATATTATACAATTACTGTCTTTTGATGAGGTAAATGTGTGCTGGGCTCGGTGAATAACAGTTTTTTCAAAAGTCAATAACTCCACACATTTACCGAATCAAAAGACAGTTATTGTTTTATTCAATAAAAAAGGATATTCACTTAAAATAAAATGGTTATTCACCGCGGGAAAATGCATGCGATTGTTATTTAAAAAAGGGAATAACCGGGATTCTATAAATAACAATCGCATGCATTTTCCCGCGGTGAATGACCATTTTATTTTTAGTGAATATCCTTTTTTATTCAAATTTTTCAGTCACATTATTTTTATACAAAATGTTTTATATATTATTGAATAATATTCTGACACTTTTCCTGCCTTAACTGCAGACAACATCATCAAAAGAATTTAGAGTAGACAACAATATATTGTTCCTCAAGTACACTTCCGTTCTAATTGAGGTCAAATTTTAGTATGGAAAATCGCCCTTTCAAAATTTAAAAACTGCCATTTTTCAAAACACTGAATATCTCAAGGAAATAATTATTGATTTCCAAAAGTAACCTTCTTATCTACAAAAGGAGCATAAGATAAACCATACTCGGTAAGCAGTGTCAATATTGTTATGTAAAACATAAGGTTTTTACAAAGAGGTTTATTAAATTGTAAATGATGTGTCTTTTTGTTCTTCTTAACTTTATGTTGAAACTGTTTAATTATGTTCTCTCTCAGTCTCACTCTCTGGTAGGCTCACTACCTAAGATCCCTACCACTTCTATTGGCTTCAGATCATGACAATGGCACTACTGCTTCCAATAGCGTCGGAAATCTTACGGTAGTAGGTTGCCACAATTGGAATAGTTTTATCAATATATTACATGTATCATGTAGTTCTCAGTCTAAATATAGCTCCGAATGAAGAAGGAAGATTAAATTTAAGGTTCAGGTTAATCTGTTATTTTGTTCACATCGGACAAGTCTCACATTTGATATCTTGTAGATTTTTTCTTTAATGTTGAAAGTTCGTTCCAAGTATGTTCACTTACGAACACAAGCCGTTTACATACTGAGTCAATTTTCAGCAGCCATAACAATTTTCCATTGAATTTTTTTTTAAGCAATGATCAGTGAAACAGTACTGAAATTGTGTTCAGTAGCTTTGTATGATCATGTGTTATTTTAATTAATTTTTAGACCTCTTTGACTCCTATTTCCTGTTTACTGACCTATTTTTGTACCTTTTGAAAATGATATTGCAATTTTAGCGTTGGGGGCCTGGTGGCCTCGTGGTTAAAGTAGTTTGTCATTTGGTATTGATAATGAGGTCTATCAACATTGAGGTTTTGGGTTTGAGTCTCGCTGCGGGTAGGGTGTACTTGACTTAATTAACAAGGATTGCCAGTTATCCTACAGCAGGTAGGGGTATTCTGTGGCTTTCTCTCCTAATAAATACTGGACAGCATTAGCTGAAAAATTGCTGAATTTGGTGTTAAAAATCATTCAAACAAACAATATACGGTACTTATTTCTGTCTGTGTATGTATAAAGTTATAGAGTGGTATATCATCAGGAAGCATCAGCTCACAAAAATACTTGTTTGTTCTGATACAAATATATTTACTTCTTTTTAGACACATCCGAGTGTAAGGATAAAGGGCACAGAGAACAACATGTCTCCTATGAGGTGTGTGGATCAAAGGTGTGGAGATTCTACAGTTCATATGCACTGTCCTTTCTGTGTAAAGACTGACTTGTATCATGATCCTGTCATACTGAAGGCACACTACAGAGTCAAACATGTTGACAAAGGAATAGATTTTGCTGGTAATTGTACTCATTATTTTAGTGTGTGGTTCTTAATACCTCGCCACACAGAGTGGCAGGGTATAATGTGATACCCTCCAGATTTTGTTTCAACTTTGCACAGCTGTTAAGTACTATCAAATGAAGATCAAGTTGAATTTCACATTTGTAGTTTTTTAATTTACAATTATTTTCATAGGTCCAAAGTGTAAGTATAAAATTGCCTTCTGAGATGGACTGTTATCATCCTCACCTGTTTCTACTTCCTGATTTTTCATTCAGTAAAATGGATATAATAAACAATGCAACGTCCCGGTGTATCATTTAATGTTCTATTTTTTATGTTATTGATCATTCATATATTGTTATACAAATTTTTGTCATGACATAATTTTGTTAGTGTAAATTGCTACATAAGAATGATATAAACAACAATACTGTTGTAAATATGTTAATGTAATGAATATGTTAATACCTTAATTTTGTCTACATTATGTGAGAAATTGAAATTGGTTTGTAATGTATTTCACCAGGTTTGAAAATCTTACGATGCTGTGACCATTGTGACATTGTTGGCATAATAAAGGGAGAGAAAAAATTCAAAGGAGCTCATTGGCACTGTTACAAATGTCGTAATGGATTCAATAGAAGAGATGAGGCTATCAAGCACTACAAAACACATTTTAGAAACCCGCAAACTACATTTCAAATACAGATAGCGCAGGTAAACAATGTTATACATATTAATATATCAGTTTCCATTCCTTATCAAGTTGATGCTTAATATCAGAAATTAATTTCTTTAACATAACAGATTAGGAATTTTTCAGAATTAATTAAAAAAAAAATGGCATTCAGAATCCGGACTCAAATTGTGCACTTGGCCAGGCATACAATGAAGTTCAGTAATTTTTTACAAATAGTACATGCCTACATATTGTTCATTGCACTGCAATCGTCATATTAGAGCAGCTTATTATTTGTATATGTCACTGGCTATGAAATGATTTGAGCTACACTTACTGAACAATTTTAATAACATACTTGTTGACCTTTCCATAGCAACGAAAATAAAACAATTTGTTGGAATCACGCAAATTTATGTGTTTTGTTATGTCTGGGATAATTATTTTATTAAACGTTCATTACATTTGCATAATTCCACCCAACAGGAGAACTTGTTTGTCACAAATCACTTAATTTTACTTCATTCATTTTGATTACCTAAATACTGCGAAGAATGTGAGAGGTGTCATACAAGTAAAATTTTGAAGTGAATTTTAAAGAATACAAAAAAAAATTAGAAAATATAAAAAGTAGTATGGGAGTAAATTGTGTATGATACTAGATTGCAGAATAAACATAATACAGTGGATTCCTCTTAATTGCATAACCAATTTGTCAGAGAAAAATAAGGAATTAAAAGTAAGGCAACTTTTTAACAGAAAATATAAAGTTTTTACAATATTAGGCCTTGGCATGCTTAATAATGTCATAATCTACATTGAACTGCAACACATGTAATTTTGAAAAAACATGTAGTGTTTTAATATTGCCCAGTAAAGTAGATATAGGATCTTACATTGGTACTAGTGGATTATCGGATTTCTCCAATCAAGATAGTTAAATTTCCATAATTTAACTATCAAGATTGGAGAAAACTGATAATCCAAGAGAACTAATGTAAGATTCTGTTTCTCTAATTTAAAGAAGCAGTAAATTTTCGAAATGAAGTACAAATTCTGCCAACCCCATTTTTTACGTCATGACTTTAATACGCTGTAAGTGGAAGTTGTTTTGGTTATTACGTTATTTTTTAAAACCAACCAACTGCTGAGAACAGCATTTTCACTAGTGACGAGAACTATTTTTTCCACACCGTTCAAGTGGTTTGAAAATAACGAAAAAATTAGAGAATATGCAATATTTGATATGATGACTTGTTTTATATTGATTTCTTATTTTCGTCTTTAGGAAGTATATTCATCTAAGTATGAAGATGGTGTCACAACAACCAGTGTGGATGGCAACGGTTTGTCTATACACCCTGCTTTAACCGAGGCAGTCATGTCAGCATCTGTAGGACACGAATTAGGTTTGTCCTCAAATTATTTTGTTGTTTGCTTGTATTACAAGTAAAAATGTCAGTTATGGCAGAGAATGTTCAAGTCAAACATTGTTTTTCAGTCAATTGTTATTTAACTAAATCTTGATCTTTCAAGCAATTAAAATCAAAGTTAAATTTATATGAGAAAAGTCTTGTTCTGACATTGAATATTCACCAAGCAGTGCATTTTTCTCAATTTACCCTTACCATGACAACAATTCAACTATTCATAAGTCTTTTCCATCTCTTTTAGTACATATACATCTAATTTGTACCCAAGATATTGATTTTGAGGAAATATGTACAGAAAAAAGCCCCATCCCCCCTCCTTGAACAAAGAGCATCCGTTCATTTTACATTTTCTCTTATTTTCTGGAGAAAACACTGCTTTGATTTGAATTTATGTGATATAGCAATTTTACAAGAAATATGCAATTAAAGAATAGATTTAATATAATATAATAGAAATAGGATTTTAAAGTTGATATTGCTGTTTTCATTTTTCCTAAACTGTAACTGATATTATGGCTATTTTGCAGTATTTTCCTTTGATCATTGTATGTGGTATTATTCCATCTCACTCTACAAGCTTGAGATGTCCCAATCTCAGCTCGCTGTCAAGACGTGATTAAGTAAACACTATGACGTCACAATGTTACAAAACAGCCATAAACAGATTATTTACGTTTTATGAAACTTGATGCATTTTCTCGTCATCTCATCTCAGGGCTGTCACCCTTCGATGAGATATTGACGAGAAAAATCATCTCGTTTAAAAAAAACGTAAATAATCTATAATGATTGATGGATTTGTATTGTATTGTTTACATTTTTCAGCTGACATGAGTCATCCAACCCAAGTGAGTCTAAGCAATGGTAAATCTGGAGAGATCCACACTTCAGTTGCTGCCGAGGAGACTGTGGATAGTTCTAATACTCAAACACATCATATCATGATTATTCATGAAGATCCAATGGACGGTCAATCTAATAGCTACACCACACAAGTAATATCAAGCGATGTAAGTCTAACCAAAGAGTATTCTCTGGATTTGTATAGAATATTTAAGCTTTCAAGTTTTCTCTGATTGAGCCTTACTTATTCTTCCACATTCATTAGGTTAGAACTGTAGCAGAAGAATATACTTCGGGGTCTGTTACGGCACATATTTTTAAAAGTGTGATGTTGAAGTGAAATTTAACTGGAGCTAAATGTAAAAACAATTCTGTATATGGTTGGGGCATATAAAAATTAGCTTATTGACCCCAGCCTTTGTTCTAGAACAGCCCTTATAAACAGTCATGTCAAGGTAGGTTTATCAGTGTCTAGTAAAACATGTTGTATATTTTTCAGCATTTGGGAAAGTTAGTTTATCAAATAAAACTTATATATTAGAATATTATACCTACAGTACTTCTAATGTGTTACACAGTTCATTGCTTAATCTTGCTGTTAATATAGAGTATTGATTGTTATATTTCCAAGATCGAAATTATTCATTGAGCTGCACATGCTTGTGTGGTCTTACTTGCAATTTATATAACAACTGCTTAATATTCTTGTACAAATGTACAATTAATATTATACAAAAAAACACATTGCTATCCAACAAATGAGTTGTGTGACTTCGGTCAAGTAAAAAATGTATGATCATATGGACAGAAAGAACTTATTCTAATGTGACTTGCTTTAAACTTTTTGAGACACTAATGGTTTAATTTATATATGAGCAACACATGAAGAGGAGGGCATGTCTTGAAGGGCGGTTGCAATTACAAAACTGTAACTCCCACCGGAAATATATTGTGTGTGACGTATTAATCTTATAAATAGCGACACATGCTATAATTATCCATCGCAATACATTATGTGTTACATTGGTAAGACAGCCAGTTTATTATTATGTTGGTTATAGGTGCATTAATATACTAAATGTACCATAATTGTCTTATTAGAATAGAAATAATTCATGGAGGCTGTGTTTTATCATTGTTTTACAACTGGATGGCCATTTATGTAGCTATTATATCTTTCGCTGTTGCTCGGAATAAAATAATGCAACATAAATGGTCATCCTGTTGTAGAACAATTATAAACCACAGCCTTTGTGAATTATTTCTTAAATGACTGCAATTTCCAATATGTATGATTTAAGAAATTTGTTTTTAGAATATCATGATGCAGATTACAATTAAAAGAATACACATATTCTGTGCACAGACCCTGGCTTTAATCTGTGTTTTACCTACATATCATATCTTTTTTTATTAGGTTAAAACCAGAAACACAATTTTTTAAAGCGTCCGATGTATTTATAGTTTTAAACTTGTACAAATGGTTCTTGATGAAAAGCAGGTAAAGGAAGAGGCTGTGCATCTTTTTGTATTGTGGTAAAGCCAGAAAAACAATTTGTTTAGGCCTGAGGTGTGTGGTTCTTGATGGGAAGTGGGTGAAGGAGGAGGCTGATCATTTATTTTGGGTCCCAAACATTAATATTTGCTCTGCTAGTGAAATCTCCACAAGTTTATCAAAGAATATGTCATTAAGCAAGTTAACAGTTTTAGTTGAAAAAAATTTTTATTTTATAAATTTAAGAATGTGTTTTGTCTTCTCAGGATGTTAATCTAGAAGACGATAAAGAGAGTGCTGAAGACCAGAATACAGATAATCAGTATGAAGATTTACAACAGAAATATAAAAAATTACAGATGGAGAAACTGTTTGATGAGCAACAGTACAAGTCTGAAATAACAGAATTACAAACACAGGTAGACTTCTATACTAAAAGTTACATCCCTTTGCACTCAGTGTTTTGCTTGCATTTTTTTATTATTCCATATTGTACCTTTGTAGTGTTAAAATCCAATTTAAAACAATTCTACATGATAACACGTCCATATTTTATATTATGCCTTTGTTGTTGACATGTCCCAAATCGTTCTTGGTATTTGCTACAGGAATTTTACATAGGAAGTCAGCCATTTGAGTTTCTTAAGGAACCTAACATTGTTTTCAAAAAGATTGTCTGCTTTCATAACGTTCAGACTAACCGCAAGACTTTTCCCGCCGTAACTGCAGACAGTATTACCTGAAGGATTTTGAACAGACAACAATGGACTCTTCCAATTATACACTTCTGTTGCAATTTATGTCAAACTTTCATATAGAAAATTGCTCTATTAAAATGAAAATTCTGCTGCATTTCAAAATGCTAAATAACTGGAAAATAATTGTTGAATTCAATTTACACATTTTTGGAACTACAAAAGGAGCGTAAGCTGAACCTTCGCGGTAAGCAGTTTTCATTTGTCACGCCTCACAAAATACATCAACATTTAGTATAAGTGGGTTATCATCTGTAATGGCGCGTAATCATTTTGAAACTCATAAGATGTACCAAAAAATGAGTTAAATACACAAAATCTGTGCAAATCATTACGATTTACGACACATTAAATTTCCTGTTAATTGGCTTGGGGTCATAAATATGTCGTTTTACACTTGGTAGAATGAATTTGTAACAACAAAATTTTTATACTTGTTGGAATTCAGGTGACAAAATTGATTTAGGAATCTATCGCCAATTTTCAAATGTTTTCCTCAATGACGAAAGTGGCGAGCGCTAAAAAATTCACTGACATAGACATGCAGAAAGGCGTTACACCAAAAGTTGCAAAAGACAGAACCAACTCTTATTTGTTTAAAATGTACACATCACTTAAATACAAACAATCGGGGGCCTCGGTGGCCGAGTGGTCAAGGTAGTTCGTCTACTATTGATCACGTGGTCTGTCAACACTGAGATTGCGGGTTCGATTCTCACTGCAGGCAGGGTGTACTCGACTCCAATCTTAATTGACAAGGATTACCAGTTTTCCTACCGCAGGTCGGGGGTTTTCTCCGGGTACTCCGGCTTCCTCCCCCAATAAAAAACTGGACGCCATGATATAGCTGAAAAATTGCTGAAAGTGGCGTTAAACACCATCAAACAAAAACAACAACAATACAAACAATCAAATAAAAGAAATAACTCAAGGAAAACTACAGGGGAAATGACGACATAGGAGAGACACAGTGTACAAATTTTAGGGTTAATTACCATGATAAAAAATTGAGATCTTGGCTTGTAAAAAAACAGTTAAATTTGACCATAAAAAAAGATTGCTTATGATTTATACATATATTCTTTATTATTTTTAAGATAAATGAACTGAGGAATGAGATTGCAGAATATCAAAAGCGTGAACAAGACTACCTGGAGCAGCTAAGTGTTCCACTGGACAAAAATATAGAAAATATTCTGAAACAGATGGAACATCAACATAGAAGTTTACTACATCAACATTTATTGAATTTAAAACGTGAATATAAACCAGTACCACTTATCCTTAATGCAATGTCTACCGACTCTAGTCATTATCTATCACAGAATGCAGCTAATATAGGTGAATTGGTGCAAGAAGTGTCACCGCCCACTAGCATGTGTTCTTCCACTGACAATGTTTCTAGTTCAAATCTAGATATGCCAAGCAGCATGAGCTTAGACGATAATATGGCAGATAGACTGGGAGACAATATAACAGAAAGATTGTGTAATGATACTGACGGTCTCAGTAGTGATTCTAGTCTGAAATTAAAGAATGACAAGATAACATTTGAAAAAACAGGTCATGATGACCCGTTTGTAGTATGTATACAATATCAGGAAAGTGAGGATAGCAAGTGTGAAAATGTCATGGTAGAAATGACGGGAGGGACTGGAGATATGATTGACACTGATGAACCTCTGGCAAAACGCATAAAAAGTTCTTGATTTTAGAAGTGTTTAAATCTGTATTTTCAAAAAGCTATTAAAACTGGGTACAATCTGTCATAAGGAAAATGTTGCCTTGATAACACTACTAATAATGAAATTCCTGATATTTATGTTTTAATAAATTTTAGTTTTATATTTTTAAATTAACTATTCATACCAGTTATGCACAAAAACTGACTGGAAAGGATATCAGATTGAAAGTCTAATTTGAAAACATCGAGTTCTTTGTAGTCCCTGGTTTTACATTTTCTAGTGTGAATTATTTGGTCAATGCATAATACAAGTCTTATCAATATATCAGATCAGGGCTCACCACACTGGGCGAAGTGGGCGACAAAGTCGCCCTACTAGTACCTGAAGTCGCCCTAAGGCGCCTCAAAAGCGAAGTCGAAGTCGCCCTGTCATTTCCCTCAAGTCGCCCGATGGTTCACATAAGATACTTGTTAATCTGGTCCAAATACTTCACCCGGACTACCAATTTATCAGTTAATGTGTAATTCCAATAAAAAACGGCAAACAATATGGGTATTTAACATATTTTCAAACGATTTTCGTCTCTCAAATGTATTACGCGCCACTTGTTTATTTACCGGATGTGACTAATTACCGGAAGTGAACAACGAAGAAAAGTAATGTACAACGGCCCATAATGAAAAATCGTAATTTTTTTGATGAACAAACACTTTTAATTGGTGTCAAACTTCAGTTCTTTCAAAGAGTATTGTACTTTAACAATACCTTTTATGGCTACAAGTACTGAAGTAGATAGAAAAATGGTCCCTATATCTGGTGTTTTTTTCCTTGATTAATGATAAAGGTTATGTACTGTTTGATAGTGCATACCATGAATAATAATGCAAAAGAAAGAAAAAAACTGAATTTATGTGTGTTATGGTTTTAAAACACAAGAGAAATAATCCTAAAAATTGCTTTAAATAATGAAAAATATATGTTAACTACCGCGAAATTTATTATTGTACGGTCCCCCCTGACTTCTCCCTATTGTCTCCTGAAGTCTCCCTATCAGGGCCTGACTTCTCCCTGTTTGGCTGCCAGGGAGAAGTCACTTCTCCCTACTTTTTTAGAGTGTGGTGACCCCTGTCAGATACAGCTTAGGTGGATTACTGCTAGTATGGAAACAGCCGAGGTGGATTACAGCTAGTATGGAAAAAGCGGAGGTGTTTACCATCCAGGAATTATCTTATTTATCCCAAATTTAAATCTTAATATATGCATTACATATTCACCGTCAAAAATTAATCTTTTCCAGTTTTGTGCAAAAAAATTATTTTCCAAAAATGCCATTACAAGGATTCGATGATTCATGTATTCGGATCCTCCCAAGACTTATCCTTGGGTTATATGATGTAACACATGGGGCAGCTGGTTAATTATATTTGCACTGTTTAAAGCTGCTGTGAGACACGTGTACAATGTATGGACGTTTAAGTTAAAAGTTTTATGCTTGAAAATTAAGAACTAAATTAATATCAAAATTGATAAGAATTACTGAAAGTTTCAAAAAGGGTAAACACCTCTGGAGCAGGGTGGCAAATCTTCTAGCTTGTCCACGCTACCCAAAATTTGGAGTGACATGTTTCCTTGCAAAATCATTCGACTTAGTATAAGCCACTGTAAAATACAAATAAGCATTTACATGTATGTTTTTCATAATAAGGCCACACTTAAAAATATTTCAGTTTGGACTTACCCTACCCATTGTTTTCAGGTTGGGTCGGTAGGTAGGTAAACTTTTTTTTTTTTGCATCATACCGGTATATGAAAATGTGTCGATGTTTTCCTGAATCTGTCCATGATTTTGCAGAATTTACAAACCGGAAATATGTCGATAATTGTAAAGATGGAACAATGACGGAAACGACAACGGGAAAATTCCGGAAAAAAACTTTCGTGTTTTTTGGGCTAATAAAAAACTTCCGGGTCGGCGGGTTTTTTCCCGGTCGCTCGCGTTAGTGCAAACAAACATATTTTTAATTATGGCCTAATAGGTAAAAGACAACACATTTGTGGACCCCACAATTGAGGGGTAGAAAGAGAAAAATGCCCCTGGACTGCAGTCTATATTAAGGAGAAGGGAGGCAAATTTGAAGTTCTAAACTATTTGTGTTCCACAAAAATAAAAAACAGTATGCAATAAATATAGTAGGAAAAAAGTTGATGCTAAATTTAAATTTTCATTTGCTGTACCAGCTCATCTCTATTTAGGCCGATACTCTGGATCATCAGCATCATCTATTATGTTTTGCTGTGCTTACAAGTTTCAACAGTTAAAATATCCTCTAACTGGGTTGTAGTGTTTATTGTCTTTAGATCAGCAGAAAAACTTTATTGAACTTTATAAAGACCTCTTAAGTCTATGCATTATGTCAGAATTTATGCTTGAGTTGTGATTCACATTTGACATAAAAGTAAAAACTATGGTGAACAAATATGACATTTTTTGAGGCAGTTGTTTCTTTAGAAATCCAATTTGTTAGTATTGTTACGACAATGTTTTGTGTCTTCTGTTAATTTTTATACAGTTTGGCATATTTATACTTTTGTTAAAACATATCATGTATTAAAAAAGTGAAAATAAAGTAATTATTTCACATTGTTTAATTTTGATAAAAGCTTGGTTACTGGCTATTACAGAATATTATGCATTTCAGACAGCAAACACTACCTCTATAGTTTAAAAAATTTGCACTATCCTTGACCTTCAATTAATTAATAATATAAATGTTGGCCACCCATAGATAAGTTCTCCTGGAGCAGTCAGCAATTGAAGGGGTTTACACTATACTGGTTTCCACTGTAAACTGGCAACCAGTTTTACATGATATGACAGTACTTGTATAAATTTGAGTATGCCTTTCATTTTGACTCATTTATACAATTATCTTATCACTCTATGTTGTGTAGAAGAACCTTTAGAGGAGCAAAAAGCAGTTTGTTGGCTTAGAGCTCGGAAATGTTTTCCTTGAACTGGACTGTCCTTTTTGGGTTAAAAAGGTATCATCTTATATGAACCAGATATACTTCCACAGTTGTAAAACCAGAAACCAGCTCTTGGTCCCAATATTAAATCTTTTGCTTTCTCCCCCTTTTTCTTTTGTCCATAAGATGAGGATGGAAAAATGCAACAGTCAAATATTTAATTTTTAACTGGTTGTAGGAGACCATCTTCGATAGCTAAATGTTACATTTCAGTCCCCCCCCCTCTCTGTGTGAAGAGAGAGGGACCAAATCATAACAGATGGTAGGAAACAGGAAAGGTTTTCCCACAGCAGATTTTCTTTTTCTGCCTGAAAACTTGAAGCTGGTACTGGCAGCCTAGAAACATTCTCCTGTATATGACTGTCCTCTCCTTGAAGTGCTGGAAGCCCAGAAGAGTGAAAATAAAGGGGTGGTCATTTGTTGGCAAACTGGAGGTTTTAAAAAATAGATTAGAATCATTTAATGGCTGGTCAGTTTAGTTAATAAAGTAACAAGTTGACTCTGAAAATAAAGCAAACAAGGAACCTGTGAGCTACTGCTCACTCAGTATACACCCGCAATTCACATCATTGAATTGACTAAGTCAGTTAACAGGAAGTAGATATGCAAATGACCCGAAATTGGTAATCACAATATAGGAACACATAGTACAGTCGCATATATAATTTAAGGTGGCTGTCATAATTAGTTGCTGAGAAAACCGTAACGGAAGTTATGATGCGGACGGAAGGAAGATAGGGGAAACCAGTATACCCCCGCCCCCTCTTCTCCGAAGCAGGGGTATAACAATAAGTATTAGAAATCAGAGCCTGAACTATACTGTTTATTACATAAAGGGGAAAATATTCGGTGAAATTAAAGAAATATATCATGCTAGTGAGTGGCATTTGCCACAAATACTGTTTTTGAGTGTGGAAAAGATTTCATCAGCCTCTCAAGCAGTATATTTTGGCCAATACCACTCACTAGCATGATATATTTTTAGCCGAGTTGCAGCGAAGTTGAACTCGGCTATTGTTATGATGATGGCGGGCGGGCAGGCATCAACAATTGGTTTCCGGACCATAACTCAGAAAGTTGTGAACCGATTTTAATGAAACTTTAGGATATTGTTACATACCATAAGAGGAGGAACCCTATTGATTTTGGGGTAAATCCGTTCAAGGTCAAGGTCACAGCAACAGAAAAACGTTAGAAAATTTCTTGAATTAGTGGTTTCCAGACCATAACTCGAAAAGTTCTCAACCAATGTTATTGAAAATTTGGGATATTGTTACATACCATAAGAGGAGGAACCTTATTGATTTTGGGGTAAATCCGTTCAAGGTCAAGTCACAGAGACAGAAAAACGTTAGAAAATTTCTTGAATTAGTGGTTTCCGGACCATTACTCAAAAAGTTCTCAACAGATTTTAATAAAACTTTGGTATATTGTTACATACCTTAAGAGGAGGAAGCTTATTGATTTTGGGGTAAATCTGCTCAAGGTCAAGGTGACAGTGACAGAAAAACATTAGAAAATTTCTTGAATTAGTGGTTTCGGGACCATAACTCAAAAAGTACTCAACAGATTTTAATGAAAGTTTTGGTTAATAAAATACGGCAACTCGGCTTTTGCACCCCTGTGCATATCTATTTTATTATATACCATAGAACTGAACCAACATTCAAAAGGCTTCCAGCTGCTAGCCAACATACTTATTATGTAACTAACAATACTACAAATGAAAATATAAGGTACAATAAAAAAGCACTTTCTTACAAATATTTATTATCCTATAAACAACATACAGACACGATTCTTATACATAGTGTTTTGCTATTCGCACTATTTCAACAGATCTACTGTGAAAATCATCCATAAAAATTATTAAAATATTTCATGCATTTACATGTACATGTAAATGAAAACAAACACTGTCTCAATGGTCCATGTTATTGTAATGATTGACACCTAATTAGTAAATGCATAATTAGATATTTTTTGAAGCAGCTGTGAGAATATTGAAATATTTTGAACTAAATGGAAAATTCTTATCAAATAATTTGCAGTAAATAAAATATTTCATTTTTTTCTACTGCAAGAATATGCAAGCAAAAGATGATACATGTACATGTACAGTGTTCCTGTATTACATCATCAAATTATATACATGGCGCACAAGTCTTTCATACAAATTTAAAACAAACACTTGTTCATTACTCTGTCTACACACAAACAGAAGAACACTTGTGGTCAAGGTCAACAATCTACTGTGTATCAATCACTAAATCTGAATCATCGTCATCTCTGTCATTGCCCTCACTGAAAATACATACAATCATCAACAGTTTATTAGAACTACATGTACCAACTTCAGGAAGCTTTAGAAAGCAATAAAACCTGTAGAAGAGGTCATCTTTATGGGATCTAAAACTGAACATATAACAATAAGCCCAATCCAGCCTGTTCCAGATAATAAGGGTGTGAATGCACCCCTGTGTGAGCAACAAAAACCCCATCCAGCCCGTTCTAGATAATAAGGGTGTGAATGCACCCCTGTGTGTGAGCATTATATGTTATATTTGTTTGTTTGAATGATGTGCTTAGCGCAATTTTTCAGCTATATTATGGCGTCCAGTTTTTATTGGGGAGGAAGCCAGAGTACCTGGAGAAAACCCCAACATTTGGTAGGAAAACTGACAATCCCCTATAATAGGTTATAAAGAAGAGGCATACATAAGCCTGCTGTAATTACTAGTACTCAGATGAACTACATACAACCTATATTTTTGGGAAAACAAACTAGCAACAAAGTAAATCTGATAAGGAAGTGATCCAAGATAACTTCATTGGCCATGTAATAGAACATGTATTTTCTTAAAACTATTAATACATTTAAATATTTGTTAAACTACTCTATTTGTGAAGTTACCTCTCAAACTATCTAATATAGTTTAACAATGAAACAATTTTTATCATCTAAAAAAACTCTGTTTTTAGTAAAACCTAACATTTTAGAAAGTGGGTTAGGGGTTTCAGGGAAGAGGATTAAAATAAAAAAAGTAGAAACAACGTGGACAACAACAAATGCAAAATGCAGACAAATGACCATTCAAGTTAGGTTAGCCAAAATTAAATACAAATTACAGAACAGAAAAAGGATTATCCATAAATCCTGAGATAAATAAAAGTGCACCATACCTATCCTGATTAGAGTTATCATGGCTAAATATATCCATTGGTAACATCATTGGTGCTTTCTCTATTCCAAACACAATCTGACGAGATTCTAGTCGCTTCTCCACTTCTTCTCTAGTTAACTGAGGCTCTTGTCGTGACAGCTTACCATGACCACCTGAAAATATTTAAAAATTTTTAATTTGAGTTTGAAACTGTAATATTATATTTTTTGTTTCTTTGTTTGGTGTTTAACACCACTTTCAGCTATATAATGACATACAGATTTTATTAAGGGAGAAAGCAGAAGTACCCAGATAAGCCCCCAGCCATGGGAACGGAAACTGACAATCCTTGTCAATTAATATTGGATTCTGGTACAACCTGACCACAGTAAAATTCTAACCCACAACCTCTGTGTTAACAGGCACATGATTAATAGTCGACTACTTAGCCACCAAAGCCAGACAACTATGACATTAAAAATGTGTCTACCTGATGGTCAATAAATTCTTAACCTTGAGAAAAGCTGTTTAAAAACAAACAGATCCATTGAGTGACTCATTGGTTGCTTGCTTAACAACAAGAAAGACAGCAATATTTTAGCCACATTTACGGTAAATAAATTTATCAATTTTGGCAAAGGAGGTTGGGTCAATAAGTTGGAAATGCTGATTGCCAATGGAGAAGTCTGGAGAGTTGGGTGGGGACAAATAATTCAGACAGTTCTACAATCTAACTACTTTTCAAACTCAACATAAGCAACTTTTCCATGTTATAGTCACAACATAAGCAACTTCTCCCTGTTACAGTCACAACATAAGTAAATTCTCCTTGTTACAGTCACAACAGAAGCAACTTCTCCCTGTTACAGTCACAACAGAAGCAACTTCTCCCTGTTATAGTCACAACATAAGCAACTTCTCCCTGTTACAGTCACAACATAAGTAAATTCTCCTTGTTACAGTCACAACATAAGCAACTTCTCCCTGTTACAGTCACAACATAAGCAACTTCACCTTGTTACAGTCACAACATAAGTAACTTCTCTTTGTTACAATCACAACATAAGCAACTTCTCCCTGTTACAATCACAACATAAGCAACTTCTCCCTGTTACAGTCTCAACATAAGTAACTCCTCTTTGTTACAGTCACAACATAAGTAACTCCTCTTTGTTACAATCACAACATAAGCAACTTCTCCCTGTTATAGTCACAACATAAGCAACTTCTCCCTGTTACAGTCACAACATAAGTAAATTCTCCTTGTTACAATCACAACATAAGCAACTTCACCTTGTTATAGTCACAACATAAGCAACTTCACCTTGTTACAGTCACAACATAAGCAACTTCACCTTGTTACAGTCACAACATAAGCAACTTCACCTTGTTACAGTCACAACATAAGCAACTTCTCCTTGTTACAGTCACAACATAAGCAACTTCACCTTGTTACAGTCACAACATAAGCAACTTCTCCCTGTTACAGTCACAACAGAAGCAACTTCTCCTTGTTACAGTCACAACATAAGCAACTTCTCCTTGTTACAATCACAACATAAGCAACTTCTCCCTATTACAGTCACAACATAAGCAACTTCTCCCTGTTACAGTCACAACAGAAGCAACTTCTCCCTGTTACAGTCACAACAGAAGCAACTTCTCCTTGTTACAGTCACAACATAAGCAACTTCTCCCTATTACAGTCACAACAGAAGCAACTTCTCCTTGTTACAGTCACAACATAAGCAACTTCTCCCTGTTACAGTCACAACAGAAGCAACTTCTCCCTGTTACAGTCACAACAGAAGCAACTTCTCCCTGTTACAGTCACAACATAAGCAACTTCTCCTTCTAGAGTCACAACATAAGCAACTTCTCCCTGTTACAATCACAACATAAGCAACTTCTCCTTGTTACAATCACAACATAAGCAACTTCTCCCTATTACAGTCACAACATAAGCAACTTCTCCCTGTTACAGTCACAACAGAAGCAACTTCTCCCTGTTACAGTCACAACATAAGCAACTTCTCCTTGTTACAGTCACAACATAAGCAACTTCACCTTGTTACAGTCACAACATAAGCAACTTCTCCTTCTAAAGTCACAACATAAGCAACTTCTCCTTTTTAGAGTCACAACATAAGCGACTTCTCCTTCTAGAGTCACAACATAAGCAACCTCTCCCTGTTACAGTCATAACATAAGCAACTTTACCTTGTTACAGTCACAACATAAGCAACTTTACCTTGTTACAGTCACAACATAAGCAACTTCTCCTTCTAGAGTCACAACATAAGCAACTTCTCCTTCTTAGAGGTACAACATAAGCAACTTCTCCTTCTTAGAGTCACAACATAAGCAACTTTACCTTGTTACAGTCACAACATAAGCAACTTCTCCTTCTAGAGTCACAACATAAGCAACTTCTCCTTCTTAGAGTCACAACATAAGCAACTTCTCCTTCTTAGAGGTACAACATAAGCAACTTCTCCTTCTTAGAGTTACAACATAAGCAACTTCTTTTTGTTACAGTCACAACATAAGCAACTTTACCTTGTTACAGTCACAACATAAGCAACTTCATCTTGTTACAGTCACAACATAAGCAACTTCATCTTGTTACAGTCACAACATAAGCAACTTCATCTTGTTACAGTCACAACATTAAGGGTTTTAGCTAGGATTTTTTAAGCATTAGTCACTTTTGCGTGCACTAATTTTAAGATCTAATATGTGTGTATATTTTTTATATGTCTAAATGTATGCAAGATCATTAATTAATTAATTAATTAATGCTATAAACATCAATCAATATTTAATATTTTCTGGCAACATTTTATAACATATATTATATATTCAATGTAATATTGCCATAGAACATATATTTAAACAGATTTAAATAAAAAAAACTTTAACAGTGTTTGCCAAAATATTCATTTTTGTTTATATTTAATTTTTTGCAATAGTCGTTTTTAATTGGCATCGTATTTTGCAATCTCCGGCACCGAATTCATATCCGCTCCGAAAACCTATCGGTATTATTTTTTTTGTTTCTCTGACTGGTTACCAGTAGTATTTTATCCTACGCTTTATGTACAAAGTAAAATCACGCCAGAACCAGAGTTAACAAATGGCGCGTAACATGATAAACAGAGGCTGTGACAAAAATATGACGATTCTGACGAGAATGGCAATAAAATTAAAAGGAGACATAAGACATTTTTTTAAATGACAGAGCGACTTCAGCTTCTCGTTTAATGGTCAACAACGCGACGTGGGACCACAATAAGATCGCCCGAGTTGTCATCCAACTGGTTATGCTCGATCGCGTGTGACGGTGTGTACTGTAACACAGTAATTAAGTGATTAATTATCAAATAATATCAGGTGGCCTATCTCTTACATAATTACTTTGATTGCCTTGGGTCATAAACATGTACCTTAGGTCAGATATTTGGATTTACCTGTGCCGATTTTGACGATGAAAATTTCGAAGTTTGAAAATGGAAGTGGCGAATTACGTTCAAAATACTTTCGTCATTTCTAAAAAGGATTCGCCAATTGCGAAAGTGGCGAGCGCTAGCTAAATCACTGAACATCATAGGCAACTTCTCCTTCTAGAGTCACAACATAAGCAACTTCTCCTTCTAGAGTCACAACATAAGCAACTTCTCCTCTTAGAGTCACAACATAAGCAACTTCTCCTTCTAGAGTCACAACATAAGCAACTTCTCCTTCTTAGAGTCACAACATAAGCAACTTCTCCTTCTTAGAGTTACAACATAAGCAACTTCTCCTTCTTAGAGTCACAACATAAGCAACTTCTCCTTCTAGAGTCACAACATAAGCAACTTCTCCTTCTTAGAGTCACAACATAAGCAACTTCTCCTTCTTAGAGTTACAACATAAGCAACTTCTCCTTCTTAGAGTTACAACATAAGCAACTTCTCCTTCTTAGAGTCACAACATAAGCAACTTCTCCTTCTAGAGTCACAACATAAGCAACTTCTCCTTCTTAGAGTCACAACATAAGCAACTTCTCCTTCTTAGAGTTACAACATAAGCAACTTCTCCTTCTTAGAGTTACAACATAAGTAACTCCTCTTTGTTACAGTCACACCATAAGCAACTTCTCCCTGTTACAGTCACACCATAAGCAACTTCTCCCTGTTACAGTCACACCATAAGCAACTTCTCCCTGTTATAGTCACAACATAAGCAACTTCTCCCTGTTATAGTCACAACATAAGCAACTTCTCCCTGTTATAGTCACAACATAAGCAACTTCTCCCTGTTACAGTCACACCATAAGCAACTTCTCCCTGTTACAGTCACACCATAAGCAACTTCTCCCTGTTATAGTCACAACATAAGCAACTTCTCACTGTTACAGTCACAACATAAGCAACTTCTCCCTGTTATAGTCACAACATAAGCAACTTCTCCCTGTTATAGTCACAACATAAGCAACTTCTCACTGTTACAGTCACAACATAAGCAACTTCTCCCTGTTACAGTCACACCATAAGCAACTTCTCCCTGTTACAGTCACACCATAAGCAACTTCTCCCTGTAACAGTCACACCATAAGCAACTTCTCCCTGTTATAGTCACAACATAAGCAACTTCTCACTGTTACAGTCACACCATAAGCAACTTCTCCCTGTTACAGTCACACCATAAGCAACTTCTCCCTGTTATAGTCACAACATAAGCAACTTCTCACTGTTACAGTCACAACATAAGCAACTTCTCCCTGTTACAGTCACACCATAAGCAACTTCTCCCTGTTACAGTCACACCATAAGCAACTTCTCCCTGTTATAGTCACAACATAAGCAACTTCTCACTGTTACAGTCACAACATAAGCAACTTCTCCCTGTTATAGTCACAACATAAGCAACTTCTCACTGTTACAGTCACAACATTTCTCCTTGTAAGAGTCACAACTGCGATATTTTATCTTTTATCTGATCAATTATACTGATTTAGTGAATGAGGATAAATGGAACAAATTGTCAATCATGCTTTCCATATCTCAGTTTTATTATGATGCAAGAGCAAAAACAATAAGTTTTATTATATTTAATCAATAATACTAACCCACCTTTTAGCAATAGTAACCACCTTTTTAGTAATACTAACCCCCTTTTTAGTAATACTAACCCACCTTTTTAGTAATACTTACCCCCCTTTTAGTAATACTAACCCCCTTTTTAGTAATACTAACCCCCTTTTCCCTTTTTTGCACTTGGTTTTGATCTCTTTTTCACTGGCTCAGATGAAGTCTGAAACACAGAAGATAGCAAAGATATCAAAAATGTTCAGCAGTTCAATATAACAGTAAAAACAGTAAGAATGTGTCCATGGGACACAGATGCCTCCCGCTAAATGATATCCCAAACAGGAAGCAGTTGTCCGACAGGTCTGAAAGTTGCTTAGGACGTACAAGTTGTGATTCTGCCAAATTGCAAATTTTTCTCATGTACGGTTTCGGAGAAAAGCTTGACGGAAATTCGTAAGGATGGACATACGTACAAATGACGTCCCAAACAGGAAGTAGTTGTCCGACAGGTCTGAAAGTTGCTTAGGACGTACAACTTGTGATACTGAACCACCCTGCCAAATTTCAAATTGTTCTCATGTACTGTTTCTGTAAAAAAACTTGACAGAAATTCGCACAGACAGACGGATGGACATGGATGTATGTAACTACAAATGAAGTCCCAAACAGGAGGTAGTTGTCCGACAAGTCGTAAAGTCACTCAAGACAAACAAATTGTGATACTGAACCACCTGCAAAATTTCAAATTGTTCTCATGTACGGTTTCTGAGAAAAGCTTGACCGAAATTCGTACGGACATGAGTAAAACTTAATGCCCCCCAACATGTCGTTGTGGGGGCATAAAAATTTTAATCTGAAAGTATTGGTGCATCTCCATTACAAGAAATTTATAAAAAATAAGTATTAAACTATTACAAAACAAAGACTTTTCCAGCAACACAACAGTCATGCATTACTTGACTTCTAAGACTAAGGCATGACTATGGCGGAGTCATCTAGGCGCTGGCCATCTACTGGTGATCACAAGAAGGTAAACACTATTGCTTGAGTTCTATCCTGATTTTGTGTAATGTTATGTTTGCTCAATTCCAATCTTATTAAATAATCAAGATTATTCTGTTCCCTAATAAAAACTTGACAAGATTTTGCTGAAAAAACTAATGAATGCCTAGAATAACATGCAAGAGTGACCGGTGACCTTCAAATTCCTTTTTCCACGAGAACTTATTGAATTGTCTGAACTGTTAACTGTTCAGTAGTAAATCCTTCTTAAATCCATGTTTAAATAAATGCTTAGCCAACATAAATTTTTTTATAACAAAGCATCCTCACTAGTCAGGGTTTCTGTGTCCACATGTGTCCACGAACCATTACAAACTTAGTCAGGAAATTCCTGAAAGTAAATCTGTGAGCTAATGCAGCTTTCACAAAAAGTATTTGGTAAACAGGAAGTAGATGACCAAGGAGCATAAAATCACTATACACTATATGGTGCTCTAGGAGAAAGCAATATATAAAATATCAGGCTTATGCACCCTTTAGTTGCTTAGAAAACTGCCACCAGAATATTTGTTACGAACGGATGGATAGTCTAGACCCCACTCTTCTTCAAAGTGGGGATATAATTAAAAATTGTATATTTCATTAATAAAGAATAGGTACGTTTAATTAAGGATTTACTTTTTTTGTTTTGTTTTGTTTTCTTGGCACCAAAAATCATGGAAACAGTAATTAAAAGCAATATGGAATGCTACATTACACAAACTTACAGGAATGTTTGCTCTGCTCTGGGCACTGGCTGCCATATATAGTGTAGGGTCAGTTCCAAACTCAAATCCTAAACTCTCCAATGCTTTCCTTCTGAAATTTGATTAACTGTCATGAAACTAAATTTTAACAGTATTCCAAAAAATTATTTGAAATCTGCTATTGCATATCCTACCTGTATTTTTTCAAGGTGTTTCTAAAATCATAAAGAGCTTCACCTGTATTCTTATAATATCGTTTAACATCGACATGGGTGTTGAACTAACCTGTCTGATGATATTAAGTATACAAAATTGATAGAAATATGTATGCCATAACTTTTCTTTTGGAGAAATAATTCCTAAACATCTAATAAACAGATATATCATCTTTATTCAGGATAAGTCTTAAAAAATAAAAACAAAAGCCTGATACTAAATGGAATTAATAAGAAAACATGAAACAATTTTCACAATCTAATTAAAATTAAATCTTTCACTTGCTCCCCCCTTTTTGCTATGGTCGCTGCGTGTAGATCTTACAATGCAGTGACCAATAACAAAAAGGGGGGAGCAAGTAAACGATTTAATTTTTATTAGATTGCAATTTTCACATCCAGATTTAAGATATAAACCTTAAGCCTTTACTTTTTATCAATATTGTTTGTAAAAAAATGAATTTTTACATACAATTACAGACTGTTGACAGACTTGACACGGAGACCCTATACCACTTACTTTTTACCAGCACTGTGTCCATCGTTTTCGCTGTCACTGGATGCTGTAGCATCAGAATCATCTGATGATTCATCTAACTTTTCATATTGTAGCAGTCTGTCTAACAGGAAACTGAAAAGATTATCAACTTTATGTACTCATTTAATGTTTTGTTTTCCTAAATGAAATTTACTGCTACTTTTAGCAATTTTTCAGCTGTATGGTGACATCCAGTTTTTATTGGGGCAGAAACCAGAGTAGTGCTTGTATAAAAAATGTCCTATGTTTTTGGAAAACTAAAGCAGATTATACTCCTATTTAATGTAAAATTTAAAATTTGTATTTCATATAACAGTGTTCTCTTAATGTCATAAGCTTTTTAAGTGTATGAGAACTTCAGTTTCAAAGGTTTGTTTTCAGAAAAGTTATTAAATTTGGTACCAAGAAATCTCTATTTTTCATATTAAAAATAGACTTTCTATTTATTTAAATTAAATGCATATTTACAGTGTCATCTTCTATTTGTATCTTGTAATTATATATAAGACATAACCTTATGTCTCTTGTAATTATCAGTAAAACACCCGTCCCTTGCAATCGTCCATAAAACAAACCTTCAGTCTGTTGTACTTATCAGATGACAACTACTTTTGTCTGTTGTAATTATCAGTAAAACAACTTCTGCCTGCTGTAATTATCAGTAGAACAAATTCAGTGTGTTGGGGTCAACAGTAAAACAAACCTTCAGACTTGCAATTATCAGTTGATGACTACCTCTACCTTTCGTGATTATAAGAAAAACAATTTCAGTCTGTTTTTAACAGTAAAACAAACCTTCAGTCTTTTGTAATTATCAGTTAACAACTACTTCTGTCTGTCAAAATTATCAGCAAAACAACTTCTGCCTGTTGTAATTGTCAGTAGAACAAATTCAGTCTATCATAGTCAACAGTAAAACAAACCTTCAGACTTACAATTATCAGTTTATTACTACGTCTGTCTGTCGTGATTATCAGTAAAACAAATTAAGTCTGTCGTTGTTATCAACTTCCCTGATGTGCTTATCAGTTAACAACTACTTCTGCCCGTTTTAATTAACAGTAAAACAACCTATCTGTTGTAATTATCAGTTAACAACTACTTCTGCCAGTTGTAATTATCAGTAAAACAAACCTTCAGTCTTGTAAATATCAATAAAACAACTTCTCTGCCCGTTAAAATCATCAGTAAAACAACTTCTGCCTTTTATAATTATCAGTAGAACAAACCTTTAGTCAGTTGAAATTATCTGTTAACGACTTCTTCTGTCGTAGTTATCAGTTAACAACTACTTCTGTCTGTCAAAATTATCAGTAAAACAACTTCTGCCAGTTGTAATTATCAATAGAACAAATTCAGTCTGTTCATAATTAACAGTAAACAAACCTTCTGTCTCTTGTAATTTTTAACAGTTTTCTCTGTGATTTCCTTAATTCTTCAAGGAAACATTCTTGTTCCTAAAAACATGCATAATTTACAAACAATGAAGAATGTTGTGTATTAAACATACAGTGTACTGCTTTATTTATCTCATATTTTATTTGTTATTTATTGTAGGGATGTTCATGACACCAAAGTGTATTATTCTTTAAGTGTTTACATGTTTTTAATACAGAACGTTCACATATTGAATATGTGTATGTCTCACAATATAATATTAAAAACTGGTAGGGTAGCAACTGATGATACAGTTTACCAGATATAGCTCTAGGTGGCAGGTCCATTTATGTACTCTAGTTCTAATTGGATAATCCTATGGCGTCCACCTTTTTTTTTTTTTTTTTTTGGATGGCAAAAAAAAAGTGCTGGATGCCAGAGGATTTTTGGACTACTCTATAGCTCTTTCAACAACTTAAAAATAGGAGGTGGTCCTGCAGCCTGTGCTCCCTAAAGGAGTCCATGAGACCAAAATAAAAGTGTCCGACTCTTTAAATATCCAAACTGGAATTAGTTTCGTATTGTCTCTAATTTTATTAATTGAAAGTTGTTTGTATAGAATAATCTGATTGGTCAACTCACCATTTGTGAGTCAAACTGATCCATTAGCAGGTATACAAGCAATTCAAAGCTTTCTACTAGTAAGTCTTGAGGGCAATTGCAAGAAACTGCATAACTAATGACCCAGAACCATCACACAATATTCAAGTGGAAGCCACATGTCAAAATAGTTAAAGGGTGAACCTGTTTATCTTTCACTTTAAAATTTAATTTAAAATTAAAAACTCAACAGAATGTTTTAAATGTGTAAGTATCTACAGAAACATGAACATTTTTGAACTACCGGTATAATCAGTTTCACAATATAAACAGTAGTCAATATAACAAACCAGTTCTGCAATTGTACTCACATAAACTAAAAATTTTAACTTCTTTTTCAATGCTTTATACTTCTCTTTGTAGTCTATTTGGTGCTCTTGGTGGGGAATTTGTCCCTCTAAATAAATGAGAATATTAAATTTTTTAACAAAAGTACTATGTGCATAAGACAAGTAGAGCTACTGAAGAGTTAGAAATATCCACAACTGTCAAACTTAAATAAATATCAAACAAAAAGACAATATCTTCTGGCAAGTCTATGATCATCACTAGTACACTGAGGTTATATTGTAATGCCAATCTGTGACAACAAGGACAAAAGGTTACACTTCAGTTGGTCACACTGGTGCATTAACCAGCAGTATTTATTGAACCTCCAAACACATGTATACATGTGTATAACTGAAATTCCTTAGTCAATTTAAGTTTGCCTAAAAAAATTGTTTTTGTCATGTTTGTTGGGCTTTTTTATTACTGCTCATGGTATTGGCATGGTTTTTTTTTATAAAACGTATTGCTTTCAAAAATATAAAACTTTGTCGTTACTGTAGAAAATGAAAGTCAAAGGATTTTCGGAAGTATTTGTAACTAACTGGTTATCGCTTCCCTTCTAAATTTAACTCATTTAGTGCATTGTTTCCTGCCTCACAATGACCCTCTAGGTAAACCCCATTGTAACCACTTCTGGTGGAAAGATACAAGTGACTATTCTACTGTTTAATTGGCTGCCTTCAACAAATTCAATATTCCAGATGTCAATGCTTGCAAAAACCATTAGGAATAATTCTTGTAAATTCAAATAATGTTTAAATTTTTTCAATATATTTTATATAAGATAAAAATTGTGCATGACTTGTGATCAGTATTGTATTGCTGAGACAGACAATGTAAATGACTTAAGTGAGTTACTAATGACAATGTCCAGTGGCAGGCTGTTACAGTTTCGCACTGTTAGAGGAAAGAAAGAATGTTCTTGAATTAAGTCATGAATGAGGCTTTTGGAAAGTAAGGCAGTGCATGTTTAGTGTAAGTCAGTTAGGTGTTACTAGCATGTCTGTTTTTGCTACTGCAAATTTTTTATATCATTAGATTTGTTATTTTATGCAGCATACATGTAGCTAAGTGAGCATCTGCTCTTTAGTAAAAGCACCAGTATAGGTGTTAAATCATGCTGCTTACTCGGATGTATTGTGCTTGTGGTAGCCTTTGGTAACATACCCAACTGCTCTGCACTATACTATTTTTTTTTCTTTATGTCTTTCTGGGTGTATGTGTCCAATACACAGAGGCATACCATACTTGACTATAAATGTCTTACTAGTGATTTATATGCCTGTGCTTTAACTTTGGTGGAACTAACTTGATGTTGATCAGATATTTCTGCATACTAGTATGATAAGGAGAAGTCAATAGGGTGAAACCTTATATACTTATTACAAAATAAATAATACAAAAAATATATACATGATATATGGTGTCTAGTCATTTTGTACCCAAATGGAATGGGTCCAACTATGCCTAGATTAACTCATTCAAGATTCTATCCAAATGATTGTTTTGACAATTAATTTATTAAAATAATTTGAAATAATGTACCATCTCCAAATCACTATATTTAGAACAATAAATTATTACAAAAATGAGACCATCATACTAGAGTAAGCATAAGCATAGCTCCAGATAAGATTTTCTTCATTGGGTTATTCACCCATCTGATGATTTATTTCATTGGGTAAATATCACTTTTATCATTTTTTTAACCCACTCAAAAGTAAGTTAATTGGGTTTTCATCCATATAAAATTTATTGAATTGGTTTTTTTATGCTGACAAAAATTTATTTCACTATGGTTTTATACATGTAGATAACCTTGTGTTGTTTTTTTTAACAGTTAATGGTGTTAGGGTTAGTTGTAAGATAGTAAAGATATAGTACATGTATTGTTCGGCTTAGAGGATGTCAGTGAAGCCTTTTTTCTTCCACATTTATTCATGGTGCCATAACTTAATACTAGACTGGTTCTAACCATAAATAGGGGCCACTGTGGCCGAGTGGTTAAGGTAGTTGGTTTACTATTGATCACATGGTCTGTCAACACTGAGATTGCTGGTTCGATTCTTGCTGCAGGCAGGGTATACACGACCCCAATCTTAATTGACAAGGATTGCTAGTTTTCCTACCGCAGGTCAGGGGTTCTCTCACGGTACACCGGCTTCCTCCCCCAATAAAAACTGGACGCCATTAACGCAATCACTGATAATTTTATGCACTCAGTGTGTGAATTAAGCATGTTTCTAACAATTGATTGGGTTTTAAGCTTTTGATATTGGGTTTTGGAACACAAAGCTATAAAAATAATTGGGTTTTATGAAAATTTAATTGCGTAATAATGCAAATACGCAGCTTATCTGGAGCTCTGATAAGCATATGAAGATGTGTATGAGTTTGTTCGTAAACTTTAGCTGAGAAACCTTAGCTCTTTAAGTCCCATTAAAATTTCTTATTTGGTCCACCAAACCAAAAATAGCCAACCTAAAGAGCTATGGTTCCGCAGCTATGTGAACTTATGCTCTGTGCTTTCTGTCCCACGAGTATATCCTTCCAGGCTTCGAATGCCTCCAGGACCAGATTGACCAAGAGTAAAGACGAGTCTCCAAAGCTGCATAACCTATACGGTTCAAAATTTTATCGTATAAATTGTCAGTTGCAATTACATAACATTCACCATATACACTTGAGTCAATATACATATGGTACGAAATGGTTTTTGTATGGTACGAAATAGATGGTCCGCCAAAAAAAATGTCAAAGACCATACACCGTTACGGTAATGACTACTATACATGTATATGTTCTGCAGCACTACACTCTATATATTATATACACTACAGACAAGTACAGTACAGTACAGGTACGAAACGGACGAAGTAGGGAACGACTATAAGCATTTTATTTATAGCGAGCACAGCTCGCAGCGGGCAGCGAAGCTGCCCGCGAAGAGCGGTGAGCTCTACGGCAATTACGTGTCACGTGATCAAAATGAAATCACGTGATCAAAATCTGCTTAATGCTGATATTGATTTTTTTTCGTCCGGAAGTTGATATCGTCAAAAAACTGGAACAAAGTGAATGAAGAAGGGCAAACATTAATTTTAAAGAAAGACTTAAAAATAAAGTTGACATCGATAAAAAGTAAATGTTATATTTAAAGATAACAACAAAAATGTCATACTATTTTTTTGGAATCTCTAAATCGATCATTAAAAACTGACAATCAAAGACATTTCATGTGACGTCACCATTACAAAGAAAGACGTCACGTGACAACTGGAATTTAGAGGCACTGTCATAGAGTAGCGACAAGTATTAAATGTGGTGTTAACATTATAAATTAAAAATTTAGAATTTGATGGAAATTAAAATAATATTGTGTTTCAAACAAAAATTTAGTTGCAAGCTGTTTGCCTTCTTGATTTATTTTATAAAATAAAGTAGCGTGATAATACAACCCCCTTACACTACACAACGAGGAATTTTCATACATTTCAACGCACTTTTGACATTTGTACAAAATAATGTTTCGAACAATTTTGTTATAAATAAAGTAAATTCTTCATTATCTACCAAATATATAGTATTTGTCTCTATATATGCATCGACTACGGCTCATGCGCTTACTGATTTTCGCTTGGTACAGAATATCTATAAAAAGTAAATTGACCAAAATTTCTTCCTGCTAATTCAACAATTTTGATAAGAATAAGATTATGAATTATTTAATTGTATAAAACAGTGACTAACACATACAAATTCTTATGTGCATAAAAATTAAAGAAAAACTAACTTTTCCAAATCCATTTCTTCAAGATTTATTACGTAATCGTCTGTTTATTACCTGTGGCACAAAAACGGAACAATAATAACAAGCTGCGAGTTCGCACCTTTTTAAGTCCGAAGAAGGTTATTTCATGTTTTAGATTTATTTCTTTAAGTCCTTAGCCGTTATTTAAAGTATGCTAATTATAATTATAATATGGACTGCAAAATCAGAAAAATACAACACATATCAAACAAGACTGTGAAGAGCTCTACTGGACCCCTAATTAACTTAAATTTGTCTCAATATTTTCGCGATAGTTAGCCAAATAAGAAAATATTTTTAGCCATACAATTTTTTAAAACTACACTATAACATGTATTTACTTTGTTCAACTCTAAATATACATAATCATCAACAGTTATACTACAACTGCGGAACCGTACTGTATTCGTACCAATTTTTTTTTATGTATAATGTAGTGGACCAAATTATAACAAGCTACGGTTCCGCAGCTACAACATCACATTACACAGCGACAGGTCCCGTTTTCAATTTGTAACAATTTAATAAAATGCAATATAGCTGACCAAACTGTATATGCGTTATTTAATACGAAAAATACAACAAACTGTAAAGTAGATCAACATGAAAAAAGTAAACTTACTGTAGTATAATATTCCCTAATGACACAATATTTCCGGCAACATAAAACCATGAAACATCCAACTGTAACTGGAACTGATCCACGAAAACAAAAGAATCCTCACAAAATGTTATTGCTCCATAGAACACTTTCTTATCACATGTTTTTTTAATCATGTTATGAACTTCTTCACTGACAAAAATCTAAAACATCTGAGTATGAGGCACAAATGACACATTATTCCACCAACATAAAACATAAGTAACGGAACGGATCCATAAAATCAAACTAATCCTTACCAATATGTTATTTCCCCGTAGAACACATTCTTATCACATAATTATTTATCGAATTATGCAGCTGTTAACTAAAATATCGAAATAGAACATATTTTGAATATTTTCCGCCAATGCAAACTGTGTCAACCTGACTTTTGTAGGTCAAGGCCCATAATTTTCATTGGTTGTTTAAAAAGGGGTTCCAAGTAGGGGTTATGGGAAGGATAGTAACACTGACCAAAGCGGGATAACTCTTAACAAAAGTTAATGAAATTCTGTCTTCTGAAATGGGAGGGGCTCGGATAGTATGTCCGAAAATGGAAGAAGGAGTGAAATCTGTATAAATGGAACTATTCTTAATGTTCATTACAAAATATGACTTAATAAATAGATAAATAAATTGTTGGCATCTATTTGACTTAGTTACTTATTGTTGACGCTATAACTACATGTAGTGAAATAGTGTATTGTACTAAATGTTACACCCCCCTGCGCTAGGTGTTTTGCTTGCATTTTTTTATTATTCCATATTGTACCTTTGTAGTGTTATCCAATTTAAAACATTTCTACACAATAACACGTCCATATTTTATATATTATGCCTTTGTTGTTGACATGTTCCAAATCGTCCTTGGCATTTGCTACGGGAATTTTAATAGGAAGTCAGCCATTTGAATTTCTACAGGGACCTCGCGTTGTTTTCAAAAAGATCGTCTGCTTTCGTAACGTTCAGTGGTATTCAGACAAACCGCAAGGATTTGTTCGCCTTAACTGCAGACGATATTACACGAAAGATTTCGAACAGACGACAATAGACTCTTCCAAACATACACTTCCGTTGTAATTTAGGTCAAACTTTACTATAGAAAATTGCTCTATCACATTGAAAAATACGCCACATTTCAAAACGCTAAATAACTGGAAAATAAAGTGATGAATTCAATTTACACAGTTATTATTCTACAAAATGAGCGTAATCTGGACCATACGCGGTAAGCAGTTTTCATTTGTCACGCAAAAACAATAACCAAAATACATCAACATTTAGTTTAAGGTCCTCACAAAATTAAGGAACAAAGTAAAACAAGGAATTATGTGTAAAAGTTAGAAAAACATATTTGTCTGTGCTCGCATTTTGGCAATGCCTACTCCATATTATTATACTTTACTGTTGTTACAATAGAAACAATTATCTTTTTATATGTTGTGCTTATATACTTTTTATAGCTACATTCAATAAATTACATAAACAATTCAAATAACCTGGAATAGGCATCATTGTCTTCGTTCACATCTCTTTTATTATTATCTCCCTTTATATGTTGAGCATTTTCAATCGTCACTTCCGAAACAGCCTTTTACTTCCGGTAGACCAAAGTAAGTGGTGGAAACGTGAAATTACTGATGATATATCCAATGCAATCTAAAGTTTCTGAAAGCCATCACTCAATAAAATACATTAAAATATATTTTTTTCTCAAGTGTCAAAGTGCATTTATGTGATTTTATGTTTATTCTGTTTGAAAAAGCACTAACCACCACTCGAATGAAAGCACATTAATAGTGTATACGATTTATTTCGTATGAGCATTGTTGTTTGCCGCTGTTATTGTGGTATCTTTCATTTCGACTAGGCTCTGATGCTTGCTCTTGGGGCAATGTATAGAATAACATCTTTCCAAAGTACATCATTTCATCCAGACGAAAAATGTACAGTACTCTCAGTATCAACTAAAAAGAACACAAATATATCAAATATACAATCATATTCTGAAATCTGTGTCTTCAGCAAAGTATCTTGGTATCGTGGTATCACCATGGAATCTGCATACTTAAAATATTGCTTCAAATAATTCACAAACATTTGGCTTTCTTAAAAGAAATTTTTTAAAAATGCAGTCTTCAAGTCTCGGGCAAACCAAGCACTTGTTCCACCAAAAATAGAATATGCTAGCTTATGGGACCCCCCATCCAGGGGACCAATGTCTTAACCTTGAAATGGCCCAGTGGCGAGCAGCCAGGTATGCCAGTAACAGGTTCCACAACACCAGCAGTGTAAGTTGTAACTGACGTGATGAACACATTAAATTGGCCCACACTACAACAAAGAAGATTAAAAACCAGATTCATTTTATTTTATAAGTTTGAATTACCACGTACACATGCATAGCAGTTAGAAATGCCAAAATAATAAGATTCCATAGACAAAAAGTTGGTAAAACTAATTTTTAATTGATCAACAAAGAAGACGTGTAATAGGATGTTGTTCTTCCATGGAAATATTACATGTATTAGTTAAAAAGGCTCATTAATAAAATCTATTTTAAGTTGGATTTATAGATTGCTATTGGGCTAAATTCATGTCGATGGATATAGGTAACCAACAAATTTTTTTTAGCAAATGTACTAAATATCGATCTTGAGCAGAGTTAACAAAAGACCATATTAATAGGCATTTTATCAGAAAATGTATGATTTTTTTTTTTAGATGGGTCCAACTCCAAAAGAAGCAGCAACAACAAAGGCCAAGACGGCAACTCGTATGGTCACCAAAACTGTTGGTGGGGATAAAAATGGTGGAAAACGTACTGTTAGGATTAACAGACTGGTACAAATTTAATTAATTCAGCAAATGTATAAACATATTACTATTATTTTTATCCTTGGTGTGTCATTGCATACTCAGTTTGTAATCTGTTAAGTAATGGATTTTTAAATATAGGATATTACATTGGTACATGTGGGTTAACAGATTTGTCCAATTGAGATTCAATAATTTAACTATAAAGTTGGAGAAAGTTTAGAGAACTACTGTAAGATTGCTTCTCCAATTTTAAAAAGAAAATTTGCGAAATGAAATACAAATTCTCCCAACCCCAATTTTATGCACATGACTTGCATTCATGGTAAATGGGAGTCGTATTGTTATTGACGTCAGTATTAGTCACCTTGCTAAGATGACTGTTGGTTTGCCCTCCATCTATCACACATGTTTTCTGGACTTTTTTTACACATGCTTGCAGATATTGAACTGATATTGGGTATACGACTCAAACCGTTATGAGTTACAGATCAATTTTAAATTTTCTTCTGGTCCTTTTTTAGCTCACCTGACCCAAAGGGTCATGTGAGCTATTGTTATCACTTTGCGTCCGTCGGCGTCGGCGGCGTCTGTAAACTTTTTACATTTTAATCTTCTTCTCTGAAACCACTTGGCCAATTGAAACCAAACTTGGCCATAATGTTCATTGGATGGACCTTTAAAAAGTTTGTGTTTTTTATTTTGATTGGTAAACCAATATGGCCGCCACCTCAAGACTTAGTTTAACATAGGACCCTATGGGAAAAAAGTTAAAAAGGGCTTCTTCTCTGAAACCGTTTAACCAATCAAAACAAAACTTACTAGCAATATTGTTTAGATGGTCCTCTATAAAGTTTATGTTTTAGATGGGAATTGGAAATTCAAAATGGCCGCCACTGCAGGACTTAGTTTAACATAGAACCCTATGGGAAAAAGTTTTAAAAGGCTTCTTCTCTGAAACCGGTTAATCAATGGAAACAAAAACTTAGTAGCAATATTGTTTGGATGGTCCTCTATAAAGTTAGTGTTTTTTATGGCAATTGGAAATTCAAAATGGCTGCCACAGCAGGACTTAATTTAACATAGGACCCTATGGGAAAAAGTTTGAAAGGCTTCTTTTCTGAAACCGGCCAACCAATAGAAAAAAAACTTACTAGCAATATTGTTTGGATGGTCCTCTATAAAGTTAATGTTTTTTATCCCAATCTGATATTCAAAATGGCCGCCACCGCAGGACTTAGTTTAACATTGGACCCTATGGGAAAAATGTTAAAAAGGGCTTCTTCTCTGAAACCGGTTAACCAATCAAAACAAAACTTACTAGCAATATTGTTTGGATGGTCCTCTATAAAGTTTGTGTTTTTTATGGCAATTGGAAATTCAAAATGGCTGCCACCGCAGGACTTAATTTAACATAGGACCCTATGGGAAAAAGTTTGAAAGGCTTCTTTTCTGAAACCGGCCAACCAATGGAAACAAAACTTACTAGCAATATTGTTTGTATGGTCCTCTATAAAGTTAATGTTTTTTATCCCAATCTGATATTCAAAATGGCCGCCACCGCAGGACTTAGTTTAACATTGGACCCTATGGGAAAAAGGTTAAAAAGGGCTTCTTCTCTGCAACCGGTTAACCAATCAAAACAAAAATTACTATCAATATTGTTTGGGTGGTCCTTTATAAAGTTTATGATTTTTATGCCAACTGGAAATTCAAAATGGCCGCTACCGCAGGACTTAGTTTAACATAGGACCCTATGGGAAAAAGTTTTTAAAGGCTTCTTCTCTGAAACCGGTTAATCAATGGAAACAAAAACTTACTAGCAATATTGTTTGGATGGTCCTCTATAAAGTTTATGTTTTTTATGGCAATTGGAAATTCAAAATGGCCGCTACCGCAGGACTTTGTTTAACATTTGACCCTATGGGAAAAAGTTTTTAAAGGCTTCTTCTCAGAAACCGGTTAATCAATGGAAACAAAAACTTACTAGCAATATTGTTTGGATGGTCCTTTATAAAGTTTATGTTTTTTATGGCAATTTGAAATTCAAAATGGCCACCTCCCCCGCAGGACTTAGTTTAACATAGGACCCTATGGGCAAATAAAAAAAATCTCTATACAACTGGTTAACCAATGAAACAAAGCTTTCTAGTAATATTGTTTGGATGGTCCTATTTAAAGTTTATTGAAAATTACAGGACTTACTTTAACATCAGGGAAATGCCATCTTCATTGCCTATAAAATCAGGTGAGCGATACAGGCTCTTAAGAGCCTCTGGTTTTTGGACGAAATTATGACCCTTGGACTTGCACAGTTTTATTTGCCAGTTGGGGACACAGGGCTCACGCTGGGTCAAAATTATAGGGAGAAGTCACTTCTCTTTTGTGGGGCTGACAGGGAGAAATGAGGATAGAACAGGGAGAAGTGGGGCCAAAAATAAAATTTCATTTGTTTGCCGTTTCCGGCCGACTCTCCCTTTTACATCCGACTGGAATAATTTTTTTTCATGCGCTGGAAAAAGATTTTTTTTATTGTCATTTTCGGCATTTTGCATGGCCGTTGTGGTGTTTCTTGTTTTTTGGTTTTTTTTTGGTGATTCGTCGTTCCCGATTCAGTATCGGCAAAACGTTTGAAACCATACCGTTTTGCTCGCTCTCATTTCGATGTTTCAAGTGACATTGACAAATCATTACATTATCGGCAAAACGTTTGAAACGAACGAATATTAACCTTTTCAACAACGATGTTACAAAGGACATTGAATATTTAAATCCCACGAGGAGGATGGCGTCCCTCGTAACGGGAATGAAAAGAAAGTAAACTATCTTCTTTTTCAAAAAAAAAAAATAAATTCCCTCCCTACCTACCCACCTATTTCAGCCCCGAGTTGGCAACATCAAACTAACAATATTTTAATCCTGGCCTGGGTGGGCAACAGGGAGAATTTGCATTATATGTTGCGAAAGCGTCTTTTTTAATATGTGCAGGGATCGACATTAACTGTAAAACCTACTTGTCCATTCGGACAAGTAACAGTCAGGTTTTACTTGTCCGAAAGTACAAAGTACTTGTCCGAACACTAAAAAATTTTGACAAGGTTAACTGTTTTGCCATATTTCAATTTTGACTCAACTACAACGAAATTCGACTTTTATATTAATTTTTTTCTGAACCTGACACTGACAAGTTGCACGAAATGTCAATTAAGATGACACGACGTACGTATTTAAAATTATAAATTGTTGGCCAAATTTAACAAGTTATGACAATTTTATGACAGAAATCGAACTTCTTTCCATTTATTTGTATCAATAAAACGACAATTAATTCATTCATTTCATTATTTTATTGAAATAAATTGTTTTAGTCTAAAACATCCGACAGTTGTATCGTAGTTATTTTAGAACATTTTTCCAGAAAGGCCGATATAAAATTAGCATCAACGATTTCATTGGATGATTATTTATAATAAGTAAGAAACGGGATTTCATTGGTTATTGTTACTAGTGACGCGTGTTTATATTTAGAAAAGGGGAATTTTGGTCGCAATGCAGGGTTTTATTTTTAACACAATTAATGCGAGAATCGCCGCTTAAAGGACTTTTTAAAAATTTACGATTGTTCTAGATAAATTTGATTTTATTTTCACTTGTCCGATCGGGCAACTGAAACAAGCTTTTTACTTGTCCGAATTGTATTTTTACTTGTCCCGGACAATCGGACTACCGTTAATGTCGATCCCTGATGTGTTAATTTGGCATTTGAATTTTTTATTGTTACATGTTTTTTAGCAGTTCAATTTATTTAGGATGCCTTTTTATTCCAGCCCAGATTCTATCCTACAGAAGATAAGCCAAGAAAATTAAAGTCACGTAGGAAACCATTTAGTCAACACAAACACAAGATCAGGTCCAGTATTACACCTGGAACAGTGTTGATCATTGTAGCCGGACGTCACAAAGGAAAGGTAATTTGTTAAAGGAAATCAAAATTCTCTTTAAAAAGAATCCCTGGTTTAAGTAGTACTAAAAATCATATATGAGAATTTGTTCCTACAAGCAATTTTTCACTTGACAAAACGTGCAACAAAAATATTTCTCTAAAAAGAATTGAACCTGCTATCACCAGTTTGAAAGTAGCTTATTTTAAACTCAGTTAATTGTCAAAAATTCATGTTTAGGGTTTCCTTCTTTAAGGCCTTAAAATGCTAACTTTTGGATCTTTTCATGAATGTTTGATATAAAATTGTGAAAAATTGCAGGTTGTTCCTATGTAATTTGAACAAAATGAATAGAAATTCCTGCTTACCTACTCTTTTTTTCCCTAAGTAAGAATGTCTTAGTATGCAATTGTTTTGTTTGGTCTCGTAAAAAATGGTTTCCATTATACAACCAAAGCAACGTGTTACATACAGAGGTATTTAAACTCAATACATTATATAAACAATAGAATTTTCCAGAAAGGAATGAATAATTTAGTTAAGGTATCCGGACCATAAATGACCACGTGATCATATTTGGTGTCCCGGATGTCCATTGGCATTGTTTTTCAATGGAGCAGACCTCGGTAATGTTCGGCAAACATCGGAAATACTATTTGAGTAACTAACTTTTATACCAAAAATGGTAACATTGATACAAAGTAAAACAAGATATTTTATGTGTATCATTAATTAGCAATACATTGATTTAATAAAGCTGTTTTTCTTGATCCAACAATAAAATTAAGCTGTGACGTCAATTATGGGTCGTATACCTTAACCTCAGTTTATTCCTTAAAATGAAACATGCATATACAGTGAAACTTCTCTAAACCGGCCACCACTGGGACACCGGTTTAATGAAGTTTAGTGAAATCTACCGTGATTTTCAGTTACCGCCCTATTGGGTACAGAGTTGAGGTCCTTAATCAATTTAACTTTATTGTTAAGTTATCATAGCATGTTTCATTGGAGAAAAGTTTAAAAAATTCAATTGCAATGCCGCTGAGAAATGTTCACTTCTAACAAAAAAACGATAGATTACTTGAGTTTGGTGATTCCGCTTGTACAGTAAACAAGCCCACTTTCAGTAACATTATTCTCCGTATCTTCCAACTGAACATTACGCGTGGTCTTCCAGTCTTCAGGAAATCTTTCCAAAGAATGGTGGACATTCGGTCCACCAACTTCCCCAGAATGCTGGACCGAAGCAGCTTTTGCCGGACCAAATTTGTCGATGTAGCCATTGTTTACATTTAACTAGCTACCTTATATGAATGTAGATACAGATATATATCATACATAAAAGTTATTGTAAACATCATACTATTCATAACTGTTATTAACAAGCTGTGTATATCTGGACAATATTCTAAAGAATATAAATAAAATAACATTTTATTATACACAGAAATAATTCACAAAGCTGAAAGCAACTGCTTCATGGGAAACCCATCTATAGAAATTATCATGAGGTCATTGATAACCGTTTTTTATTCCTTCAATTTTAGCTTACTAGTATATATTTTATATATTATCAAAGCCAAAGATTAAAAAAAAATTTGTTTTAAACGAACTTTTGAGTTTCAACCCCATTTTAAAGTGTTTGTTTATCAAACAGTTACGAGTTTTCATTGAAGGCCGTTGTAGTCTACTTTTTCCTCATTTCTCGCTGTTGGTAATTAGACGTATCCCGGAAATAAACAAATGGCGCGTAATCCATTTGCCAAACTAAAACGTTTCAAAAATGAGTTAAATACGCAGGATCTTCGCAATTTTTATTGGTTTTACATATTTACTCAAAAGTTGGAAGTTTGTGTGAATCAGTAATACCAGATATATAAGTATTTTCTGTGAACGAACCATCAGGGCAACTTTAACTTCGATAATAACAATGTCGGACCGACGCATTTCGTGAAGACTGGTCTTCAGTTTTTTAAAAGACTGAACATTTGCAAATTTCATTGCAAAATTTAGCTAAATATCAAATAATGATCATACAACTAGTATAATTGAAGAAAAATTGTTCAACTGTTGTAAGAAATATTCCAAACAAAAGCAACCGCATGTTTCGACTTTTACAATCATCTCATTAATATTCATGAGCTGATTTACCGGATGTAAACACACGTAAGCCACATACTTCGTTTATTTGTGTGGTGTTTAGCGTTGGTTTTCGTTAAAATTAGTTCAAAGGCATACAGTTCAAATTATATCTATTTTAAAGATTTATTAACAAATATCGAAGAAACTCTGTGTTAGCGCTAATAGGTCGCCACAGTCGCCAATGAGAATTAAACTTTAATGTGGCGAAGTGTTATTCATTCTCGTTCGCCACGTTGGCGAAGTGAAAGCGAAAGTAAAATGTTGACTGTCGAAATCTAAAATAAATCTTTGAGATAAAGTTCGGAGAGGTAACGATATATATCCGGAAATTTCAATGCGTAATTGTCTATTCCGTAAAAACATTACCCTTGTCCGAATTTGTTTTCGATTTTACTCAATACCGAACTGGTTCCTATTGCAGTAATTGATCTTAATTCCAGTTTACAAATTTTGCTGAAATGTTGTGGCTAACAAATTTCAAATGTGGCTAAGTAAAATTTGGATGTATTAGCCACATTGGCTAATGGAAATTTTGAGGTAGTGCTAACACAGAAACTATTTTGATGTTACAGCGAATCACAAAATTTATTAGGTGGACAGATTTACTGGACGGAATCGTATATTTATTGAACAATAATATTTCATTCATGTTTTAATTTTCAAACCATAATTTATTAGCTTGGACAAAGATCACACTAAAATGTCATAAATTACTCTTAAATGGTCATCAAAATAATGTATGGATTAGTGCTTGTTTGTGTACACAACACTAATTAAGGCCTCCAAAGGTGAACTATTAGGTAATGATTTAATGTTTCTTAGTGATTTATGACAGGTAATTTTTATAACAGGCCGATAAAGTGGGGTGAAATTTACTTGGTTAAATAACCCAAAACTTTAATAAGGTGTCCGGTTTGTAGAGGTGGCCGGTTTTGTGAAGATAATTTACATTAACTTTAATGGGAAATGGCCGGGACTTTTTAAAACGGCCGATTTGAAGGGGAAACCGGTTTTCTGAAGGTCCGGTTTAGAGAAGTTTCACTGTATATATACAGATATGAAGATTTAAGGAACTGCAGAATTAGGGATATTATTTTTTTGACTTTGGATGTAATTTAATTTTTTATTTGATATCACAAAAATTAAAAATTTTATTTAAATTTTTCAGAGAGTAGTTTTCCTCAAGGGTTTACCCTCAGGACTTCTGCTTGTTACTGGTAGGTATTTACAGAGAGTAGTTTTCATCAAGGGTTTACCCTCAGGACTTTTGCTTGTTACTGGTAGGTATTTACAGAGAGTAGTTTTCCTCAAGGGTTTACCCTCAGGACTTCTGCTTGTTACTGGTAGGTATTTACAGAGAGTAGTTTTCCTCAAGGGTTTACCCTCAGGACTTCTGCTTGTTACTGGTAGGTATTTACAATTCTTCAATTGTTGAAACATAAAGAAGTACATTTATCAGGTCTGTTTTAGAAAAAACATTTGAATACACAGTTTTTAAGTAATTTGATAACATTGTAAATCATATCAGTCGAACAATACAAACATAACAAAATTGAACTGGGCTTTCTCTGGGGTCTTAAAAGTTAGTGTCAGAAAAAATCACCAACTGCAATTTATTGTTCTGTTGCCAATGTTCAAAATCTGGTGCCAAGGTAAGGTTTTTTTAATGTCCCGCCAAGTAAAGTTGAGGGACATCCATTTTTGGTCCTTTCATTAGTTCCTGAGCCATTCCACCTCAGGTTTACCTTTGCATCGAAGCTTTTTTTCATCTTTTTAATACCGCAGGTCGGGTTCTCTCCGGGTACTCCGGCTTCCTCCCCCAATAAAAACTGGATGCTATGATATACATGTAGCTGAAAAATTGCTGATAGTGGCATTAAAAAAAATCATCTTTTCAAACCTGTCAGTAGGACCGATATATCAGACTAGAGAACCAGTCAGTCTGTTTAACCAGCTGCTAACCGTCGTACCAGTGCTCATTTTGAGGACTGAACCCCAAATTTCTTAAAATATATTGTTTTAAATGTCCGGGTTTTTTTTAATTAAATTTATTATTGTTATACAAATTTTAAAAATCCTGCCAGGTGCATTTGCATATTTGTCCTTTTAACTGTAAACAAGGGAAGTAACTGCATTGTTTAATTTATTGATAGAAATTTGTTTACAACATTTTGTCCATCTATTTTTAACCCAAAATGTAAAAAAAAGAGCTGCTATTGTGTACCATCAGACACATTATTTTGTACTATTCTGAGATTTCCATTTTTTTAGAATTTACATTAATAGGTAAACTGTGAGATCAAAGAAAGAACGAGCGATCAAACATGAGGCAGAACACTAATCTTTTGATGTAAACGTTTAATTTATTAATACATTTTATCACAAAAAGATATAACCTTTATAAGGAATTATTTTAATTTTGATTGCAGGACCTTTCCATTTGAATGGTTGTCCAATGAGAAGGATTAACCAGCGATACGTGATTGCCACCAAAACAAAGGTTGACCTTGGAGCAATTAAAGTGCCAGACAGAGTTGATGATAAATACTTTGCTCGCAAGAAATTGAAAAAACCCAAACACACTGAAGGTGAAATTTTTGACACCAAGAAAGAGGTTAGTGTGAATATGTTAGAAAGTTGTTTAGTTACATATGTTAGCCTTACCTAGTCACGCAAGCTATTGTCATCGCATTTGTCATAGGTACCAGTATCATATGGAGCTTTATGGCCAATAGAAACTAGACATGGTTAGTAACAGTTCATTGGTTGGTCTTGTATGAAGTGTTGGGTGAATGTTTATTCGTTCTAAAAGTTTGTGTTATTGTGATCTGAAATCCAAGATGTCTGTCACTATTATGGCTTTATGTAGACACCAATTCAAAAAAGGAAATGTTTAAAACTCTTTTGTCTGAGAAAACTTGAACTTGTTACACAACAAAAATAAAGAAAACAACACAGAAAAATTTCCAATTTACTGCTTTTTCCCTAAAACTGTTGAACCAATTGAAATTCAGCAATATTCATTGTATGGTCCTGTATACAGATCATGTTTTTAATTTGATTAGACATTCAAAATGCCTGCTGTCATAGGACTTTAGGGATATGCCGTCTTTGTTGCCTAGGAGACTAGTGCAGGCTCCTTTGGGAGCTTAGCTTACAGTATAACATTTATTTATTTTTAAACATTTTTAACTGGAGAGATGATGCATTTTAGTAGCTAGTTTATATGTGCAATACTATCGGTGATTGTCTCACCCTTTTCAAAAAAAATGTGGTCTGTCTACTACAGAAACCTTTTAGGGCCATGAAATTAACTTTTTGTAATTTGTTATAACAGATTATTAATTTGTTATATAACAGATTTATAATTTGATAAAACAGATTATTAATTTGATATAACAGACTATTAATTTGTTATAACATATTATTAATTTAAAATAACAGAATACAGATAAGATCATTTGGCATTCTGCTTCTGACAGGCGTGGATAAAGAGCGTATACCAAGGGTCTGGAAACGGTCATATTTGCCGGACATGTCCGACATTTACATTAAAATGTCCGACTAAAGTTTAGTCAAATCGGACATCCAAAAAAGTGATATTTAACTTGGACAATAATATAAATATCTTTTAGTTGGTTTCAATACCTTTAATTTCCGCTAGATATAAATATTTTATTAAAAAATCAACCCTAAGGCTATTTCCCGTCACTGACACATGTGTTTATTCACTCCAGTCAAGTGTTAATTACGTAATGGTTAACACAACAGGTGATAACCTAATTATGAGTACAGATCTGTTTCATCCATTTCGTAGAATATGGTATGGCAACAGTATTTTGAAACAATAGGAACGAAGTGGTTGTACGTTATATTGCTTGATGGAAAAACACGTGTGGTCAAAATTTTACATCACGCATGCGCCAGTGTACCTGACGTACATAAATCTTGGGGAAATCAATTCAAATTAAATTCCATTGAAATGATGAAAACAACAATAAATATTTAATGACTTGTAAAAAACGTGGTCCATCGGAGAGTATCGAATAAACTTCAATTCTGTTCCGAACTTGTAATTTTGAAACAACTTCCTACTTCCGGTTAATGAAAATGTCCCACGAATGTTAATAAAAAACGTTGTTTGCTATTACTTTGTTGAATAGACAACATATTATCCTATAATAAAGAAATTTTAGGAAGCAGAATGTTTTTCTACGTATATTTCCTTTCTTGCGCGGTGCATATATCATAGGAACCCATACAAAACAACAACTAATATCTACCACGGTCTTGAAAAAAATTTAAAAGACCTTTATTCTGTACTTTAAGGAAAAGCACATACACTTCCCAGCTTAAGCAAACACAATATTTTTATATGATGACCGGTAAAATGTCCGACATGACTCAGGAAAATTTCCAGGGCCTTGGCGTATACAAATGATTATATTTTTAAACGAGAAAAAATTTAGTATCAGTAAATATAACTAATTCCATCAAGTAGCAGTATAAGTATGAAGAATATCAAAAAAAAAATCCACATGCATAGTTTAATCTGTATTTGAATTAAAGAGATAAACACATGTTATAATGACCATTTGGGGTATCAAAGGATAGTAAGACTTTATTTATGTCATATGCGTTTTGCAAATGGAACATTTTAAATGGTCACTTACTATTCGCATTTATCAAGTTAAATGTTTTTGATAGTAGGAGGCATAGATTTACTGAATGGTATACAAGCATTTTCTCTTTGTTCTGTGGTGGTCCAGACTTGTTATACCGAATATTTAGAGCTTTCTAGTTCCATGCATTTGTAATTATTTTGCAAACACTTACATAAAAATGTGATTATGCGTTGTTCTGTTTTGTATGGCCCGCCAACAAAAGTTTTTAAACTAAAGATGCTTAATAAGCCACTGTTGTATTGATTGTTTATAACTATAAATTCTATCAGTATTTAGAAGTACGCATTTTTCTTTAAAACTTGCCCGCCCGCACGCTGCACGCCCAACATTCACCATTTTATTACCAGGATTTTCACTCTGTTAAATCCAGCCAAAAATATATATTAACTAAAACTGGTCATCGGATACAAGCGACAAACTATTTTTGTTTTACTGCGAAATGAAAACTAGTCAATTTATTTTCATTTAAATAGTAAAATAATCTGTTATAACAAATTATAAAAAGTAAATTGTATGGCCCTAAAAGGCTTCCGTAGTCTACACTATGATTGCAGGTTTTAGACTCATTGGGGGCAGGTTGCGCTCGACTCCATTCTTGATTGATAAGTTTAGCCAGTTTTCCTTCCAAAGATTGGGGGTTTTCTCCTGGTACTCAGGCTTTCTCCCGCATTAATAACTGGATGCCATGATATAGCTAAAAAAAAATTCCTTAAAGAGGGGTAAACTTCTTTGTAAACCAAATCAGGACCCTAATAATTATTATAACTAGGACAACTTCACAATTTGGACAAATGTTCTAGTATATGAATTTTTTTTTAATATTGCCTTTAAACACATTTTATCATAGTTTTCTTGCTTTGTTTTTGAACAAATTGGTTGTGTTAATCTGAAATATTATGTGGTCCCTCTGCTTTTTTTCAACAAGTTTCATACGGTCATGAAATCCTGGAAATGTTCTGGCAATGTTACATGAAATTTAAGGCCTTGAAAGTCATCAAATCCCAAATTAAATTATGATAAAAGTTGAAATTTTCAGTCATTTGTGTAAGAAATTTTACTGTATGATTTGAGCATATCCAAAAAAATTTTATTATTTGGAGATGGACCCTCTAATGTATTAATTCATTGAAATTAAAATATCAAGTGACAAGGGAAACGCTATAATCAGTCATGGAAAATGGTCACAAGGTCCCCGAAGCTTGGAGACAAGAAAGTATATGAACCATGTCCAAGATGAAACTGGGTTCTGAAAAAAAAAGTTTAACTTTCTTCAATCCAATATTTTTGCAGGTTTGTTGCAAAATGCTTTGTCTTATTCTATTATTTTAAGAGGAGCATGTTTCAAAATTAAAAGACCTGATTGATTCTTTCAGAGTCAAGCAACATGTGCACGTGTAAAATTGCATCATGACAGTCGAGACAGCAATCTTCATCTTGTTCAGCATTGTCAGATGTTTATACACATCTCAACCTGTTAGAATCGGCTGCGAATAATAACAGACACTTGTTCTTCCATTGAATGTGCTTGTTTTACATCTCATCTGGAATTTGTTTTCCTTTCTTCTTTTCCATTGACACTTTGTTTCTGCTTTTGGCCGTGTTGGGCACATTTGTAGTCCATGATGTTGTCAGTTACTACCAGTTCAGATGCAAATTGCTGGACGGTTTGACATCTCGACATATTTCAGGAAGACAAATAACTATCCTCAAATTTAATTTCCTCAAACTTGTGTTTACTTGAAACAAATTGCTGAAACCCAAAATGTTATTAAAAAGCCTAAACTATTTCTGTCACATGCTTTTTGATCTTTGGAGGTACAGGTAATCTTCAAGCTGTTTCTAATAGTATTAGAATGGACATAACGGTGGTCAGGCCCCTGGTGGATGTTGAATAAGCAAAATTCATAAGATATGATATGTCATGTTGGTGTTTTTTATTCAACATACTTGAAAGCTATTTATTGTATATTTTGTAGGTTTATCAAGTAAGTGATGAACGTAAAGAAGACCAAGTATCTGTGGACAAACAAGTACTTGATGCTATCAGAAAGAGTGCAGACAAGAAGTACCTGTTTGGCTATTTGGGAGCCATGTTTTCACTACAGAACAGACAATATCCACATAAAATGGTTTTCTAAACTCAATAAATTATCTTGAAGAGAATTGTTTTAATTTTTACTGTTCATTCAATGAAAGATAATAATTTATTCTTTGTGCAAATAATAGTTAGAAGTTATTATTAGGTTTTTGCATTCTGGGCATTAATAAATACTATAAATTAAAAAATTAACAATGTGGCCACTAGGTAACTAGTTTACTGCTGAAGGTTGGAGTTCTCGCTGGGACTGGGGCTTCACATTCACCATGCAAAGTTGATGACATGTGGCACGGGTTATATCTGGGAACCAGTTATGTTCTCCGTGCCAGAGAGTGCTTCCTCCAATCCCTACACAAAAATTGATGCCATAATTAGTTAAAATATTGTTGAAACGGGCAAAAAAGTATGCAAGTTGTATTCTATGTGCTTTGAGCTGAATGGTGTCAACACATTAAAACAGAACAAGCCTTGCTTCTTATCCCAAAAAGATGATATTTAGGAAAGCAGTGGGATAGTAATCTTATGAATAATTAGTGAAAATTGCATACACAAATTTATTAATTTATTTTCATTGCTGAACATGAACAATTGAGGTGATACTTGGCCAAAAGTTGATAAATTAGAGTGGGTTTAGCTGTTACCATATCTTTGTATACTATTTCTGAAAAGCTGCCAATGCTCCCAAATCGAGTATGGAATAGTATCATCAATGTTTACATGATGTATTATGCTTACCATCAGATACTGTTTAAATATTAAATACAATTTCAAAAGAACCATAACCACAATGGCTTATATTTGAGGGTTTATATTAAAATGGTAAGGTATAGTTTTTTAATTTTGTTCTTATGGGTTCTTCTTTATGTAGTTAACACAAATCTTTGTCTTAATCCAGATTCCCTCGCTGACCTCGTATCGGGTATCCAGGTACAACATCCGCATGGGGAACAAGACAACGGCAACAACTTAGGCGATTGGTGGGTTTCAAAAAGTTTGGATCCAATTTATTTGAAACCCACAAATTGGCCTATGCAATTTACTGGTTTGCAGACCTTTCTAAATCCCAAAGTGGCAAGAAGGTTCCCAGTGTTCTGTCCAAAGCCCCTGCGGTTGCCTTCTTGAGTGGGTGGTTAAGCAATATGGAAAGCTTTAACGCTAACCAGTGGGTAACGTGTTTGAACGTCTCGGACGATTAAGACTCCTTTTGTAGATGTTGATACGAGTAGGAATGTAGCCGATACAAAAAGATTTTCACCCCCTATCCATACTCTATCAATTTCTAGCGGCATTCAAATTCTGACCTTGGGCCTATTTTTCGAATTGATTTATCGTTTGTAAACTTTTTCTTTTTCTCATTTTGCTTCATATCTTTGTAAGCCCAAGCCCTAGGTCCATCAAATTTGGTCCAGAGGTAGCTTATGATGAGTACTTGCCAGTCAGTCACCTGTCACCTGACCTTGACCTCAATTTCACGGTCCAGCGACTACGTTAAAGTTTTTGGGTTACGACAGTTCCTCTGTAACTACGCATAGTAGGATGACAATATTTGGTATATAGGTTACTGATGACTAGTACATGACTGTCTGGTAGGTGTCACCTGACCTTGACCTTAATTTCACGGTCCAGCGACTACGTTAAAGTTTTTGGGTTACGACAGTTCCTCTAACTACGCATGGTAGGATGACTATTTGGTATATAGGTTGCTGATGACTAGTACATGACTGTCTGGTAGGTGTCACCTGACCTTGACCTCAATTTCACGGTCCAGCGACTACGTAAAAATTTTTGGGTTACGACAGTTCCTCTGTAACTATGCATGGTAGGATGACAATATTTGGTGTATAGGTTGCTGATGACTAGTACATGACTGTCTGGTAGGTGTCACCTGACCTTGACCTCAATTTCACGGTCCAGCGACTACATTAAAATTTTTGGGTTACGACAGTTCCTCTGTAACTACACATGGTAGAATGACAATATTTGGTGTATAGGTTGCTGATGACTAGTGCATGACTGTCTGGTAGGTGTCACCTGACCTTGACCTCAATTTCACGATCCAGCGACTACGTTAAAGTTTTTGGGTTACGATAGTTCCTCTGTAACTACGCATGGTAGGATGAAAATATTTGGTATATAGGTTGCTGATGAATAGTACATGACTGTCTGGTAGGTTCCACCTGACCTTGACCTCAATTTCACTGTCCAGCGACTACGTTAAAGTTTTTGGGTTACGGCTGTTCCCCTGTAACTACGCATGGTATTGTGACAATATTTTGTATACAGGCCGCTGCTGATATTTAATGCTATTTACGTAATGCTTATGACGAAATTTATTTTCGTTACTGATGCGGAATTCAGGCGAGACGTTTTTCTGTGTCCACAATTTTTGTAACAAGGTTGACTTCACACCCATATCCTACAATTGGAATGGTTTAACATTCATAATGAATAAACGTTTTTCCTTCTTTTTAATTTTTGTATTTATATTTTAATTTTTTATAAGTACGCCTTACCTGGCAGATTTTGATCTATACTGGGCTAAGGGGGGTTGGAGTATGGATCCAGAACCCCTTTACAACTTGTATACTTCTGATTTTATTAACAAGTGTTCGTACAACTAATTACGAGCCTTAATCGAGGAACGCGTGTTCGATTTCAACGATTCCTCTCCCAATAAAAACTGGCACCAAGAGAACGAAAAGGTTCTGAAGTGGCATTAAACACTAAACACAGGCAAACTTCATCGGTAGAATAACTAATTTAATTAAAAACACTTAATATTGATGGCGAGATAATTCATCGCCAATCAATTTGTGGTATGTTTAAAGTGTATATACCCTACATTCATCTCGTACAATTAAGCGTATATATACTACCCTTCTCGTACAATAAAGTGTATATACCTTACCCTTCATCTCGTACAATTAAGCGTATATTCCCTACCCTCCTCGTACAATAAAGCGTATATAAGCTACACTTCATCTCGTACAATAAAGCGTATATACCCTACATTTCATCTCGATGAATTAAGTGTATATACCCTACACTACATCTGGTACAATAAAGTATATACATTAAAATATCGAAAGGTATTTGTGTAGACGACTGCAGATATAACAAGCAGGTACATAAATCCCACAATGCAATCGCTGGAAGACAGGACAATAACAAAACAAGGTCAAAAAGAAAAACAAATAATTTGGCAAACACTATTGGTTTGAATAGTTGCGAATATTCAGTTTGTGATGTACAACCTCTATGATAAAGATGTGAAATAAATTATGTATACAAATTCTCAATATGGTCTTAGTCAGATTTGATATAACGTTTAAAATTGTTTATTATAAAAGCTATGCATCTTACAAAATTATTTTAAATATTATTGGGGGTTTGAGCGCCAATTGTGAGTCTTGTGGTTAGAAGAAATGAGTATTGGACTTAGTTAATTTTTTAACCTCAGAGGCATTGTTTCAAACCCTTTGTTTTCATTTTTGAAGTAGATGAATAACATTACTGGCCCCTACCCCTCTTAAATGTCGCAGTTTGATCACAAAAGAATGATGTATAAGCAGTACATTCTTACTGAAAATATTCATCCTCCCTAGTCGTGGGTTCTGAGGCTTCTCGTGTTGTTTTTTTAAACCCATTACTTTACAAACAAACAGATGAAACAATTTAGCCGTTCGCGTTCTTTTACTGCGTACACAACTCTTGATTAAAAAAAACAAATACCTTTATAAACTTAAAAAGTCCTACACTTTTACAAGATTTGGTTGTTATTAAATATCATTCCTATAACTTGAGGTATTCAAACAGCAGACTTTCCAGATATGAGGCCGCCAAACTATGAAGCACACTGCCAAATGTTGCTCAAACCATGACCTCATTTGAACAGTTCAAAAATTACATTGCCAGTTGGTGTGAGGGATGGGGTTGGCGGAGGCAAAACTGCTTTTGTACTTCTTGTAAATCGCAGTCTGTGTGACGTCACACCAGTATTAGTTACTTCTATGGTTTTGATGTTACTCTAGCGTGTCTGATAAAATATTACGTTTATTTATTTGGTATTTTGTACAAGTCTGCTTGTTTTAGTCTACTGGTAGGCTTTTCATTCATGTGTGCGTGTTCAGCTTTCTTAAATTAATATATAAAACTATATATATTAAAGTGCATGCATTTTTTATGCTGCCTGCTTTAAGCTTACTGCTTTTTATGCCACAGGGTCAGGTGAGCTATTGTTATCACTTTGCGTCCGTCGGCGTTGTCTTCGGCTTCTGTAAACTTTTTTACATTTTAATCTTCTTCTCTGAAACCACTTGGCCAATTGAAACCAAGATTGGCCATAATGTCCATTGGATGGACCTTTACAAAGTTTGTGTTTTTTATTTGGATTGGTAAACCAATATGGCCGCCACCGCGGGACTTAGTTTAACATAGGACCCTACAGGAAACAGTTTAAAATGGTTTTTCGCTGAAACCGTTTAACCAATCAAAACAATTTTTGAATTTATGCCAACTAGAAATTCAAAATGGCCACCAACACAGTTTAATATAGGACCCTATGGGAAAAGGTTTACAAGGCTTCTTCTCTGAAACAGTTTAACCAATGGAAACAAAAACTAACTACCAATACTATTTTGGATGGTCATTTATAAAGTTTGTGTTTTTTATGCCAATTGGAAAATCAAAATGGCCACCATAGCAGGACTTAGTTTAACATAGGACCCTTTGGGAACAATTTTTAAAATGCTTCTTCTCTAAAAGCGGTTATCCAATGGAAACAAAACTTTCTAGCAATATTGTTTGGATGGTCCTCTTTGAAGCTGATGTTTTTCTTTATGCCAATAGGAAAATCAAAATGGCCACTACAGCATTACATAATTTAACAGTAGACCCTATGGGAAATAGTTTTATTAGGTTTCTTTTCTGAAACTGAATAACCAATGGAAACAAAACTTTCTAGTAATATTGTTTGGATGGTCCTCTTTAAAGTTTATTGAAAATTACAGGACTTACTTTTACATCAAGGAAATGCCATCTTCATTCCTATAAAATCAGGTGAGCGATACAGGCTCTGAAGAGCCTCTGGTTTAACTCGTGCTTTGTTTTTGTGCTCAGTCTTCATAAGGATGTATTTTTATTCTGATCATTTGACATGCTTATCGCGCTTTTATATTATTTAGACATGTTGGATTATGCTTTGTGCAATGGAATTATTTTGTAAATTTGTTTTGTTTGTAAAATATCAATTCGTTCAACAGCTCTCACGAAAAATAGCAAGGAAACCGACCGAACCTCAATAGCCAAAATTAAACTTAAGTTATACAAATCCGATATTGACAAACATATACAGCGCAAAATAAAAACCAAACACACACAAAACTGTAAGAGAGTGAGTAACTGGAACCCAATTAAAACCAGAGTGCTCTCAGGTGCTCCGAAAAGGTAAGTAGTGCCTGCCTGTAATTAGAGTTAATCATCGTCAAATCCAGTAACAGGAATAACTACATATGACAGCGAAAATGTCCGATCGTATTTTAGTGCTTGATTTCTCATAACGATCAATAAAGTCATGGTGAGGAGTATAAAACTTCTGAAGGGATAACATCAACCTAGGTACAACAAACCCTTGTTTGAGTTGAGTAGTCATGAATTTGGATATTATTATTGTTGTTGATATTTACAAAAATATTAAACAGATTTTACAATAAACTTTTGTTTTTGTTGATTATTTAATCCAATAATTATGTCCTAAAGGATATTTACATGTCTTCATGTCAGTCAGACAGGTTTTCACCAAGTGCATTCCTCTATTATAGATTTTTTTTGGAAAAGAAAATTCTAATCCTTTGAAATCTATTGGTTGGTGTGATCATGTGTTTCGTTTGGTGGGAAATATATATTGTTTTTTATTTTGCATAGTCTTGTAGTAATATTTTTTACTCTTGTCAATAATTGGTGGAGATCTTGATTCTTGATAAGAAAGTTGGTTTTATTGCTTCTAATTAACACATTTATTTCACACTTATTAAGGTATGTATGAGATTTTGAATAAATATGCATTTTGGATGATTTCTGGGTGAATAAGTTTATTTAAAATAATAAAAACACATAAAATCACTAAACAGATTAATTTTATTGACAAATTAAGTTAATAAAAGTTGAATAATACATTCTAAGATTAAGAATAAAACTGTTTAAATATAATTTTATACGTACACGTAATTGATAAATAATTATAATCATTTTTGCATATGTCAGGTTAAGTGACTTGGAATATTTTTTTTATTCAGAATAATAAGATAAATGTATAAATAAAATGTGTATCAAATACAATATTTAAAATCGTGTTATTTCTTACAGATTTCGTGAAAACTGATGAATAACTTGATTGTAATGATCAAGCAATTTTATATTTGTGCTGACGACCTGTATACCTCAATACATGGTAGGTTTTGGGTTTAATTGTATTTATATGCGTTGTTTTAATAATTTGTTTATCGACTATGTTATTTTAATAAGCTTGCTATGACGTGTTGCTATGTCTCGTCATTGCATGAAATTGTTATAATTATGATATTGATATTGGTTAGTGAAATCAGAGCAGCTGTAAGTTGGCATGTAATTAATTGATTCATTAGTAAATGACACGCCTCCTTATATGTTGCGGTCAGATATGAATATTGATAAGATGCTTATCTTTTAACTGCACGTGTAGTCTGGGGAAAGAAAAATGTAATTATGACTTTGCCTTTGCTTATGTACAATTTAGAATATAGATTTAGTGAATATAGAATTTTTTGTTTGAAAAATCGTCATGTTCATTACATCGGTAGTAAACGGATCTAAAAGGCATAACTTGTTAAATAATAATTTTAAATTTTGAATGTATTACTGTCGTAATAATGGATAATAAGTGAGGTTTTAATATGTCAAAATATTATATATACAGATTATTACCAATATTTATTATTTTATTCTGTATTTATATTTTAGGGTAATTTATGTTATATTTACGAACTTTGGATATAAAACAGACATAACAAGAGAAGAATATCGGGGAAACTCAATTAAAGTAAATGGAGGATTAAAACAGGAAGTCATTTTGTATTGTAATATTAGAGATTAATACAATACAAATACAAATATGAATAATTTTATTGGCTCAAACTCATCTACAATAAATAGTGTAATGGAAAAAAACATATAACATCACATGTAATGTAACGTAAATTACCGTTACATTAACATTACGTACATTATATGTTACGTACAATAAAGGAACTGCATTTTAAATTATTTTGCCTTTATGTGCTAAATATAAGTAATATATTAATGATGTTCTGAAGTGCTTTTCAATGTATTTTAGCAGTTATGACACCTTATTTAAATGTCTTTAGTGTTTCAGCGCTCACAAACGGTGTTACGGACCTTAATTTCTTAAACGTGACACAATCAATTTCGCTGTTTTATTCGTTGCTGACAACAATTTAAATGAAACAGATAAGCATTTGTTATGATGATAATTGGATTCAACTTGATCTAAAACCAATAAAAGAACGTCAATAAACGTGTATTGGTCATGCTTTATAGAGAAAATAGATTGATTGTTTGGATGGATGTTTGCTTTATGTCCAGGGAGCAGTATTTCAGTTATGTTCAGGAGTTTTGTTACATACATTAATAGGTTTTTGGCGACATGCAATCAAGGCCACATATTTTGTAACAAATAACAACTTTTATCGAGACTATATTTCTGTCTTCATACAATACAACAATTTATTAATAAGAAAAATCATCAAAAGAATATTTTCCGGGTGTGTTTAATGATTATTTATAAACTCAAAAGTACTAGATGCAAGAAAGCGACATGGTAAATTTGAGCAGTACTGTACACAACTATTAAAAGTAATGTATGCAAGGTCAAAACTCAAATGTCAAGATTGGGTGAACCTTCCGTCTCCAAAACATCGACATTGATACATTTTCTGTACAAGAAATAATTTATTGAGACTTTCAGTGTTCACTGAATAAATATTCGACTTGAAAGTTTGACGACATGTTTTTCTTTAAAATGCAACATTTACGATGGAATGAGACCTCATCAACGCCATCTTTGTCCCAAATTATTTACATTTGTACCGTTTGTTAAATCTGCAATCCGAATTGGGATAAAGGACTGGTTTTCGTTTGTTTTAAAAATATTCGAAATTCTGAATACATTGATTTATGTATTATTTTATTTTGCAAAGATGTACCTGTGTAAATCGTGTTTACTGTTAGGACATCATGATGATCAGCTGCAGCAGCACAGGCAGCCATGGAATATTAACTGTTTACATCACGGAAATTGTTTAATACACCATTAAACAGTAGCAAGAAGTTCATTATTGTTGGACATACTTACAATGCGTTAATTATGCAATTAACAATTCAGATGAAAGCAGATTGAATGTGCATTTATGATATAATAGTGGACATATTTACAATGCGTTAATTATATAATTAAATTCAGATGAGAGCAGATTTAATGTGCATTTATGATAATAGTACGAAATAGTACGCAATGTTTATTTGTTCAACACATTTACAATAAATGGTTATGACACATAATCACGTGCACATAATGTAATGAATACAACAATATGATCGTTCACCTAGCCAGCTTGATCGCGTTAGAATATATAAACAGAATTATATTTTTATTTTAAATGCAAAGAACAAAATTATTACATTTCGCAATACAAAACATACTGTTTTTCACCTGAAAAATAATCAAAACAATATTACAGATAGAAAGTACTTACTTCGGTAAATGCAAACATCGAACTATATTATCGCGCAATAGCTGAGTAAACCGTACCTGAAATTAGTTATAACCCCACGTGTGATACAATGCAATGATTTGAGTTATGATAAATACTGAACCCAATCCTGAGGTGTTTGTTGTTGACATAGGCCAATTAGCTAACGGTTACATAGTCAACAGCAGTGAGCGGTCTAGAAAATCTAAATAGCGATCGCTCGACCTAGAATATTGCACAAGTTGTGAAATGTACATACCATACGCCGGGGCTACTTTATTGTTACTATCGATGAAAGGGAGGTTGACAATTGGAAAGTTGAAGTCATTAGGTTGTAGTAGAGTGTAGTTTGTAATTTCCCCCCCCCGAGTCTATATCCAGAAGTAGGTCTAAGTGTGTTGGTGGCGTCTTTAATTTCAAGCTCGCTAGGGTAGATTGAATACGAAGGCTTATTCGTGCCAAACAACAAATAGAAAAAAAAATTCTTATTTCGTTACAACGATTTATTAAATCGTTACAACAATTTATTAAATCGTTTCAACGATTTATTAAATCGTTTGAACGGTATATTAAATCGTTTGAACGGTTTATTAAATCTCAACGGTTTATTAAATCGTTACGATTTAATAAACCGTTCAAACGATTTAATAAATTGTTGTAACGATTTAATAAATTGTTGTAACGATTTAATAAATCGTTGTAATGAGTTAATAAATCGTTGAAACGATTTAATCAAGAATTTTTTTCTATTTGTTGTTTGACACGAATAAGCCGTCGTAATTGAATGTAGATTGTTGAGAGACAAAACATAGCTGAATGTGCAATTAAAGTTACCAGTCTTTTCTTCTTCAGCAGGCCTTTTCAGGCTTTTTCGGAACTCATGTTATATTTTTTGTATACTGTATAAATATATCAATCTCTAAAAAAATTATTATTTTATATACTTACTTACTTGATTAGTTTCTCAAATATGTGACGGATTATTGATGGCTAACGCACGATAGGAATAAATTGCCTAAAAGGAATTATATAAAAATCTGGGACTAGTATAACTAATTTGATTTATAGGTTCCTGATAAAAACTGAGAAACTTTTTAAGTTCGACAAAGTTTAATTTGAATGCTTGACCAACATCGTACCATTAAATTAATTTATGCGCAGCAAAACGCGAACGTATGTTTAACGCCACATAAGCACCGACTCTTACAACAAATACAATTGTACACGTATGCTGGGGTCAGACTTTAAGATCCAGGCGACCGTTTAATTCACTACGAGTTCCGACCATTCTCTAATAATAGTAGTTACGAGTTACGATAAAAGTTTACGGCGAAGTTTAGTGAAACGGTCGCCTGACGATTATTATACGGCACGTATACATCACGTACTTTCAAACATTTTATTTGCTTAGATCTATATGAACAGAATCCTCCCAAGTCAGGGGTTCTGTTTCCACTTGGAGCGAACTCGGAAACATGCGAACATCCTTCAAAATATCAACGAATGAAATCACTTGAAAGAAGCAATTGTTTGGCAGTAGTCATTCTTACTCATTCATGAGGGTGAAGAAAACGTAAAGCAAATAATAAATAAAGCGGTAATAACAAACTATTAACACTACTGTACAAAATACTGATTTTCACATGGTCTACACAACACATCCGTTTGATTAATTTACAATCGACATCAGGATATCCCCTAACCAAGTCGTGAATGAAAGCGAGCTTTTGATTTGCTACATCAAGGTATGATGTAGCCAATCAAAGTAGTGACTTATAGCCCGAGAATTTCTTAGCCAAGTTTGTCAGGGTTTCGTGGACATATGTGGACTAGGAAACCCCGACTTGTGAGGATGGAATCGTCTCATTATGAAAGACAACTGACAAGTGTTTCTGATCTTCAAAAGAGGTAAATAATTTTAGAAAATGAAATGTGTATTCCTTTTCGTGTAGAGCGATTATTTACAACTGACAATTGCTGAGTAATAATTCGTTGTCATTACATTTTTTGCTTCCTCAGCCGATCGCAAAAATATGAACTTGCATTTTTTAGGGGGTCCCTGAATCGCAATAATAAATGCAGGCAATAATTTCCAAATTTACAGTATCTATAAATTCACTCACCACAAGTCCAAGATTAGTACGATTAACACATTTTTTCTATTTTACAAAATTTATTTTGTTTCTATACACAATAGCTTCTACATTTACATGACAAAATCTACACTTTCATTGTTGAACAAAGGCTATGACAACATTATCCGAGAAGCAGCATTTGAAAACAAATCAAACCTGGGAAAATACAGTCTGTGCAAACTTAATACACTCACAGCATTTGTTGTATTTTTGACATGTCTTTGCAATTCTGGGTTTTCTGTTTTGAACATATAAATGAAATATCTGGAATGCAATATTGACCTGAACTGAAAGATTTGTTTCAACACTTTTTACTCGGACAAGAAACCACATAAACTGCAAAACATGATCTTTGTTCCCACCATTTCTTTTTCACCATAGTTTCAAATTGGAAACTGCAGACTAAACAGTGCAGAAATACTGCAACTCTCTTTAAATGGATTATACAAAGTCCCTTTCTGAATTAAATACAGTAGGCTTTATTTCTGGAACACCTGCCTCAACAAAAATTTGACATGATTTGTAATATGCAATTTTATTCAATTCAACCACTTCTAGATCATTCTGTAAACCAGCTACCATGTATAAATTTACATGAAAACATTTCATACTATTTTTTACTATCTGGCTAAGAATACAATGGTATTACAAATAAAAAATAGTATAGAAAAGAGCTTAAAACTTCACCTAAAGAAAGGGTCGTCAAATGGTAGCCGGATTAAGAATTTTACTATCCATTTTGTTGAATAGATTTATGGAAATATTTAAAATACAAAGAATGGTTAAAATTTCACCCAGATCACAAGTTATTGTAATTTGAAGTATAGGATAACTGTGAAGGGGGTTATAATGTGGCCTTGATGAATTTACTCAACATTTACTATTTAGGGCATAATGGTGCAAAGGGAAACAATCCAAGCTGAATCTCTTACTGCTGTGCCATTTAAAATTACTTTTAAAAAATAACTCTGTTAACCTATTTTAATTTTTTAATTATTTTATGTCTGATTAATGGCGTTTTAAGCAATTTTTTTGTGTTTAAATATCAAACATTTCATTATCTACAAAGCATTTTTTATCTGAGTTATCTCTCGTATAAAAGTCCAAAAACCAAATATGAGTATACCAAATACAATATGAAGAACTTATAAAACCTGATGACGATATTAATTGTGCAGGACATTTAAACAGAAGAAAAGTAAAAATACAAAACACAAAATTGGAGGGGGAGGGTTGAAACTGATTTCTACATTTCTTCCGTTATAATCTCACAAATGTTAATTATTTACATATAAAACTATGTACAAAGTCATTACAAAACAGATATACAGTTTAACCTATAAACTATTATTTTAAAGTAATTTTTCCATTTAACCACCTCAATACGTGAAAATCCAAAATTACAAGTAAATATAATTCTAGTAACAAGTTTAATATGTGCACTGGTTTCTTTTATCTATTAAAAATAATTTTGTCTCTCATTTAATTGGGTACATAGCCTGTAGGCTTGGATAACTGGCCCTGTTACATGTACTGTAAGACCCCTAGCAAGTAATTACAAATGGAAAAATAACATATTCCTTTTACAAATGACACATATTTTTAACACTGTACAATTATATGTAATATTACTGAATTTACTTCTTAAATAAATACCTTTGACACAAAGAACAAACAGTCAAATCAGATCACTTTCATTCCATAAGTCATTTATATATGTATTATAATCAATTTTCAATGTTGAAAAAAAGACAGTAGCACTTTTCACACATTTCCTACTCTCTTTATTACACGAAAAGAAAAAAAAATGTAAGGATGTCCTTGCAATAAACTGCAATTGAACATTGACAGATACAGAATGACTGTCTTGCTTTCACACACAGACACACATTTTATGCCTTTAGCCTACAATTAAATGACAAATGATCTTTCACACCCACAATATATCATAAAAATTTGACTTCTTAAAAAAGTTCTCTCATTTGCTGAGATCTTTAAGATACATCCGATTTTAATCTTCCTGTCAGCACAATTTATAATGCTGAATTTTTGTTGTTCATATTTCTATTACACTTTGCCCTTGCTCTTAACTTGTCCTCTAGGTGGTGTTACTGGTCGGCCGGCGTTCAATCCACCATACGGGAATTTCTTCTTGTCAGCTGGTTTCAATATCTAAATTGAAAAAAACTTTTTACTAAATGCTGTTTTGAAAGTTATATTTCAAGAATTTTAACATTCATTTTTTTCCTGGTCCCAATAATTTGAGCGACGAAAATGCATACAGTAAGCAAAACAAATTATAACTGAAAGAACTCTAAAATATTAAATGTACCATAACAAAACATTGCTGTTCAATTCAATTTTAAAAATTTCACAAAATCTAGTGTACATCAACATCTGAAAATTTGCACTTTGGGCAAGTTTATTTGTTGAACAGAAACAAAAACCAAGTGCCGACGCTTTCACAATTATCTCCCCTAAATGATATCCAAGGTCAATCAAAATTCTTCATGCACATCTACATATAATGTATTCCTTTATGCTAAGTTTCATTAAAGGAGGAGTTGTGCTAATAAGGGACGTGGACAGATGGACAGGCTGATTCCTATATACACCCCCCCCCCCCCCCTAGGTTGTGGGGGTATAAAAATCTCATTTAATGATCTCTTTGCTTCAAGTTGTATTACAAGCACATATAAAAACCCTAGTTCAATGGGACAGGTTTTAAACATGGATAAACTATTTAAAAGATATGTTTTTTTTCAGCAGGTGTCAAACTGTCTTGGAATTTTCCATACACAAACTTTAGACTGCAGACATTAATGATTATATTATATATGGATTGCTTAATGTTGTTTAATGCACTTTCGACGATTTTTCAGCCATATCTTGGCGTCCAGTTTTTATTGGGGGAGGAAGCCGAAGTCCCCGAAGAAAACACGACCGTAGGTAGGAAAACTGGCAACCACTGTCAATTAAGACTGGAGTCGAGCACATCCTGACTGCAGCAAGACTAGAACCAGCAATCTAAGTGTTGACAGACCAAACGATTAATAGTAGACAAACTTCCTTATCCACTCTGCCACTGAGGCCCCTTAACAGTCTTCAAAAATTAACAGTTCTGACGGTCCGCAGCCATTAAACCAGACCGTTTGGCTGGTGGATTTGTCTGGCAAGTCTGCCCGACTGACCCATAAAAATTACAAGCCATGTTTCCTACTATGTCATGTTTCTCAAATTGTAGGTATTAAACAAGTCTTGTATATCTGGTTTGATTACCTTGTCGTGTCGTAATTTTCTGATTTAATTGCTCTATCATTGGTAATAAAATAATTGTAAACATTTGTCTATCTATAAATAAAATTTACATATAATGCTTTACACATGAGCAGTTCGGGATTTGTATCAAAATGGCGGCCTCCATGTTGGGGTACATCGCGGGCGCAAGAACAGGAAAGCCTTTAAAAAGACCGGCAGATAATAAGGGGACACATATTGTAATTTTTTTGGACATGTAAATTGTGGATCTACAGGTCCGACTGACCTGTGGATTCACATCTTAATTTCTTTGACTGTCCTAATATACATGGAATTGTAACTATTTTATATACCTGGAATGAACACATCAATGTTTCATCCACACTCATCATAGCTCCAGCATTGTCAAATTCACCACAATAATTAGGTGCAGAGAATAATGTAACAAGTTGTCTTTTGGCAAAGAATTCATATCCGTCTTCTACTACCTGTAATTACAAAATGTGCATTTAAATTTAAAAACACATGATATGAAGCATTTGTAAGCTAAATATTTAAAATTGTTGTTGCATCCTACCCTGCACTCAGCCAAGAACTTGAGGGGTACCATGGTTCTGTTTTCTTTTTTAAATATAAAGACATTTCGTAATATTTAAATTTCTCTAATATTTTCTATTTTAAAATAAACATACAACACCCAAGGAAGAACTTCGGGCTGCACCAGTGTTACAGAATTCATAAATTGACTTGTGGTGACCTGTACCAGTTATACTTTACATAATTATTTTAAATTCTTGGTAATAATATATGAAAAAATATGGAATCTAATGGACATTCAATAACCCCCACCCCCAACTGCATTGTTTTTATATCCGTAAAGGCATTATACTGAATTACAAATCAGCCTACACGAACAGCTGAGCATGATAACGGTCAATCTTAGAAGACAGTTTGTATTGTTTGTTTGTATGGTGTTTTTACGCCACTTTCAGCAATTTTTCAGCTATATCATGGCGTCCAGTTTTTATTGGGGGGGGGGGGGGGGGGGGGGGGGGGGGGGGGAGAGGAGGAAGCCGGAGTACCCAGAGAGAACCCCTGACCTGTGGTAGAAGTTTTTACTGTGACAGTGGACTAAAAAACAGTGCCCAAACTTAAACTTTATTTCATTTTATAGTACTCAAAAAGCATTTATGAGATGGTTCCCTAATATCTGTTCAAGGAAGGTTGAATTTTAAAAGGCATATAAATCATCGATTATAGCACACACACACAGAAATAAGTTCAATCAAATCAAAGACCATTTTTTATAATTTGTTATGAATTCAATTTGTAACAAAGATTTATTGAGACAATACACATCCAATATGGACATCGTTTTTACCTGATGAGCCCTGCATATAAGATCAAGATCATGTTTATGTAAAAACTTGGCAACAACTTCGGCACCAAATGTGAATGAGACACCTCTATCATTTTCACCCCAACCCATGGTTTCTTTGTCTGGATCAGACCACAATAAATCACATAAAAGTCCCTGATCTGGTACATCTGTAGGTCGCATAATTCTTCTTATCTGTTCCATGGATTGCAAGTCTGGACTAAGACCTAAATCAAAGTTTTTTCATTAGATGACATATTTCAAAGACAATAGAAATGTGAATAGTAATGTTTATACTTAAAGCTATAATTAGATGAATGTAGATTACCTGTCAATTCCAACATACATTTTTATGTTGTAAAATAACATTTAACTTCATATTTTGTTTTATTAAACATCTGTACAAGTTAAATTCTTTCCAATTTTGCAACAGTACAATTTTTCTGTCATACTCAGTTTAATTCCATTTGAAAACAATATACATATGTTTTTCAACTTGTACTGACATTTACATCCTTTTTGGCTTGTTTGAACATCCCTAGCTTGCACCAATAGACACCAATTCCTCGGACACGAGGTACAATTGTTCACATTTATAATAATTCTTCATTTTTTTCTCCATTATATTAAGAAGTGTAAAGGTACACAACATGATTGAGTCTGCAATGCTGGAAAATTATTAGCAGCAGCATACAATTTATTTTCATACACCTGCTCAGCATTTCCTACACAATTTAATGGTTTGAATGTTCTAGTTGGGATGAAATTTAATTTAAAGCAATAGGCAGTCGGGTTCACAAGTTCCTAATACATAAAAATCAGATTCTACTTCACCAAAGTCTGCAAGATCTTTAAAACACATTTGAATTAATTACCAAACTTGTAAACAAATGTAAATGATGAGTTTCTTTGTGTCAGCAGAAAATGTTATTTAATATATTACCTCCATGACAACAGAAAATTTTCTCATCGATGATAGCAGCAATTGGCAAACAATTGAAACAGTCTGTAAAGGTTTTCCATAATTTTATGTTATACCTTCTTTTACCTACAAGAAAATTCAAGGCTAGGTTGTTGGTACAGAATCCATTGCTATTTTTTTATACGAGATCAAACTGTTGGCATTCTTCAACATAAAAGCAAGAACAAGCTGTACAAGTTCCAACTGGAATATACGGCTGGTTACAGATCACAGGTATGCATTTCTGGTATCAAATGTCTTATATACAACATTTTAAGAGTTTAGAAGTAAACTATGTTCAAGCATCTTGTTTGCACCAACCTGTTTTATCAAACCCAAATAAGGGGAGAAAATCCTGACTCGCTTCAACTTATTTAGGATATGAAAGCACTTTACCAGTAAATATTCAACATTTTTGCACAACTTAATTAGTAAATTTTTGATTGGATGAATATTTCCATGATCTTAAAATAAAACCACTACGCAACATGGAAACTGATTTTTAATATAAAAAAACCAAGGACTTCCATGGCTAATGGAGGAATGTGATTGGTCTTGGCTTAATTCCCTTGCAAATGAAATAATTTGTAACAAACTATTCATCTAATTCAGTTTTTCCTTGTCAAAATAAACAGTTTGTTACTGTATGTTCTTGAATTCTGATGTTCATTATTTATTTTGCACTATAATCTTGTACTTAAAACGATTATTGACTTTTAACTAAGTTGTTTTCATGTCATAATACCCAAAACCTAAAAAGAGACCACAGTGGTAACATGTTTAAGAGTAAAACACTCCTTGCATGATAAAAGATTCTTTTGTAGATATAAAAATAAGTAGGCTCATTGAAGCTGCTACAAAAGGCTAAATTTTCCGCCCCTACTCAACACTCCATACTTTCCAGTGGATGTCAAAATTTTGTTATATATGTCCCATACCACCCTTTTTTCACTTGATTTATGTTCAACATGTTCTCGTTCTGAATACAGATGGAATACTGCTTGCTGGATGTTAAGCAAACAATCAATCAATCAACTTAACTTTTTGCTTTATCAAACCCCAAAAGGCATATTCAACTTGCCTATAGGCTCAGTGAATATAACAATTTGTCAGGTTTATAAATGACAATAGCAACCTAGTTCAATGTCAATAAATGTATAATACAAGATGTTTTCTTTAAAACCTATGAACAAATTTATAAATTTATTCTTAGCTACTGACATACATTACTTACACTCATCATAAAATCCATAAATTCTGTTTATACTAGCACATTCATGATTGCCTCTTAGTAAGAAGAAATTTTCTGGGTACTTGATCTTATAAGCTAGTAACAAACATATAGTTTCCAGAGACTGTTTCCCTCTATCTACGTAATCCCCAAGGAATAGGTAGTTGCTTTCTGGAGGGAACCCACCATATTCAAATAACCTCAGCAAATCATAATACTGCCCATGTATATCACCTACAACAGAGAACACATCAACTTTAACAAGAAAATACATGTACACTATACTAAATGCCAACCCCCCTTGGAAATTTTTTTTTCATTATTCTATATTTAACCTTGTTATTACGAAAATTCAGTAGAAAAAATGTAGATACGATAACCTGTCCATGTTTATAGTACAGTGACAGAAATTAACGGTCGCCCACGGCGACTAAATTGTCAGCTGGGCGATTAAAATCTTGTTTCAAAGGAGCCCAGCTGGCGACTAAATTCTCAATGAGGACCTGGGCGAGAGAAACTTGTTGATAAGGGGGCCAAACCTCTCTGACGAAGCTTTTTTTAAATAATAAAGCATTTTATTAACGTACATGTTTACCGGAAACAAAAGTTACTTAAACTGATCCCGAATTTCGAAACCCAGTCGCGAAACTCGTAATATTTGGGTTGGGCTAAAACGCGGAAATGGAAAAACCGGAAACATAAAAACACCTATATTTTTGTTCATAACTTTTTAACGGGTTAACATAGAATAAAAATTTAAAATGCCTCTGGAAGATATTTAAAAGATCTTTATGGAGATATATAGTTATATGCAATTAATTATTAATAAATTACCTAAAAGTTGACCGGAAATGTTTTTTTGGGGCATGATGATGATGAGGAAGGGGAAACAGATTCTGAGGTAGAAAACGAACTGAATGAGGATTGTGTATATAAAAAACTTTTGTAAAAATAAAGATGTACTTAAAAATTTATTAAATTTTTGAGGGTGCGTGCCTTTTACACGAATTGTTCATTCTCAAATGTGACACCTGGGCTACTACATTTTGATCTGGGCTCCTAAATTTTAAAATGTAGGGGCCCAGGTGGCTACTGGCTAAAAAAGTTAAGTTCTGTCCCTGTAGTATGCCTCTGTTGTTAAGTTGTTACAAATTGTCCGTGACTTTTGCTACGGAAATTGCACATAATAAGTCAGCCATTTTTGTTTCTAAAGTGACGTTCAATGGCATTCAGACAAACCGCGAGACTATACACCTATCCACTATTCAATGCTATGCCCCTCCCCTACTTAGCAACACTTAGCAACCCAGCTTCCTAGGACAAGCTAATCAACAAGATGGCGGCAACTACAAAGTTGGATATTTTACCAAACATTATAAATATTGAATATTTCAAAGATAAAACATTAACTGGAAGATCAAAAGAACAAGGATATAGCTATTTTACTCTTGGATACATTCACAGTGTAAATTTGTGCAAAATTAATGATGATGAAGTGGATATTGTGGCAAAATGTTACAGATCAATGAGGAAAAATGAACTTCCACACAAAGTGAATGTGACAATAAAAACATCAGAGAAATGCATATCTGACAGTAAATGTTCCTGTGTAGCTGGGTAAGTAATTAAAATATATGTAGTGCTAATAAAAATTCTTTATTCACATAAATACAATAATACATTATTATAAATTCCTAAACTGATTATATTGATGCTGATAAGAATTAAAAGAATTTACACAAACTCTGCCACATCCTGCTATCTGGCATGTGATGATAGATTAAAAACACACAACATGCTGTGCAGATTACTGACTGCTAATTAAGATGAATGTGCTCTCAATTTCACTCATCTTAGATAATTCTTTATCAATTTGTACACATCAATTTATAAAAAGTTAATTCGTTACATTTATTATTTCAGGTTATCTGGTACTTGCTCACATGTAGTGGGATTATTACATACTATATCCCATTATCAAAATCTTAATTTGAAAGAAGTTCCAGCAGAACAATCATGTACAAGTTTACCACAACAAATGCACAAACCAAGAGGGAAAAAAATTCAACCCCAAGCAGTTGTTTCAATGACACTTGCCAATCCAACAAAATCACCAGCTGAAAGAAAACGCAAACCAATTTATACAGAAACCCCTCAAGATAAAATTCCTTTGGTTACCTCTGATGAAATTAAAAAATTGAAAGAAGAAAAGAATACTCCTTTGTCATATCTACTACAAGATACAGTTCCACAACTACAAACAGATTTTGGACAAGTTCAGACTGGTTCAATGTTATATTTCCATGTAAGTATAATATATCAAAATTATTTAACCAAAATGTCTTGGAAGTTAGTAAGTAAGCTACAAACAGTCCAAATCTCATTTATGCTATGAAATAAAGTTCCTGGTACCCTTCTCTTGAATAGTTTAAAGTTTTTTATTTGATTTATTGATCTTTCAATGTGTATTCTGTGTGTAGCAATCTTTCTGGTCAAAGCTACATCTCCTGCAGACATTTGTGTTGCAGCTGATGCAAAGGGTGGAATATTGAGGTTGAGATTTATGTCCTTCAATTTTTTTTCTATTTTAAAACCTTTATCTGCCATTATACAATCTCCATCTAAAATATAGCCTAAATCTTTCAGTTGTTGCAATAATTTATAGAAACCACTTAATTCACATATGTCATTGTCCGAAATTGATCCTGAAAACAGGGCCGACACAAACATAACTGAACCACGCGAGTCAGTAACAACTAGTGACTTCAGAGTTGTTGTTGATTTGTAATCCGAGTAGCACTGACTTTGTGATTTTAAAGATTTTGGTTTTTCTGTCCTGATTTCTGTACAATCGATAATTGCCAAAGATGTAGGAAAATCTATTCGGTACTGGTTTGGCATGTTTTCAATAAGAACATCTCTATGTGGCCAATAAGATATCGAACTCATTTTCATGTACATGTAGTGAATAACACTATTAAAAATGAGGCTTACGCTTTGAGGTTTGATGTCACATCTGTGGGCCAAATCCTTTACATGTAATCCATTTCTTAGACGGCACAATACTAAGAACAACTGATCTTTCAGATTCATGTGTTTTACGTCTAACCTCTTCTGTTTGTATGTTACTGGATTTTCATTTGCATTTGGGAATAGGAAAGCCAGAAGTGTCAAAAACCTAGCATATGATAGGCCCGTGTAGTATTCAAAGATGTTTTTAACTTTCGATCTCAATACACTATCCACAGTAAATTTGTCTTTAGGTGGCACAGTCTCATTCGGTTTGTCCTTTTTTGGAGATTTAAAGCTTTTCTTTAGATATTCTCTATTAACATATGTAGCAATCTTTTTCTTCAATTGTTCATTTTCTGCTTTAAATTTGAGATTTTCTTCTTCTACTATTCTTAATGATGACTGCAATGCTAGATATTCAAGATTAGATAGCACTGCAAATTAAAGAAAAAATAGTTAATCATTAATGCATTGCTAACTTAAAATAAAAGAAAATTCATGTTCTAATATATGAATTTTTTTTTCAGCTTAAAGATTTTAGTCAAAGACCAGTTGCATCTGTGACACCTTGTGGAAATACTTCATTCCCAATAATTGGCGAAAATCAGATTGATGACGTGTATAAATTATGTAATGATTTTGTTCCCATTTCTTTGGAGAAAGCTGTAGAGTTGGAAAAATTAACAGTCAGACAGTTTAATTCTGAGCTGTGGGTATCAGAAAGAAGAAAAAGAATAACTGCCTCTATTTTTTCCAAAGTCGCAAAACGAAAAAAGGATATTCATGATAAGTTTTTGGACTCAATATTTAATCCTAAAAATTTCAGCTCAACCGCAACATCGTACGGAATTGCAAATGAAATAAATGCAAAGGACAAATATATACAGGAATATCCTAATAATCATTTACATGATTGTGGATTAGTGGTTAATCCAAATTATAGTTTTCTCGGTGCTACACCTGATGGAAAAGTATGTTGTAACTCAGAAACTGGAATTATAGAAATTAAGTGCCCGTACAGTGTCCGTGACATGAAAATGGAAGAAGCTTTGAATACCCAGAATTTTTGTTTAACAAAGACAGGGGACAAGTATTTCATAAATGAAGCGCATGACTACTTTTACCAAGTGCAAGGACAACTTTTAATTACAGGAGCACCATATTGTGAATTTATAGTATATACCAAAGAAGACTTTGCTGTTGCTAAAGTGCTACCTAAGAAAGATTTTCAAAGTTCTATGCTTAAAAAACTGTGTGATTTTTATAAGTTACATGCAATACCATATTTACAGAACATGGAAAGAAACACACCTGGTTCCTCTGTCTGACAAGATTTATTGTTTGGATCTTCATCTTCTGTTAGGCCTATGTGTACTTTTGAAGCAGGTTCTTCACTAGGAAAAGTTTCTATTTTCCTCTTCAAAGGTCCCTTTCTAGCTTGAAAAACCTCTCCCCCTGTTGCTGGAATTGGATCAGGGTGTTTTGCAGAAGGTTTTCCATCAATAAAATGCTGCAGTATAAAGTATTTATAAATGTTATATGATTTATTTTCCAACTGCATGTATTTTATCATTTCTATGATCTTTTATTAATTAATTAAGAAACTGGGTAAAATACAAGTAAATTGTAAATAAAGTTTTATAAGTTTACAAGGAGACATTCTGAAATGGTTTTATATCTAAAAATACAAGGACATGTAACATCTATCCATTACATGTAATTGTAATTAATGAGAAATTGGGCATATTATAATAATGATAATAGAATTATAATGTTTTACACAATTTGCCATAAACATTTGCACCTTGAATTGTGTTTGTTTTATATTTATTGCAACATTAAGTAATTACTTACCTTAGAACAAATATATATATCTTTAGTAATATTGTTGACATTGAGTTGATTGTTTGGCCTTCCACAAGCTTTAATCCATCTTAAACAAACATCTAAATTTGATTTTGGCTTAGCAAAAGGAATAAAAATCACATTCTGGATTCTCTCTGGATACCTTGTATCAGAATTGCATGTCCCCCAACAGCATCTTTTAACCATTTTTTACAAATTATTCTGATATTCTGTGTATAATTTAACTGTACAGATAAGAAAGTTTGTCCGAGGTTATGGCTGACACCACATGTGCTTATCTGTTGTTTATACATGTGATCAATTTACAAACTACCATTGGCTTATCAGCTGATGATTGACAGCAGAGTGGAAAGGTGTATTCTCGTCTAAACTGCAGACGACATCACCCGAAGGATTTCGAGTAGACAACAATCGATTGTTCCTGAAGTACACTTCCGTTCTTATTAAGGTCAAATTTTAGTATGGAAAATCGCCCGTTCAAAATTTAAAAACTGCCATATTTCAAAACGCTGAATATCTCTGGGAAATAATTATTGATTTCAAAAAGTTCCCTTCTTGATCTACAAAAGGAGCTTAAGCTGAACCAAACGCGGTAAGCAGTTTTCATTTTTCACGCAAAAAACCCTCTACACAATACGTCAACACTTAGTATACATTATATTGAACTTATATGGTCTCAGTTTAAAAATACACCATTCATATTGACTGGTAATTAAACCTGAAAGTAGTATTCTGATTTGTAGAGCCATCTGTCCATTTTATGAAAAAAATCTATAATTTTTATGATGAAATCAAATTATGCAAAATATAAAGCAATTTCCAAAGTAATACATATCGGTAGATGCATTCTCTCTAATAACTAATTTTTATTGACACATTTTTAAAAATTTTAATTAACATAGAGTATATTTTACCCGAATCAACGTTTGATGTTCAGTTGAAGCAAGTGTTTTTAACATAAAGCTGAATGTAACCAAATAAGACAGATAAGTTAAATTTCTGAAAGTTGATAAGCATTCAACTTGGTCACAAATTTGACACCTAAAGTAGTCAAATTAAGTCCTAGTTAAGCCACTGAAAACTTTTTAATATCCCTTGTGTATTCTAATTAAAATGTATTCCTGAAAATTTGTGAATTAATGTTTACAAATTATTCCCTAATAATGATAATTTCAATCAAACATTTACACACTGATAAATGTATCATTTGAATAAATTTGTATTCAGTTCTTACCACATATTTTCAGAGGAGCTTCCAATTCCAAGAGAATGGGCTGACTAAGAAATATTTCTCTAGATTTAAGACAAAGGCCTCTTATTTCTGATTCTGTCAACTGTACATTTTTTCCTGGCCTTGAACCTCTTACTGAAATACAAATAAAAAAATTATGTTATTGTCAAAATCTAATATTTAAATAAGAAATGTGCAAAATTTATGTTTATGTTGAAAAAAAAACTAGTCTGAACTAATTTAATGAAACATCACATTCACAGTATATGTTTTTGCTGATGCATGTACTTGTAACTAACTGAAATGTTCAACAATAGCACAGAATGGTAGGCAATCCACATATTTTTGCTACCAGTCTTCAATGCTCTGAAATGTTCAGCAGTGGACTGTGATAAGTTAACGTTTTTGGATAACACAACACTCCTTGCAAGATAAAGAGTTCTATTGTAGATTTTGAAAAAAAAGGTTTATGGTAGCTGCTACAAAAGGTTAGTTACACACAAATCCTCCTTCAGGGCTCACCACACTGGGCGAAGTGGGCGACAAGTCGCCCTACTAGGACCTGAAGTCGCCCTAAGGCGCCTCAAAAGCGAAGTCGAAGTCGCCCTGTCATTTCCCTCAAGTCGCCCGATGGTTCACATAAGATACTTGTAAATCTGGTCCAAATACTTCACCCTGACTACCAATTTATTAGTAAATGTGTAATTCCAATAAAAAACGGCAAACAATATGCCTATTTAACACATTTTCAAACGATATACGTCTTTCAAATGTATTACGCGCCATTTGTTTATTTACCGGATGTGACTAATTACCGGAAGTGAACAACGAAGAAATGTAATGTACCACGGCCCATAATGAAAAATCGTAATATTTTTGATAAACAAATACTTTTACTTGGTTTCAAACTTCAGTTCTTCAAAGAGTATTGTACTTTAACAGTTTTCTTTGATAAGTATTTGAGCTTCACTTGAAAGAATAAAGATGTATAGTAATTATTGACATCATGATAACTTCTGTAGATGGGTGTCCCATGAAGCAATTTGAATCAGTACAACTTTGATTAATATGATAAAGGTTATGTGCTGTTTGATATTGCATACCATGAATAATAATGAAAAAGAAAGAAAAAAAACTTTAAATGTTTTTGTTTTTAAACACAAGAGAAATAATCCTGGAAATTGATGAAAATAATGAAAATTGTACGTAACTACTGCGAAGTTAATTATTTGTACGGTCCCCCTGACTTCTCCCTAGTGTCCCCTGAAGTCTCCCTATCAGGGCCTGACTTCTTCCTGTTTGGCTGCCAGGGAGAAGTCACTTCTCCCTACTTTTTTAGAGGGTGGTGACCCCTGTCCTTTACTTTTGCCACAAGAACTTTATCTTGTAATCAGCCATGTTTTTTTTCTAAAGGGATCTAATTTTGTGTACAAACATTCTTCCTCTTTCCTGACATACAAATGAAAAGACTGCATCTACTGCACCAAGGTTACATTTCCGTTCTAATTTAGGAAAAAAAATTTACAATTCGCCTATAAAAATGAAAAGACTGCGGCATTTAACAACATGGAATATCTGAAGGAAACAATTGACCCATTTCCAGTTTTACATGATTTATCTCCCCTTTTACTTCTTGTTAAAAAAACTATGGCTATCATTACTAAAAGACTATGATATTGAAATAAAGATTTTGGATTGTTTTTATATTGTTTGTCTATGCCAATTAAATATTTCATCTAATTGTACGTAACTACTTATTAGTAGATGTTACTATAGCCATAGGCAACAGGTGAGTTTGAATACAACACGGATGTCACTGGTAAGATTGTTTATTCAAGCTATAAAACAGCTGGGTTCGACCTCCAATTAGCATCAGGTAAATAGGGTAAAGAACATTGGTTAATTAATTTACGATCACATTTACACAGCAGGCGGTTAAAATGACCTTCCTCACTCAGATATTGACACCTGTCATTCAACTGAAGCGTGAAAATTTATCAAAGACAATTGTCCATTTCAAAAGGTTTCAACAGGACAACTGCGACTGTAGCCGCAGTTTTTAGTACCGGAAGTGGCCACTAGATGGCGTTTATTTAAATTGGAAAGTCGTCAATTGATGATTTCCAAATATAACTTTTTTATCTAATAATGAAGCATAAGCTTCACCATACATTGTAATAAGTTTTAATTAGCCAGGCAAAAGCCCTCACTAAAATGCAGTTACTTGTATTATTGACTATTATAGCTGTATTTTAATGTTAAAGAGGATAAACACTACTATAGTAAACTTTACTGTGTCTTTCCGATGGGTGTTTGCCTGACAAAATGGAAAACTGCTACTGCGTTTGGTCAAGTTTAAGATCCTTTTGTAAATCTCAGATTACACTTACGTTAGGAAAGCAGACGAACGTGTGTAAACAACATTAGACCCCTTAGAAACAAAAATGGCTGACTTCCTATGTAAATTCGATCTATCTAAACAAAGTTGGAAATACTAGCAAGCCAGCCGGCCCATGACTGGTAACTTTTGAGCAGGGCTGGCTAAACTTATTGAAAATTTGACTGGCTATATAGAAAAAACAGGTAGAATTTCAATTCAGGGCTGGTTACTTTTTTCAACAAATTTCCTACCTTGATCTAAATGAAAATTCAGCCGCATTTCAAAATGCTGTTTAACTGTGGAAAATAATTGTTGATTTCAAAAAGTGTGTAAATGAGATTTACAAAAGGACCATAAACAAGTGACAAAACGTGGTAGCAGTTTTCAATTTTGCCAGGCAAAAATCCATTGGACAGACACGGTAATGTTACTATAAAATAAATTTATATAAAATAGAAGTGATATTTTTAAATAGGGTCTTGTTGGTTAAAGCACAGGAATTTGACCCCATATCATTTGGGTCGAAATATGGCCAGACAACGAAAAAAAAGTATTGTCGCGAACGAAGTGAGCGAAGGAGTCTAACGCAAAAGTAAACAATTCCTACCCCCTACCTTTGTTGTTGAGTTTGCTTTGAGAATTTGCACTGACAACATGATTGTAGGTGTTCTACTTACTCACGGACATTTATTCTTTAAGATTATGACATCGATTCATTATATATATCCATATTTTTGCAACCGCGAAACTTTTTCTTGGACTGAAACACTTTCTTTACTTCAGGGAAGCTTCCATTGTGGATTGTTCCGCAGTAAATGACAAAAAGTTAAACGCGAAGTCGGAACCAGAGAAAAATTATCCGGAAATTGCAAACCGAAGAGCACATGGCTGATGTCATTGGGTTACATCCCTTTATCAAAAGATGTGCTAGAAATGTAAACAATTCGATTAAAACTCAATTTTACAAAAAATAATTAAAATTAGGATTTAAATATTATTTCATTTACATACAAAGCAAAGTTTTTTTTTACCGTTTTATCCCATTTAATTTTTGTCATTTACTACGGAACAATCCACAATGGAAGCTTCCCTGAAGTAAAGAAAGTGTTTCAGTCCAAGAAAAAGTTTCGCGGTTGCAAAAATATGGATATATTAAATGAATCGATGTCATAATCTTAAAGAATAAATGTCCGTGAGTAAGTAGAACACCTACAATCATGTTGTCAGTGCAAATTCTCAAAGCAAACTCAACAACAAAGGTAGGGGGGTAGGAATTGTTTACTTTTGCGTTAGACTCCTTCGCTCACTTCGTTCGCGACAATACTTTTTTTTCGTTGTCTGGCCATATTTCGACCCAAATGATATGGGGTCAAATGGTATCGTAACGACTCGCCCCACTCTCGAGTCGCCCCATATTAATAACGAGTCGCCCCACATTTAATAACGAGTCGCCCCACTCAATAACGACTCGCCCCACAAATGTAAAATATATAATATAAGTTTATAAATTTAATATTTTAAAATATATTTAATTAAATTTATAGTATAAATTTTTTAATTTGCATATATTTTATTAGTAGACCTTTTTTTAATTGGCGGTGGATCTCTTGAGATTAAAGTGAACTCGTGTTCACTTCTTTAATTAATTGTGATATTTATAATTGAATATTTGCTTGTTTACAATCGCGATTAACTTTGATAAAATGAACATGAAATGATGATGAATGAAAATGGGATGTGACACAAGGAAAAATAGGGGTAACGGATTTTAGATTGTCACTGGCAAATGGGAGGATGGATAGGGTCGGGCAATTTAGCCTCCTGTAGCGGGATCGAAATCCCTACTCATAGCGAATACTACAGCAGCGTTCTTTAACGTGCGAGGAACGTGGCATTTTTCCCAACACGGTGCACTAATCAAATTGTCTGAGATTGGCATATGCTGTACAGATACTGGTTTTTGAACAAAATTATCGTAGCATGTACCTTCACTTTCAAAACGGTGTAAAACCTAATATTTATTACGAGAATGTTACCATATTAAAGTTTTTAACAATAACAAAAACGTAGTTTTGTAGAAGTATTGTATGAGAGGGCGGACAGGGTAGTGGGGGACAGGGAGAAAAGGGGAGGGAGGAAGGAGCAACGGGGAGGGAGAAAGGAGAAAGGATGAGAAAGAAAGGAAAAAATAAAAACGAGGGAAGCAATACTAGTACAAATTATTTTTTAATTCGTACCTGAAAATCATTTAATAAGTGCTAATTCATTGATTTAATTGAAAAAAAAAGAATAAAATTATGTACATAAAAATCCAGTAAAAAGATATTTTGCATCCAAAATGATCAGAATTTTTACTGCTAGTATGCAGTAAGGTTTTTTCCTAAAGCGTATGTCTGTCCCCTTTACATATCAACTACAATGGTTGTTTTTATGGTCTCTTGTTAACTGTCTCGGTGTAGTTTGAATAAGCAAGCACGTTAGAAATTTTTTAACAATAAGACAACCTTGTATTTTTTTACTTTTAGAAAACTGTTTTCAATAGTATGTAAGATTAATAGTATTCTACACAGTTTACAGGCAGCATTTAATAGTTTTACATTTAGAGTACAATTTCGATTAATTAAAACACCGAGCAGTACAATATACCCAAATTTAAAAATTTATACTACCAATGCATTTATTTATATTATAAAGTATAAAAATATATAAATTTCTATTATAAATTTGATATTTTACATATGTGGGGCGAGTCGTTATTGAGTGGGGCGACTCGTTATTAAATGTGGGGCGACTCGTTATTAATATGGGGCGACTCGTGATGGGGCGACTCGAGAGTGGGGCGAGTCGTTATATATTCGGTCAAATTCCTGTGGTTAAAGCCTTTTATGACTGAACTTAAGTAGCCCATAATAGGGAAGTTACACTATACAGTACTCGTTCACGTAAATGTGTGCACTTATTGTACAGTAAAGTAAAAAGAATGTGAATTGGTATCAGTGGATTAGAAATACAGCGATGACCTCTGCGGTTGAAGCAGGTGTCAACAAGTGCAAGCCAAGACTACTGAACTGCCGAGATATCTAGACCTAAAAACATTCAACAGGTGTTTCATAAACCATATATTTGTAGTTTTCGTGCAAACATGGAACAAATATTTCACTATTGTATTAACAAATACGTAATATGCGTCACTTTACTGTTATAATAAACAAGTTTTTCTTTAAATTTAGATCTGTTCGACGGAAGCTATACTTACCTTCTAATAATCTTGCTATTATGCTATCTATATTTAATTTATCAGTATCTGCCATTACAAAGAAGACTAGTCCTGAGGTCTCTGATGTTTAAAATTAATTTGATGACCCCTAGAGACAGATGATTGCGGATTTTGTAAGGCTCCCCCTCCAATACCAGGAAAGTTTAAAATGGCGGTCGTCAGGATGCGAATGAATATGCCAAAACCAAACGTAGTGATTCGGCGCTTAACTACATTAAATATTAGGGACTACATTGTTTATATTACTATTTTCTCCCTTTTATAAACGCACACAGTTAATGAAATTTAATATTTATTATCGAAAGGAGTAAATTAGTTTTTTTTAATTTTCATTTTTTTGTTTCAAAAGGGATTTTTATTGCTACAGTTTTCTCTGGATACAGTCCTATTGCATGCTGGGATTTGTAAACTAATGGCGGCGAAGGGCACCTGCAATGGGGAGAAAATGTTTGGAGGATAATTTAAAACCTCAAAGGATATGCGGTTATTCCGCATTCCTTCGATGTTCTAATAACATTTATATTCGTTTCATCTGTGTAACTATTTAGAAGCATGACTATAAAGAGAAAAGGTTTGTAATTATTGGACAATTACGGTTGTTGACAGAACCCTGCACTGAACTGAAGTAAATAAACAAACACTGAAACAGCTAATTGTTTTAATAAACATGTTTAGATGAAAAAGTACTAAGTAGAACTTTGTTTGATGATATTTCAACTCATTTTGTTTTATTATTACGAATTTTATTGTTGACAACAAACAGTATATTATATGAATTTGTCCCAATTCAGAACCTCATACATGTTCAACCATGTTCTTCATCCTTAGTCAGAACTGTTTGTTTCTACTCCTGTTTTCTAAGTAAATAAATAAATTTTAATGTACAAAAAAAATACCAAGTGTTTAATGAACTGGTTTTATATTATAAGTTATTACATTAACTTTAATTCACTGGCCCATCTGATATCTCCAACTCGATGATTGCAGTTCAAACTGTACATGTAAGTGTAACCATGATCATTGTTGTGATTGAGAGTCAGAAAGCCAAGAATTTACAAGACATAACATTTTTATAATTGTTATTAAAGTATTAGATGATTTTCCAATACATTGTATTATAGTGCTCATTGTACATAGACTACTTAAATAAAATCAATGATTTTGATGAATTTTCCAAAATAATAGGATCTAAAGGCATATCAATCAGATTTATTGGTTTTTTTTACCTGCCATTTCATGCCATAAAAACACCATTCATACTATATGTGAATTGCCATGTACAAGTAGCATTAAAATTGTCAAAACATTCATTTGGATAGATTAATTCTTTTTTTTTCAAATACGAAAATAATCAACCACCAATGTCAAAATAACATATGATACGAATCAGTTTCTTTTTTTACGAAACTGACATGGTACAAAATGACTAGATACCATCAATAACAGCAGAACTGTTTTTGCATATACATGTATAATTTTTTGGTCATGGACTAAAAGATATCTTGTCTTAAAACTACAGAAGATTCTATATTTCTAACCGTTTTTTTTAAAATACTTTGTATCTAGCAAGAAAAGCGAGGACCAAAATTGTAGGAGATTTTCTGCAAAACTTTTAATGGTTATAATATCAAAATTACCTGAATTACCATGAATCACCTATTAACCTATTAAACTGGCTCATAAAAAAATTATTAAAAAAAATGACTATATATGTACAATGGAAAATTTGTTACAGGTTTTTACAAAAAAATATTCTGTTGTTTCTTTTGAAAAAAAATTGATCTAACATTTTAAATTTTTTTGTATTTCCAGATTTTCAAAAGGCAGCTGCCTTTTTACATGAATTTTTATTAAAACTCAATGAAGAATCAGAATGTGCAGAACTCAGGGATGTTCTAAATTTAGCACTTTTGCAACTGCAAAAATATTATCGCATGTTACAACATCGATCACAAGACAAAAATTTAACAACATTATCATTGTCTGCAAGAGGATTAAGCCCAATGACTCCATTTGTGGATGCTCCAGACAAATTTCAGTGGAAATGGATAAACTTAGACAGTATAAAAAATATGACCGGCATTATGACAGAAGAAAGTATGAATATTACTATGTTGCCTCCTTTGATTCATGCTACAAAACATGGAGATTATAATACTGTGCGAGAATTATTAGTGGAAGGTAATGTCTGACATTAGACTGTTAACTTTTTTGTTGTTGTTTTAGAAAAAAATAATGTTAACATAAATACAATTTTAAATTTAATTGATTAAATTAAATAGTAAACATACTTCTCACTATATATTGAACTGTTTTCCGTTTAATCGTGACTTTATGTCTGGTACTAGTATTATCCCATCTCACTCTACTTGTGTGTAGGGGCCTCGGTGGCCGAGTGGTCTAGGTAGTTCGTCTACCATTGATCACATGGTCTGTCAACGCTGAGATTGCCGGTTCGATTCTCACTGCAGGCAGGGTGTACTCGACTCCAATCTTAATTGACAAGGATTGCCAGTTTTCCTACCGCAGGTCGGGGGTTCTCTCCGGGTACTCCGGCTTCCTCCCCCAATAAAAACTGGACGCCATGAAATAGCTGAAAGATTGCTGAAAGTGGCGTTAAAACACCATTCAAACAAAAAAAAACAAAATCTACTTGTGTGAGATTCTCTTTGAGAAGCTAGTCAGTTTATTTAATTTAATCATTTTGTTCTTTTATGAATATAATTCAATCAATCTGATCAAAATTAAATCTTTCACTTGCTTCCCCCCCCCCCCCCTTTTACAGTGACAATAAATAACAAGGGTGAGCAAGTGAAAGATTTAATTGAAAATTAAATTGATAAATCAATATTGTTTTAGATACATGTATATCGCCCTGTATTTAACTGGGCACCATTAGTAATTTATTTAAAATATATTGTTTAAATTTTATATCAGCAAATTAAAAATATAAAACACTTGCACACAATCACACAGGTCATTTAAACCTGGAAAAGTATATTGGAATTTGAAAATAAATCTGTGGTTGTGGAAAAGTCATGGAATGCTAAAATAAAGAAATGTCATGAAATTCCCTGTCATTTGTATACATGTTACAAACATTAAGTTGTAAGATTTTAGAAATATTTTATTATACAGTTTTATTATTTGGAGGACGATCATGTCTTATAATATGTGAAAGTTCCAGGCAAAAAAATGGTTACTGGCTATTATCACATATTCTTTGTAAAATTGCAAGTGTCTTTGAGACTGTTATGCTGGATTCCAGACAAAGAATCCAAAAAAGGGAAGGCTATACCCCCTTCCCCTTTCCCAAAAGAGGGAGAGAGCCAGAGATAAATGGATGTAATGAAATTTGTAAAATCGAAGACAGCTATTGCCTATAGGGACAGAAAAAAATGACATCTTCACCTATTTTAGTTGTTCCTATCAGATAAAACACAAAACCAGATTCATCATGAAGGTCAGCTAATACAAAATCTGTTTTTGTTTGTTTCAATGGCAATTAATACAACGTTAATCTATATCATGACATCCCGTTGGGTAGAAAGCTGGAGTACTAAGATTTGGACACAAACCTTGTACATTGTACCTTCAGTTGGACACAAAATCCGGTCTTAAAATATATTTTCATATGTGTTCAATCTTTCGCCTGGTTCCATTAATAAAACCTCTAATGTCATGTTTATTTTCAACATTTTTTATTGGATATTGATATTTTATGTTTTTAGTAAAATGAAAGGATTCATCGATCTTTAAACTAATCATTTTCCTGTGTGAAAATTCCGCAAGAAAATCGTGCAAAATGGTTAAGTTAAGTTTGATATGAAAATTTTTTTTACACCCATGCAAACTATGCTAAACTTAAAGAAAAATGTCTTAATTTAGTATATCGAGGATGTTTAAAGTCCTTTATTTGAGATATCCCTTCACTCCCATTACATTGAATGGCTGACACCATTTAAATCTATCTTATGGATTTGTTTTTAACGAAACAAAATTTTCATTTGTTACAATTATGACAAATTGTATTCGTTCCGCCATTAAATGTAACTTGATTCCATAATTTTGATTTACCAATAAATTCAAAATGTTGACTCCCAGCAAAATTTCACCTCGATATTTCAAACAGGGATTACTTAAGTGAACATAGTTTTATTTATTGAAAACATGTATAGTCTTTGTGTTTATGTTAGTTTCATTATATTTCACATGCTAAAATATACAGAACTTCTGAAAAAATTTTGCTCTGAGAAAATTCAACTGACAGTTAAAACCTCACATTTCAAATAATAATAAAAAATGTAAAAGCCCCCTTGAGCCCCCTATCAGGTATATTATATTTTGATACTGTACATGTACATATGTACGTAGATCTTTACTAATGATTACAAACAATTGATTCATAGTAAAATTTTATTATTTATAAATTAACAGACCCATCACATGTTGAAGAAAGAGATGGCATAGGTAGATCAGCATTATATTATGCCATACATTTTAAACAGATGGAAATTTTACATCACCTTTTAGAAAATCACTGTGAAGTCAATACTACAGCACATGGTAAGTAATTTTACCTACCTACTAGAAAAACATGGACCCTCGGTGGTAGCTAAATGTGGATGTAAAATGTTACAAAGTGTCAACCAATCGAGCCTAGAATTTGCCAATAACTCCAAATGCACTTTAGAGATATTGAATGATTTAAAGTTGATACTCATTTTGGTACATATAAAACATGAAAAATATACAGAGATACATTTCCTACTAAATTTGCAAGGTTCATACCTTCTGCATTTGCTGTGACTTTTTACAAATACTGTCTATAATTTGAAATGTTTCAATTTTACCATGAAATGATCACTTTCAAGAGCAGTAAACAGTAATCTTTCTCTTAAGAACTCACTGGTGTAAACATCATCACATGACTTAAAGTTGGTATAGTGGGTTAAAACTAAAATATCCCACCTATCTGGGACCATGCATCAGTGTAGTGTTAAGAGGTTGTCTTATACAAGCGGACATACACTTTTACCTTGTTGAATGTGTGGGTTGACCATTGTTTATGAACAAAAATGCCATGTTTCAGCATTTTTACTCCACACCAAATGAGAATTTAGGTAGCATTCATGATCAGGTGGCTACCTTGAAGATTAAGGTCACACAATTTAGTGGCATTGACTACAATCTGTGTCCAGAAGTACCGTATAGCGGGTTATTTTAGCAGGGTGCAAATTTTGGCGTATTTTAGCTGTCAAACTGAAATCGCCAAAATAAAAACCGCTAAAATTCATGATTTTAGAAACTCCGGTAAAATGTTTTGTAGACGATCGGTATTGGAAATTTAATCGATAGATTGTATTAATTAAAGGTTAGATTTAATAAAACTATTCATTAATGTCCTACGGCTATGGCCATTGAAGGTTCGAAGAGAGTGGAAATCAGTGGGCTTGGCGTCAAACAACAAATTCCTGCTGTATTCGCAGACACACTCTCATGTTAGTTATTTAATTAAAACTGCAAATTAATCTTAAATTTTTTTGACTAATCAACAAATCTATTCATCTGTTTTACCTGTGTTTAAAGATCAAAGGCCTAATTGTGATCTAGTTGTCAAATTGACGCCTCGTTTAACTGTCATATAAGCCGTTAAATAAATAACGTGATTTTACCTGTATATAAAAAATTAAAATTATCAATTATAACTTATAGAAAATTGGTAGATTAAAAAAAATATCAGAAAAACACTGGGCAAATAGGGAACCTCAAATGGTCTATGTGAAAAACATCATTCTTCCGTATATCCGTTATCTACAATATTCAAAACATACTGTGACAAGCGTAATTAAAAAGTTACTGCCTTTGTACTGTTACCTTCCCCTTCCTATGTACTAGTAGTCCCCCTTGTTTACTTACGTTCCAATCGGAAAATACACAAACACATGTTATCCGGGATTGCTAGACGCTAAATTTTTTTCTATGGTTTTGCCCATCCGCCAAAATTAAAACCACCAAATTTTGCAATACATTTTGACCCAAAAACCGCAAAATTTTACACCCACAAAAAAAAACCGCTATATGGTATAACTTTGTTGTTTATTGAGGGAGCTTTAAAGTGCGTGGCACAATTCCAGTCATAAGATTGCTCCCTTGAAGTTCAAGGTCATATTGCACATTTAAAGCAGATTTGTGTCAGGCCTATTACTCTGCTGTGTAACAAAACATCTTGAAATTATGTGACACAATTGTTATGTGTGTTGTGATCTCAGGATTATATGACATTCCATGAGTAAGTTTAATTAATGCTCTTAGCTTGTTTTTTTAAGTAGGCCAGTTTAACTTTAATTTAAAATCCAGTGTACATGTATGTAGTATGCATGATCAAACTATACATTTTTCAGATGGATCAACTGCCATACACCAAGCTTGCCATGATGGAAACCATGTTGGATTAAGTTTGCTACTTCAGTGCGAGGGAGATTTTACCATTCAAGATACCCAGGGGAGAGCACCCATACATTGGGCAGTCACAACTAAAACAACCGAATGTTTGAAGGTTTGTATTATAATCCACAGTTTTTCTTGGGTTTTAATGGCAGAATCAAAATCCTTTCAGTTTGTGAAGTACAAGTGTTTTGCTGGACCAAATACAGAAAATTAAATATTGGTGCTGCCTGTCATGTTTGTTATTTGTGGAGCATGATCGGTCATTAATTAGGATGTGGACATGTAACTTTGTTTTGGTTTACTGTCTAATTGAAAAGACCTTGTTTGCGTAGCTTATAGTTTTCCATATGAAAACATCCAAATTTTAAATTGGCATTAGATGAAGGTTTTAGACTTAGTGCATAAAAATATGTTATACATTTGTAGACATAAAATACATGTTGAATAGACTAGAAGAAGTTATTGGCTGATTTTAATAGGTTACCCTAAATTTAAGTCATCTGAGTGTTTTTAAATATGCATCATAAAGTTGTCATTACAACTTTTCTTCTATATAACCAAGTTAAAAAATAATAAAATTGATAATTGATGAAAATCTGTATAATTAATTAAACTGTTAATCTGTATAATTAATTAAAATGCTTTTCTATTAAATTTAAGGCCTATAAAATGTTGTTCAACTGTGAGACTGTACAATTTGAATGCAAAGTATGTCCCTATAGAAATTAAGTATTCATGATAATACACATGCTTTTCAATTTTATCTTTACAATTTTTGAAGTAATGTATTCATAAAATTAAGTTAGCAAGGGCATTTAAATGGAAAAAAGTGTTTAATTAAATTTTCAGACCCAAATTTTATGTGTTCACCCTATAGTTGTTTTCACAATTTAAAAAAAAACAAGAACCATTCTTCTGTTCAATGTAGATAAAAATTAAAGCATAATAAAACTTTGCTGACCGAATAAAATGTACAAATGTTTTATGGTTAAAACAACATCATATAAGTGTTATACATTTATAATTTATAGATTGTAAACAGGTGAAAAATTCATTTGTGATAAGCATGTTAAATTTGTCAAGACAATGAAAGTTCAACATAAGGTGACAAGATATAGGTTTACACAGGATATACAAAATGAGGTACATAAAGTGCTGATTTTTTTTCTGTTAAAAATACCAAAAACAAATGTATGCTTTTCTATTAAATTTAAGGCCTATAAAACATTGTTCAACTGAGAGACTGTACAATTTGAATGCAAAGTATGTCCCTATAGAAATTAAGTATTCATGATAATACATACTTTTTAATTCTATCTTTACAATTTTTAAAATAATATATAGAAATTTTACAATTTTCAAAGTGATGTATTCATAAAATTAAGTTAGCAAGGGCATTTAAATGGAAAAAATGTGTTTACATTCATATTTCTCCTGGGACCAGTATTTTGTACAGTATAGGCTCCTGATTTCTCCTCAGACCAGTATTATTTATAAGCTCCTGATTTCTCCTGGGACAATTATTATTTATAGGCTCCTGATTTCACCTAGGACAGTATTATTTATAGGTTCCTGATTTCAGCCAGAGCAGTATTATTTATAGGCTCCTGATTTCAGCCAGAGCAGTATTATTTATAGGCTCCTGATTTCAGCCAGAGCAGTATTATTTATAGGCTCCTGATTTCAGCCAGGACAGTATTATTTATAGGCTCCTGATTTCTGCCAGGACAGTATTATTTATAGGCTCCTGATTTCAGCCAGAGCAGTATTATTTATAGGCTCCTGATTTCAGCCAGAGCAGTATTATTTATAGGCTCCTGATTTCAGCCAGAGCAGTATTATTTATAGGCTCCTGATTTCAGCCAGAGCAGTATTATTTATAGGCTCCTGATTTCAGCCAGAGCAGTATTATTTATAGGCTCCTGATTTCTCCTGGGACCAGTATTATTTATGGGTTCCTGATTTCTTCTCGGACCAGTATTATTAATAGGCTCCTGATTTCTGCCAGGACAGTATTATTTATAGGCTCCTGATTTCAGCCAGAGCAGTATTATTTATAGGCTCCTGATTTCAGCCAGAGCAGTATTATTTATAGGCTCCTGATTTCAGCCAGAGCAGTATTATTTATAGGCTCCTGATTTCTCCTGGGACCAGTATTATTTATAGGCTCCTGATTTCTTCTCGGACCAGTATTATTAATAGGCTCATGAATTTTCCTGGGACCAGTATTATTTATAGGCTCATGATTTCTCCTGGGACTAGTATTATTTATAGGCTCCTGATTTCTCCTGGGACCGGTATTATTTATAGGCTCCTGATTTCACCCAGGACAGTGTTATTTATAGGCTCCTGATTTCTCCTGGGACCAGTATTATTTATAGGCTCCTGATTTCTCCTGGGACCGGTATTATTTATAGGCTCCTGATTTCACCCAGGACAGTGTTATTTATAGGCTCCTGATTTCTCCTGGGACCAGTATTATTTATAGGCTGCTGATTTCTCCTGGGAACAGTATTATTTATAGGTTCCTGATTTCTTCTCGGACCAGTATTATTAATTGGCTCATGAATTTTCCTGGGACCGGTATTATTTATAGACTCCTGATTTCTCCTGGGACTAGTATTATTTATAGGCTCCTGATTTCTCCTGGGACTAGTATTATTTATAGGCTCCTGATTTCTCTTGGGAGCAGTATTATTTATAGGCTCCTGATTTCTCCTGGGACCAGTATTATTTATAAGTTCCTGATTTCTCCTGGGACCAGTATTATTTATAGGCTTCTCAGACCTATAAATAATACTGGTTTCAGGAAAAAACAGAAGCCTTCTGTTTTTTTCCTGGGACCAGTATTATTTATAGATTCCTGATTTCTCCTGGGACCCGTATTATTTATAGGTTCCTAATTTTTCCTGAGACCAGTATTATTTATAGGTTCCTGATTTCTCCTGGGACCGGAATTATTTATAGGCTCCTGATTTCACCCAGGACAGTATTATTTATAGGCTCCTATATCTCCTGGGACCAGTATTATTTAAAGGTTCCTGATTTCTCCTCGGACCAGTATTATTTATAGGCTTCTGATTTTCCCTGGGACCAGTATTATTTATAGGCTCATGATTTCTCCTGGGACCAGTATTATTTATAGGCTCATGATTTATCCTGGGACCAGTATTATTTATAGGCTCATGATTTCTCCTGGGACCAGTATTATTAATAGGCTCCTGATTTCTCTTGGGAGCAGTATTATTTATAGGTTACTGATTTCTCCTGGGACCAGTATTATTTATGGGCTCCTGATTTCCACTGGGACCAGTATTGTGGGTTCCTGATTTTCACTGGGACCAGTATTGTGGGTTCCTGATTTTCCCTGGTACCAGTATTGTTGGTTCCTGATTTTCCCTGGGACTGTGGGTTCCAAATTTTCCCTGGGATCAGTATTGTGGGTTCCTGATTTTCCCTGGGACCAGTATTGTGGGTTCCTGATTTTCCCTGGGACCAGTATTGTGGGCTCCTGATTTTCCTTGGGACCAGTATTGTGGGCTCCTGATTTTCCCTGGGACCAGTATTGTGGGCTCCAGATTTTCCCTGGGACCAGTATTGTGGGTTCCTGATTTTCCCAGGAACTGTTTTACAGGTATTTATAGTTTTTCTGATTTTCCATTTTAAATCTATGAAAATATTGCTCGTTAAACCCGAGTCAAAAATTAGCTTTTATATGTTAGCTTAACTTTTAACAATTAAATTTGTCATTTATCAAAAAAAATCTGAAAGGTTTAAGGTTACTGGTATACAAATTATCTATATAACAGGTTTGTGTGTTATTTGATTTTCTCAGTCAGTGTCTTTAAAACTGGTAGCATAGCTATAAAAGTCCCAAGACAAGTAATACTGTTGATTTACATTTGTATAAAAGAGAGCTATTTTATAATTTCAGTAAATGTCTAGCTAGGTACAGGTATTACAGCATCAGTGTTATATATACTTTCAGTAAATGTCTAGCTAGGTACAGGTATTACAGCATCAGGGTTATTATACTTTAAGTTTGTCAATACAGCATGCCATAGGTCTGTAGTTTTCTCCTGGTATTACGGCTTCCTCCCCCAATAAAAACTGGACGCCATGATATAGCTGAAAAAATGCCGAAAGTGGCGTTAAACACCATCAAACAAACAAACAAAACCAATACAGAATACTTTAATTTGATTATATCTAATAGATTTAAATTAAGATTTTGCATGTTAATAAACTCATTTCAATATACAACTGAATTTTAAAAGATTGAAGCATAGTCGCATATAAAACTGTTTTCAAATTGTTAAATTCCTTAAACAAGGAAACTGAAAGGTACACAGGATCATAATGTTTGTTTTGTCAAATGTTGAATATCTTTTCACGATAAAGGTTAAAGTTTTACCTGTTTACCTTTGGAACAATGCCAGATATATATTGTTTTCTTATTCTCAAACATAAAAACATGAATCTATTAGCTCACACAGGTGATAACTGCATGTAAATATATGTGTTAGGGTTTGTAAAAATGTTGTTAGTTAAATAAAAGCAGTCAAGTGGTGTTATTACCTAGCAATTATTTGACCAGAAAATAACATGCTTTACATGTACATGTTTCTGGTATATAAAATACTTGTAAATAAATAAATTATTGTTGCAAAGGATAATGGGATAGGTTTTTCATAACATATTATTTTCTGTAATTTACAGAATGATTGCAAGTTGAACATTTGTTTTGGGTTAAAAAGTAAGGAAAAATAAAAGCATAACACTGTTATTTCCTATTGTTATGGGGTCTCGGTGGCCGAGTGGTCAAGGTAGTTTGTCTACTATTGATCAGTTGGTCTGTCAACACTGAGATTGCGGGTTCAATTCTCACTGTAGGCAGGGTGTATTCGACTTCAATCTTAATTGACAAGGATTGCCAGTTTTGCTACCACAGGTCGGTGATTTTCTCCTGGTATTTGGGCTTCCTCTCCAATAAACTGGACGCCATGATATAGATGAAAAAATGCCGAAAGTGGGGTTAAACACATCAAACAAACAAACAAAATCCTATTATTATGTCGTTATTATAATTTTTATTATTAGTTGAAATTTAATTATTTACGATGAACATGTAAAATGTTAATACCAATCTGAAATAAGAGCTAATTATGTAGACTAGTCCAAACACATGCAGCTAGAGTGTACTTAAATATTTTAAAGACATGTTGGTTACTTTAAAAATACTGTATTGGTCAAATGTTGAAGCCTAACGAGGTTTTATGTTGACATACAGATCACAGTAGATTATCTCAATGACCAATCAATAAATGCATAAAAGGTTTGTTGGAGAACGTTATTTGTGTAACAAGGGGGTTTTTTACAGGATGCTAAAATGTAAAAATGTGAATTTTGAGGCCATCAGTGGCCAAGTGGTTTTAGCTGATATGTAACATAATATATTTTGCAGCAAAATCAATAGAAAATTCAATATTCTTTTAAATATTTAGATAAAAGTAAAGCAGTGACATTTAATATGCATAATATAATGAAGATAATTCATATCAGTCCATAACCATTAATTAGCACAGTTTATTGGATACATATTGATACATTGTAATTTATTCGATTAGACAATATGTTTGATATGATACATTGTATTAAGATTTGACAGACTTGTGGTGGTATAATACTTGTAGGTGTAAAAGGGTTTTAATTTTTTTAATTTAATTTTTATAATGGATTCATTCTTTTTCAACAAACTTAAAATTGGTTAAGTTAATTAACTTTGAAGTTGAAACGTAATAATCATTACGACTTGACATAGAAAATTTTTACTTCTTACAATTACATTGAAGGTTAAGACATAAAAGGTTTGTTAAATTGGCTTATCTGACAGTGATCTTAAGACCGGGTACAATGAAACTTTACAGGCATGTTTGTTTATTATGATGTCATCAATGTAATAAAATTTATACTTAAGAATAAATAATATGTCATAATAGATGTTAAAATATTTCATTTACCCTTTAATAGTCCATGACCAAAACCAACAAGGTCTTTGTAGAAATTTAGTGGTCTCTGAAGTAAAATCTGCTAAAATGAATACCTTTAGGACTAAAACTTGTTTGAAAATTGAATGTCTAAATTGTGTTATAATATTCAAAAACAATTTACAATAAACCTACCCTGTTCAAAGTTTGATTTATATAATTTTGCCTTTAATTATATAAATTATCAATGCTTATATGGCATGATATGTATGGATCATTGATGGTAGAATATTAAAACATTTATAGAATTTAAAGAAAAAATGAATTGTTTAACTGCCATTAAATGTCAATAAAGTATTTTCTTTGTTTTTTATAAGCATAAACATACAATAGTATGTATGTATGTATGTATGTTCGTCATAATTAAATATACATTTTCTTTGTTTTTTATAAGCATAAACATACAATAGTATGTATGTATGTATGTATGTTCATCATAATTAAATATACATTTTCTTTGTTTTTTATAAGCATAAACATACAATAGTATGTATGTATGTATGTTCATCATAATTAAATATACATTGTCTTTTGGATAAAGTTTTCTTGTTTAGATTTTGGTAGTTCCCCTATGACTTTTACTTCAAAAATACAGATAGACAATATATAGCAGATTGAGGCTCAATCAACCACAAGCCAGATGTCTCTGGATACAGTTTTAATTGTATTATCTAATTACAGTGTCTGATTGCCTACCAGGCAGACGTGAATGTTCGAGACAAAGATGGATTGACACCATGCATGTGGGCATGTCGACTCGATCATATTAAACATTTTGAACATTTGACCTCTGCAAGAACCTTCCGACCAGAGGAACACGATGGAATTGAAAGAGATGCTAATGGAAGAACATGGATGCATTGGTCAATTAGGAGGACAGAACCACTGGAATGTTTACAGGTAGTTATATGTCATTAGAAGGACAGAGCCACTGGAATGTTTACAGGTAGTTATTTGTCATTAGGAAGACAGAACCACTGGAATGTTTACAGGTAGTTATTTGTCATTAGGAAGACAGAACCACTGGAATGTTTACAGGTAGTTATTTGTCATTAGAAGGACAGAACCACTGGAATGTTTACAGGTAGTTATTTGTTATCAGAAAGACAGAACCACTGGAATGTTTACAGGTAGTTATTCGACATTAGAAGGACAGAACCACTGGAATGTTTACAGGTAGTTATTTGTTATCAGAAGGACAGAACCACTGGAATGTTTACAGGTAGTTATTTGTCAATTGAAGGACAGAACCACTGGAATGTTTACAGGTAGTTATTTGTTATCAGAAAGACAGAACCACTGGAATATTTACAGGTAGTTATTTGTCATTAGAAGGACAGAACCACTGGAATGTTTACAGGTAGTTATTTGTCATTAGAAGGACAGAACCACTGGAATGTTTACAGGTAGTTATTTGTTATTAGAAGGACAGAACCACTGGAATGTTTACAGGTAGTTATTTGTTATTAGAAGGACAGAACCACTGGAATGTTTACAGGTAGTTATTTGTCATTAGGAGGACAGAACCACTGGAATGTTTACAGGTAGTTATTTGTTATTAGAAGGACAGAACCACTGGAATATTTACAGGTAGTTATTTGTTATTAGAAGGACAGAACCACTGGAATGTTTACAGGTATTTATTTGTTATTAGGAAGACAGAACCACTGGAATGTTTACAGGTAGTTATTTGTTATTAGAAGGACAGAACCACTGGAATGTTTACAGGTAGTTATTTGTTATCAGAAAGACAGAACCACTGGAATGTTTACAGGTAGTTATTTGTCATTAGGAAGACAGAACCACTGGAAAGTTTACATTTAGTTATTTGTTATTAGAAGGACAGAACCACTGGAATGTTTACAAGTAGTTATTTGTCATTAGGAGGACAGAACCACTGGAATGTTTACATGTAGTTATTTGTCATTAGAAGGACAGAGCCACTGGAATGTTTACAAGTAGTTATTTGTCATTAGGAGGACAGAACCACTGGAATGTTTACATGTAGTTATTTGTCATTAGAAGGACAGAGCCACTGGAATGTTTACAGGTAGTTATTTGTCATTAGAAGGACAGAGCCACTGGAATGTTTACAGGTAGTTATTTGTCATTAGAAAGACAGAACCACTGGAATGTTTACAGGTATGTAGTTATATGTCATTAGAAGGACATAACCACTGGAATGTTTACAGGTAGTTATTTTTCATTAGGAAGACAGAACCACTGGAATGTTTACAGGTAGTTATTTGTCATTAGGAAGACAGAACCACTGGAATGTTTACAGTTAGTTATTTGTCATTAGGAAGACAGAACCACTGGAATGTTTACATGTAGTTATTTGTTATTAGAAGGACAGAACCACTGGAATGTTTACAAGTAGTTATTTGTTATTAGAAGGACAGAACCACTGGAATGTTTACAAGTAGTTATTTGTCATTAGGAGGACAGAACCACTGGAATGTTTACATGTAGTTATTTGTCATTAGAAGGACAGAGCCACTGGAATGTTTACAAGTAGTTATTTGTCATTAGGAGGACAGAACCACTGGAATGTTTACATGTAGTTATTTGTCATTAGAAGGACAGAGCCACTGGAATGTTTACAGGTAGTTATTTGTCATTAGAAGGACAGAGCCACTGGAATGTTTACAGGTAGTTATTTGTCATTAGAAAGACAGAACCACTGGAATGTTTACAGGTATGTAGTTATATGTCATTAGAAGGACATAACCACTGGAATGTTTACAGGTAGTTATTTTTCATTAGGAAGACAGAACCACTGGAATGTTTACAGGTATGTAGTTATATGTCATTAGGAGGACAGAACCACTGGAATGTTTACATGTAGTTATTTGTTATTAGAAGGACAGAACCACTGGAATGTTTACAGGTAGTTATTTGTCATTAGAAGGACAGAGCCACTGGAATGTTTACAGGTAGTTATATGTCATTAAGAGGACAGAACCACTGGAATGTTTACATGTAGTTATTTGTCATTAGAAGGACAGAGCCACTGGAATGTTTACAGGTAGTTATTTGTCATTAGAAAGACAGAACCACTGGAATGTTTACAGGTATGTAGTTATATGTCATTAGAAGGACATATCCACTGGAATGTTTACAGGTAGTTATTTGTCATTAGGAAGACAGAACCACTGGAATGTTTACAGGTAGTTATTTGTCATTAGGAAGACAGAACCACTGGAATGTTTACATGTAGTTATATGTCATTAGAGGGACAGAACCACTGGAATGTTTACAGGTAGTTATTTGTCATTAGGAGGACAGAACCACTGGAATGTTTACAGGTAGTTATTTGTCATTAGGAAGACAGAACCACTGGAATGTTTACAGGTAGTTATTCGTCATTAGAAGGACAGAACCACTGGAATGTTTACATGTAGTTATTTGTCATTAGGAAGACAGAACCACTGGAATGTTTACAGGTAGTTATTTGTTATCAGAAAGACAGAACCACTGGAATGTTTACAGGTATGTAGTTATATGTCATTAGAAGGACATAACCACTGGAATGTTTACAGGTAGTTATTTTTCATTAGGAAGACAGAACCACTGGAATGTTTACAGGTATGTAGTTATATGTCATTAGGAGGACAGAACCACTGGAATGTTTACATGTAGTTATTTGTTATTAGAAGGACAGAACCACTGGAATGTTTACAGGTAGTTATTTGTCATTAGAAGGACAGAGCCACTGGAATGTTTACAGGTAGTTATATGTCATTAAGAGGACAGAACCACTGGAATGTTTACAGGTAGTTATTTGTCATTAGAAGGACAGAGCCACTGGAATGTTTACAGGTAGTTATTTGTCATTAGAAAGACAGAACCACTGGAATGTTTACAGGTATGTAGTTATATGTCATTAGAAGGACATATCCACTGGAATGTTTACAGGTAGTTATTTGTCATTAGGAAGACAGAACCACTGGAATGTTTACAGGTAGTTATTTGTCATTAGGAAGACAGAACCACTGGAATGTTTACATGTAGTTATATGTCATTAGAGGGACAGAACCACTGGAATGTTTACAGGTAGTTATTTGTCATTAGGAGGACAGAACCACTGGAATGTTTACAGGTAGTTATTTGTCATTAGGAAGACAGAACCACTGGAATGTTTACAGGTAGTTATTCGTCATTAGAAGGACAGAACCACTGGAATGTTTACATGTAGTTATTTGTCATTAGGAAGACAGAACCACTGGAATGTTTACAGGTAGTTATTTGTTATCAGAAAGACAGAACCACTGGAATGTTTACAGGTAGTTATTTGTTATCAGAAAGACAGAACCACTGGAATGTTTACAGGTAGTTATTTGTCATTAGAAGGACAGAACCACTGGAATGTTTACAGGTAGTTATTTGTCATTAGAAGGACAGAACCACTGGAATGTTTACAGGTAGTTATTTGTCATTAGGAAGACAGAACCACTGGAATGTTTACAGGTAGTTATATGTCATTAGAGGGACAGAACCACTGGAATGTTTACAGGTAGTTATTTGTTATCAGAAAGACAGAACCACTGGAATGTTTACAGGTAGTTATTTGTTATCAGAAAGACAGAACCACTGGAATGTTTACAGGTAGTTATTTGTCATTAGGAGGACAGAACCACTGGAATGTTTACATGTAGTTATTTGTCATTAGGAGGACAGAACCACTGGAATGTTTACAGGTAGTTATTTGTCATTAGAAGGACAGAGCCACTGGAATGTTTACAGGTAGTTATTTGTCATTAGAAGGACAGAATCACTGGAATATTTACAGGTAGTTATTTGTCATTAGGAAGACAGAACCACTGGAATGTTTACAGGTAGTTATTTGTTATCAGAAAGACAGAACCACTGGAATGTTTACAGGTAGTTATTTGTCATTAGAAGGACAGAACCACTGGAATGTTTACATGTAGTTATTTGTCATTAGGAGGACAGAACCACTGGAATGTTTACAGGTAGTTATTTGTCATTAGGAGGACAGAACCACTGGAATGTTTACAAGTAGTTATTTGTCATTAGGAAGACAGAGCCACTGGAATGTTTACAGGTAGTTATTTTTCATTAGGAAGACAGAGCCACTGGAATGTTTACAGGTAGTTATTTGTTATTAGAAGGACAGAACCACTGGAATGTTTACAGGTAGTTATTTGTCATTAGGAAGACAGAGCCACTGGAATGTTTACAGGTAGTTATTTGTCATTAGGAGGACAGAACCACTGGAATGTTTACAAGTAGTTATTTGTCATTAGGAAGACAGAGCCACTGGAATGTTTACAGGTAGTTATTTGTCATTAGAAGGACAGAACCACTGGAATGTTTACATTTAGTTATTTGTCATTAGAAGGACAGAACCACTGGAATGTTTACAGGTAGTTATTTGTCATTAGGAAGACAGAGCCACTGGAATGTTTACAGGTAGTTATTTGTCATTAGAAGGACAGAACCACTGGAATGTTTACATTTAGTTATTTGTCATTAGAAGGACAGAACCACTGGAATGTTTACATGTAGTTATTTGTCATTAGAAGGACAGAGCCACTGGAATGTTTACAGGTAGTTATTTGTCATTAGAAGGACAGAGCCACTGGAATGTTTACAGGTAGTTATATGTCATTAGAAGGACAGAGCCACTGGAATGTTTACAGGTAGTTATTTGTCATTAGAAGGACAGAACCACTGGAATGTTTACATTTAGTTATTTGTCATTAGAAGGACAGAACCACTGGAATGTTTACAGGTAGTTATTTGTCATTAGAAAGACAGAACCACTGGAATGTTTACAGGTAGTTATTTGTCATTAGGAAGACAGAACCACTGGAATGTTTACATTTAGTTATTTGTCATTAGAAGGACAGAACCACTGGAATGTTTACATTTAGTTATTTGTCATTAGAAGGACAGAGCCACTGGAATGTTTACATTTAGTTATTTGTCATTAGAAAGACAGAACCACTGGAATGTTTACATTTAGTTATTTGTCATTAGAAAGACAGAACCACTGGAATGTTTACATTTAGTTATTTGTCATTAGAAGGACAGAGCCACTGGAATGTTTACAGGTAGTTATTTGTCATTAGGAAGACAGAACCACTGGAATGTTTACATGTAGTTATTTGTCATTAGAAGGACAGAGCCACTGGAATGTTTACAGGTAGTTATTTGTCATTAGGAAGACAGAACCACTGGAATGTTTACATTTAGTTATTTGTCATTAGAAGGACATAACCACTGGAATGTTTACAGGTAGTTATTTTTCATTAGGAAGACAGAACCACTGGAATGTTTACAGGTAGTTATTTGTCATTAGAAGGACAGAGCCACTGGAATGTTTACAGGTAGTTATATGTCATTAAGAGGACAGAACCACTGGAATGTTTACATGTAGTTATTTGTTATTAGAAGGACAGAACCACTGGAATGTTTACAAGTAGTTATTTGTCATTAGGAAGACAGAGCCACTGGAATGTTTACAGGTAGTTATTTGTCATTAGAAGGACAGAACCACTGGAATGTTTACATTTAGTTATTTGTCATTAGAAGGACAGAACCACTGGAATGTTTACAGGTAGTTATTTGTCATTAGGAAGACAGAGCCACTGGAATGTTTACAGGTAGTTATTTGTCATTAGAAGGACAGAACCACTGGAATGTTTACATTTAGTTATTTGTCATTAGAAGGACAGAACCACTGGAATGTTTACATGTAGTTATTTGTCATTAGAAGGACAGAGCCACTGGAATGTTTACAGGTAGTTATTTGTCATTAGAAGGACAGAGCCACTGGAATGTTTACAGGTAGTTATATGTCATTAGAAGGACAGAGCCACTGGAATGTTTACAGGTAGTTATTTGTCATTAGAAGGACAGAACCACTGGAATGTTTACATTTAGTTATTTGTCATTAGAAGGACAGAACCACTGGAATGTTTACATGTAGTTATTTGTCATTAGAAAGACAGAACCACTGGAATGTTTACAGGTAGTTATTTGTCATTAGGAAGACAGAACCACTGGAATGTTTACATTTAGTTATTTGTCATTAGAAGGACAGAACCACTGGAATGTTTACATTTAGTTATTTGTCATTAGAAGGACAGAGCCACTGGAATGTTTACATTTAGTTATTTGTCATTAGAAGGACAGAACCACTGGAATGTTTACATTTAGTTATTTGTCATTAGAAAGACAGAACCACTGGAATGTTTACATTTAGTTATTTGTCATTAGAAGGACAGAGCCACTGGAATGTTTACAGGTAGTTATTTGTCACTAGGAAGACAGAACCACTGGAATGTTTACATGTAGTTATTTGTCATTAGAAGGACAGAGCCACTGGAATGTTTACAGGTAGTTATTTGTCATTAGGAAGACAGAACCACTGGAATGTTTACATTTAGTTATTTGTCATTAGAAGGACATAACCACTGGAATGTTTACAGGTAGTTATTTTTCATTAGGAAGACAGAACCACTGGAATGTTTACAGGTAGTTATTTGTCATTAGAAGGACAGAGCCACTGGAATGTTTACAGGTAGTTATATGTCATTAAGAGGACAGAACCACTGGAATGTTTACATGTAGTTATTTGTCATTAGCAGGACAGAGCCACTGGAATGTTTACAGGTAGTTATTTGTCATTAGAAAGACAGAACCACTGGAATGTTTACAGGTATGTAGTTATATGTCATTAGAAGGACATAACCACTGGAATGTTTACAGGTAGTTATTTTTCATTAGGAAGACAGAACCACTGGAATGTTTACAGGTAGTTATTTGTCATTAGAAGGACAGAGCCACTGGAATGTTTACAGGTAGTTATATGTCATTAAGAGGACAGAACCACTGGAATGTTTACAGGTAGTTATTTGTCATTAGAAGGACAGAGCCACTGGAATGTTTACAGGTAGTTATTTGTTATCAGAAGGACAGAGCCACTGGAATGTTTCCAGCAGTTATTTGTTATTAGAAGGACAGAACCACTGGAATGTTTACAGGTAGTTATTTGTTATTAGAAGGACAGAACCACTGGAATGTTTACAGGTAGTTATTTGTCATTAGGAGGACAGAACCACTGGAATGTTTACAGGTAGTTATTTGTCATTAGAAGGACAGAGCCACTGGAATGTTTACAGGTAGTTATATGTCATTAGAAGGACAGAACCACTGGAATGTTTACAGGTAGTTATATGTCATTAGGAGGACAGAACCACTGGAATGTTTACATGTAGTTATTCGTCATTAGAAGGACAGAACCACTGGAATGTTTACATGTAGTTATTTGTCATTAGGAAGACAGAGCCACTGGAATGTTTACAGGTAGTTATTTGTCATTAGGAGGACAGAACCACTGGAATGTTTACAGGTAGTTATATGTCATTAGAAGGACAGAACCACTGGAATGTTTACAGGTAGTTATATGTCATTAGAAGGACAGAACCACTGGAATGTTTACAGGTAGTTATTCGACATTAGAAGGACAGAACCACTGGAATGTTTACAGGTAGTTATTTGTCATTAGGAGGACAGAACCACTGGAATGTTTACATGTAGTTATTCGTCATTAGAAGGACAGAACCACTGGAATGTTTACAGGTAGTTATTTGTCATTAGGAGGACAGAACCACTGGAATGTTTACAGGTAGTTATTCGTCATTAGAAGGACAGAACCACTGGAATGTTTACAGGTAGTTATTCGTCATTAGAAGGACAGAACCACTGGAATGTTTACAAGTAGTTATTCGACATTAGAAGGACAGAACCACTGGAATGTTTACAGGTAGTTATTTGTCATTAGGAGGACAGAACCACTGGAATGTTTACAGGTAGTTATTCGTCATTAGAAGGACAGAACCACTGGAATGTTTACAGGTAGTTATTTGTCATTAGAAGGACAGAGCCACTGGAATGTTTACAAGTAGTTATTTGTCATTAGAAGGACAGAGCCACTGGAATGTTTACAGGTAGTTATTTGTCATTAGAAGAACAGAACCACTGGAATGTTTACAGGTAGTTATATGTCATTAGAAGGACAGAACCACTGGAATGTTTACAGGTAGTTATTTGTCATTAGAAGGACAGAACCACTGGAATGTTTACAGGTAGTTATTTGTCATTAGAAGGACAGAACCACTGGAATGTTTACATGTAGTTATTTGTTATTAGAAGGACAGAACCACTGGAATGTTTACAGGTAGTTATTTGTTATCAGAAGGACAGAACCACTGGAATGTTTACAGGTAGTTATTCGTCATTAGAAGGACAGAACCACTGGAATGTTTACAGGTAGTTATTTGTTATTAGAAGGACAGAACCACTGGAATGTTTACAGGTAGTTATTTGTTATTAGAAGGACAGAACCACTGGAATGTTTACAGGTAGTTATTTGTTATTAGAAGGACAGAACCACTGGAATGTTTACAGGTAGTTATTTGTTATTAGAAGGACAGAACCACTGGAATGTTTACAGGTAGTTATTTGTCATTAGAATGACAGAGCCACTGGAATGTTTTCAGGTAGTTATTTGTCATTAGAAGGACAGAGCCACTGGAATGTTTACAGGTAGTTATTTGTCATTAGAAGGACAGAGCCACTGGAATGTTTACAGGTAGTTATTTGTCATTAGAAGGACAGAGTCACTGGAATGTTTACAGGTAGTTATTGTCTCGCCTGCGACGAAAGTCGCTGGAGGCGAGACATATGTATGGGAATCCGGCGGCGGCGGCGTAAACACTTGACATCTTGCTTCATATCTTTGTAAGCCCAAGCCCTAGGTCCATCAAATTTGGTCCAGAGGTAGCTTATGATGAGTACTTGCCAGTCAGTCACCTGTCACCTGACCTTGACCTCAATTTCACGGTCCAGCGACTACGTTAAAGTTTTTGGGTTACGACAGTTCCTCTGTAACTACGCATGGTAGGATGACAATATTTGGTGTATAGGTTGCTGATGACTAGTACATGACTGTCTGGTAGGTGTCACCTGACCTTGACCTCAATTTCACGGTCCAGCGACTACTTTAAAGTTTTTGGGTTACGACAGTTCCTCTGTAACTACGCATGGTAGGATGACAATATTTGGTGTATAGGTTGCTGATGACTAGTACATGACTGTCTGGTAGGTGTCACCTGACCTTGACCTCAATTTCACGGTCCAGCGACTACGTTAAAGTTTTTGGGTTACGACAGTTCCTATGTAACTACGCATGGTAGGATGACAATATTTGGTGTATAGGTTGCTGATGACTAGTACATGACTGTCTGGTAGGTGTCACCTGACCTTGACCTCAATTTCACGGTCCAGCGACTACGTTAAAATTTTTGGGTTACGATAGTTCCTCTGTAACTACGCATGGTAGGATGACAATATTTGGTGTATAGGTTGCTGATGAATAGTACATGACTGTCTGGTAGGTTCCACCTGACCTTGACCTCAATTTCACGGTCCAGTGACTACGTTAAAGTTTTTGGGTTACGGCTGTTCCCCTGCAACTATGCAGGGTATGGTGACAATATTTTGTATACAGGCCACTGCTGATATTTAATGCTATTTACGTAATGCTTATGACGAAATTTATTTTTGTTACTGATGGGGAATGCAGGCGAGACGTTTTTCTGTGTCCACACTTGTATGTCATTAGAAGGACAGAGCCACTGGAATGTTTACAGGTAGTTATTTGTCATTAGAAGAACAGAACCAATGGAATGTTTACAGGTAGTTATTTGTCAACAGAAGGACAGAACCACTGGAATGTTTACAGGTAGTTATTTGTCATTAGAAGGACAGAGCCACTGGAATGTTTACAGGTAGTTATTTGTCATTAGAAGGACAGAGCCACTGGAATGTTTACAGGTAGTTATATGTCATTAGAAGGACAGAGCCACTGGAATGTTTACAGGTAGTTATTTGTCATTAGAAGAACAGAACCACTGGAATGTTTACAGGTAGTTATTTGTCAACAGAAGGACAGAACCACTGGAATGTTTACAGGTAGTTATATGCAGACAGGGTAAATTTAAGGTCTCCTTACCACAAGTTACCACAGGTTCATATATGGTGTCCTGGATGTCCATTGATTTTAAATGAGCAGACCTCGGTAATGTTCGACAAACATCGGGAATACTATTTTACTAACTAACATTTTTATTCAAAAATGTTAACATTGACTCAAAGTAAAACAATATATTTAATATGTATCATTAATTAGCAGTTCATTTATTTAATAAAGCTGTATATGTTGGTCGATAAATAAAATTAAACAGTGACTCCAATTATGGGTCGGATACCTTAAGTAGGGAATTAGGTAACAATTTGGAGATCAAAAATAACTCTGGTTTATGAAAGCATTTTAGTATAAATAATGAAAAAAAAATTATTATTTTATTTTGGGTCAAAACTATGAACCCTGAAATTGTGTGTTTCTTGGGCTTGCTTTCAGTCATTTAATTAAGGAGAAAATGTATAAATTATTCTGTTCATTATATTTCACATTTTCTAATTAAAACTTAAAGGTCCAATTGTATTTTTGTATTATACAGACTTTGCTCACTGCAGAAACAGCAACTATTAGAGATCATGATGGGAAAACTGTACTGTTACTGGCAGCAGAAATGGGTAAGATTAATGTAGGAGGGCTGTGGTAAAATTCTAGATAATATATAACTAGAAGGGATTTAACATTAGATTTATTCAAGTTATGTTATGACACATTTTAAATGGCTTCTAACAACAGAATGCTGTTTTAAGGTTTATTACTACATTTATTATATGAGAATTTAGATTATTGTTGGGGTTACTGTTTCAGAAAAATGTCCTCATTGACCCCTATTAAATTTAACTTTTATGGTAGTTTTCTTGCCTTTTTGCATTTCATAATTTATTTGTCTTTAAAAATCAATAGACTTAAATATGCCTGATGTAAAGGAAGTTAATTCAATTATAATTATTATGTCCTACGAACTAACTAAAATGTTAAGGGACATGTTTTGGTTTGTTTGTTCCCTTTTTTGTCTGACCATCCTGCCTTAGGCTTACCTTTGTGTTGAGTCTATTTGTTTTATGAAAATGACTTCCTGAATTTTCATAAAGTGGGATGTTTACCAATATATGCCAAGCAGGACATCAAGGTAGCATAGTCATTTTTAGCTCACCTGACCCGAAGGGTCATGAGAGCTATTGCCATCACTTGGCGTTCGTCGTTGTCCGTCGTCGTCGTCGGCGTTAACTTTTCTTTAAAAATCTTCTCCTCCAAAACCACTGAAGGGATTGATTTAAAACTTTGCACACATCATCAGTAAAATGTCCTCTGCCAAGTTAGCACAAATCATGGCCTCAGACCAACCAACATGGCCGCCATGGCTAAAAATAGAACAGGGGGGTCAAAATACAGTTTTTGGCTTATAGTTCAAAAAGTATAACAGATACAGGAAAACCAAACAAACACTCCTTCTTCAGCATCAAAAGCTCTACAAAACACTTCATTGGGTCAAAGTTGTATGACGACTCCTTGTAGGAGTTATTGCCCATTAATTGTGGAAATTGATGATTTTTGCCATTTTTGCCTCAAAATCTTGAAAATTATCAGAACTAAAGAAAAAGTAAGCATTGCTTAATTGTTCTGCTTTATGAGGGCTACAAAATTGGCTTTAGAGTCAAGATTGTCTGATGAACCGTTTAAGAGTTATTCCTCTTGAACTGTTTTTTTTAATCGGTGTTAATTGATTTTTAAAAAATCTTCTCCTCTGAAACCACTGAAATTACTGCTTTGAAACTTTGTTCACATCATCCGTCAAATGTCCTCAACCAAGTTTTTACCAACCATGGCTGCAGATTAACTGACATGGCGCAAATGGCTAAAAATAGAATGGAAAAAGGGGGGGGGGGGGTAAAATACAGTTTTTGGCTTATATTTAAAAAAGTGTAACAGATACAGGAAAACCGAAAGACATGCCTTCATCTGCATCCTTCATCTGCATCAAAAGCTCTATGAAACACTCCATTGGGTTGAAGTTGTATAAGGACTCCCTTTAATTGTCAAAATTGATTATTTTTGACATTTTTGCCTCAAAATCTTGAAAATTATTAGAACTAGAGAAAAAGTTAGCATTGCTTAATTGTTCTGCTCTATGAGGGCTACAAAAATGACTTAGGGTCAAGATTGTCTGATGAACCCTTTAGGAATTATTCTCCTTGAACATTTTTTTAATCAATTTTACTTGATTTTAAAAATCTTCTCCTCTTTAACCCATTTAAGGACTTCTTTGAAACATTGCACACATCATCTTTAGGACGTCCTCTACCAAAATTGTGCAAATCATGACACCTGACTACCTATATAGCTTTGTTGGCTTAAAATAGGAAATGGGGGGGGGGGGAAGCAAGAGAGTTTTCGACTGATAGTTAAAAAAGTATAACAGGTACAGCAAATTTGAAGTGAACCTCCCTTCTCCCTCTAAGCATCAAAAGCTCCTCCTTATAGGAATTATTTCCCTTAAAAGGTCAAAATTAATGACTTTTGCAGAAGTGTTTGGCAATTCCTTATAGCAAAGAAAAGCTGGATAAAAAAGGGTTGTTTGGTTTCAGGTTCAGGTGAGCGATACAGGCTCCTGGAAGCCTCTAGTTTATATATAGTTTTATGGATCACAGAACTTGTGTCATAAAAACATTTCAGTTATTTTTTTACTGACAGGTTCCCTGTTGGCTTGTAAGATTATTGTAGAAATTGGTGGAGTCCATCGAGTCCATGATAGGGATAACCAGGACAGAACTGTGTTACACCTGGCAGCCATTGGTGGCCATGGAGATGTAGTAAATTATCTGTTGGACAAGGGAGGTAAATCATATTTAAATATATAACTTATTCTTAATGTACATAAAGTAAAATTCAGGAAATCTAATAGCTGATTTTCTTCTTATAGAATTGGCCTCATTAGCTTTTTTTCTTTTATTATTTAGATATTTTTTTTATTTGAAAGAGAGGGAGAGTTTATTTTTCAACACCATTTCCTTTTGATCTTGTTTAAATTAGAGATGATTTTCATAACATTGTGTTTAAAACTATCTCAATAGTTGGTTCATAAAAGAGAACAAAACAAAATGTCTTATATGTACATCAACAAACAAAAGCAATGGCGTCAGTGGCAGAGCAGTTAAAGTAGCTAGATATCGACTATTGATCATGTGCCTGTTAACACATTAACACAAGGTGTACATGGACAATGACTGCCAGTTTTCATATCTACGATCAGGTTTTCACTGGGTCTTCTAGTTTACTCCCCAATAAAAACTGGATTTCGCGGAAAATTAATAAAAGTAGCAACAAACCCCATTCAAAAAAAAAAAAAAAAAACAAACAAAATTCTGGAAGGTACATAAAGGAGACAGCAGAGGAAGTTTAATATAAAATGAGTATATGTCGCTATAAGCAGGCAAAAAGTGAATATAAAAATAGTTGTTTTGTTTCTACATTTTATTTCTCTTTATTTCAGCTGACCTGGAAGCAAGAGATAAATTTAACATTTCGCCATGGGATTATGCTCGAAATAAACAACTGCATTACTGTCAGTTGATTATAATGTCTCATCAGCGACAACGTTTAAAGAGCAATCCCACAAGTCCACTTCCTAATGGTTTGGGTCTAAGTCTAACCAGTTTAAACGGGTACATGAATGGTGATGACTACGACCATATGATTGTAAGTGCCTCTGTACACATAGTGCATGTAAAAATTATTTTAAATGGGGAAATTGCTGGACAGAGTGATCTATCTTATCGTCGCTGACATTAAGATAGGAAAAATCAACATGTATTAACGTATGTACTGTTTATTTCTTTTTTTTTTTAATTTCATACCATTTTCTTTTTGTTTTTAAATACCAGTAGAAAAAAATGTATGGTTACAATTTGGGAACAATAAATTATAATTATAGAATGATTCAACATGAGTTTTGAATAGGTAAGGAAAATCAAGAAAAAAAAGTTTATTTGTGACTATCAGTCTATAAAATTTCCATTGCAGAATACTCGAGATAGTTTTGAAAATAAACCAATAACACCTCCTCACCCTCCAAAGAGACCAAGAACAGGCAGAAATCCAATGAGAAGGTCCCACAGTTTGACCTCTCCAGATAGAGGTCGTTCTTACATTCCAGCAGATCAAGAAAGACTTATTATTAGTGCTGGTGGAGATCTCCAACAAGGGAGATCATCCCTAACTAGTGACAATAGACCGGGTTCTTATTCAAACATTGAAAGTTATTCAAATAGGGAAAGAGGGAGAGCTAATGAAAGAATTGAGGTGTGTATTTTAAGTCCTTTTATGTATTATACTGTTTTTTGACCTTCCATTCCATTCGTAACCTTATGTTCTTCTCTAACTTTAACAAGATATTAAAACCCGAGATCAGTTTGGTTGCTGTGTTATATGGATTAAAGGTTTGTTCTATATATTTGATGTCCTCTATTTTATTCTTCTTATGGTAAAGTTACATACAGTCATGAAAATGAAAGAGAAGTGCATCTGAAATTAGCAAAAATAAATCGTAGCAAAATTTGCAGCACATAAATATACTTGAAATTAAGTATGTGAAACTATGAAGGGCATTGAAAGTAAACGGTGGAGGAAAAATTCATATTATTTTGACAGAACTGACTGGGTCTTTTACTTTCTATGCTGCATGGTTATTGGACAGATTTCATGTTTTTGGTTTGATTTGTCCCTACAATCTTTTACAGTTGTGGAATGCATGATTTGCACTATACCAGATGTATGGTGTGGTTGATTTGGTATTGTAAATCCCAAAAAGGATGATAACTTCTATTCTTTATCATTTTCAACATACTGACTACTATTCTTTAATAGTTATACTTGTTTTCTGTCTCTGGATGTTGTTGGTTAAACGGTAGATGATTCTAGAGATAACAGAGAAAGTTTGATTTTGGAATTACTTACTGTTTAGTAGATTTTACAGACAGATAATAGTTCATCTTGAAGCCCATTTGAAATAAAAATCTATTTCTATCTATAAGGTCTCATCATATCCACGAGGAACTTCTGCCGATGGGAGAATTCCTGGTGAACAAAGACAGTCAGACGATCACAGATTTGATCCTCCCGGAGATAATGGATATAATTCATTTGGTAACAGTAAATTCAATTCAACAGCAAATGATTCCAACAATGGCAGATATGCTATGCCTGATGGTAGATTCAATATGACACCTGATAATAGATTTAATTCTATTCCTGATGGGCGATTTAATTCAACACCAGATGGCAGATTTAAGCCATCAAATGATATTAGAAGTAACTCAGAATATGAAGTGATAAATCGACCTGCTGATGTGGACATGGAGGATGAAAAACATTGTAAGCATCATTATCAGTCTTGTAGCTCGCCTACTTTACTGGTTTGTCGTATATATCTACATCAAAGATCAGTGTAGGTTGTCTCTGATTACATTTTGTTTGCATAGCCTTTTTCTGAAATTAATTTAAAAATTTTAATCATGTCAAAGCTGACATTGTATTGGTGCATGTAAATGGTCAGTCTAAAATCAACTATCACCACTTTCATCATTGACGAAAGCATTTTAAAATTGACGATAGAATCCTGAATCAATTTCATCACTTTAATTCTAACAACAGAAAAAAAAATTATTATTACAAATTCATCTACCAAGTGTAAAGTGACATATTTATGACCCCCAAGCCAATTTACAGGAAATTTTATGAGTTTACCTTAATCCTTGATGACACCAGGTGTCAGTTGATGTTTTTACAGGTAATCCAATTATGTTGTGCTGCTTGCCAATGATAATATGCCAACAAAAGTGTTGTATAGATCATAATGATGTGCACAGACTTCCATCTTTTGATTAAATATGTAATGCAAATAAAAATTGCAAAGATTTTGCGTATTTACCTAATTTTTCGTACGTTGTATGTGTTTCAAATGGATTACGCACCATTTGTTTACTTCCGAGATAGGTCTTAATACCAATAATAACCCATTAGAAAAAGGAGAGTACAATGGCCCTAAATAAAATATTGTAACCGATAAAGAAACAAATGCTCTTTAAATTAGTTTTAAAATTAAAATTTTAAAATTAAAGTTCTTTCAAAATTTATAAACATATTTTATTTTGATCATTTGTTATAAATATATAAGATGCAATTGGAAGAATATACTTATACATGTATGTCACCATTGCAATTAAATGCTTTTGAACAGATGCTTATACAACACTTCCGCAAAAGTGACTTAAGCCCTCAAAATCCTAAAAAAGCCTCTGGTTTTGGCATGTTTTTAAATCTCCAATTATACACCTAATTATCGATAACCAATGAAAAAATGCAAAAGTATGGCCAATTAAAAAAATAGAGTGAGACTGCAGAGAGACTACTTTTTTGTTAAAATTAAAAAATTATTTCACCAGTATGAAAACATAATTTGGAAACCTAAATCTAATATTTGTGAGGTCTCCGTGGTCAACAGTTGCACAGTAGTCAAAGTAGGTATTCATCTACTATTGATCACATGCCTGTCAACGAGGATTGCCAGTTTTCGTGCTTAAGGTCTTTAGTATTTCTGGTCATCCAGCTTCCTCTCATAATAAAAACTAGATACTACTATATAGCTGAAACACCATTCAAACAAATAAACGAACAATAAAACAAACTGATATTTTTGTAGGGCCAACATTAAATATTTATTGCATATTTGTTGTGTTTTAGCTAATCCAGATGATGACATAGAAAATGTAAGTGTCGGAGGTATGGATGTGTCAGACATCGACGATGATGACAATGGTCCTATGACATCGCGGCAGTCTGAAACCAGTAGTACAATGCATCACCCCAGACCACCTCCAAGGTTAAATCGTAATCCACAGAAACCCTATGCACAACCTTTGGTATGTATAGTTAGTAGGTGTTGTAATTAACTGTCAGTTAAATCGTAATCCACAGAAACTCTATGCACAACCTTTGGTATGTATAGTTAGTAGGCGTTGTAATTAACTGTCAGTTAAATCGTAATCCACAGAAACCCTATGCACAACCTTTGGTATGTATATTTAGTAGGCGTTGTAATTAACTGTCAGTTAAATCGAAATCCACAGAAACCCTATGCACTGCCTTTGGTATGTATAGTTAGTAGGCGTTGTAATTAACTGTCAGTTAAATCGTAATCTACAGAAACCCTATGCACTGCCTTTGGTATGTATAGTTAGTAGGCGTTGTAATTAACTGTCGGTTAAATCGTAATCCACAGAAACCCTATGCACAACCTTTGGTATGTATAGTTAGTAGGCGTTGTAATTAACTGTCAGTTAAATCGTAATCCACAGAAACCCTATGCACTGCCTTTGGTATGTATAGTTAGTAGGAATTGTAATTAACTGTGCGTTCAATCGTAATCCACAGAAACCCTATGCACAACCTTTGGTATGTATATTTAGTAGGCGTTGTAATTTCTGTCAGTTAAATCGTAATCCACAGAAACCCTATGCACAGCCTTTGGTATTTATATTTAGTAGGCATTTTAATTAACTGTTCGTTAAATCGTAATCCACAGAAACCCTATGCACTGCCTTTGGTATGTATATTTAGTAGGCGTTGTAATTAACTGTCAGTTAAATCGTAATCCACAGAAACCCTATGCACTGCCTTTCAGTTTGGTATGTATAGTTTATAGGTGTTGTGATTGACTGTTAATGAATAAAAGACAATAATGTTTGTCCGATTGTCCAGGAAAGACGGAAATGTCTGCTGAACAAAGGAAAGTCAATTGTCTATCAGAATAATTAAAAACAGTAGCCTATTCCTATATAGAAATATTATAAAGATTCTTTCTCGAGACTTCTTGGCAAGACATTTACTGTTTGTTAGCAAAAAATTAAAACTGAAAAAATTAACCTTTATTGATTATGTTGATATAAACATTTACAGGATCCACCATACAGGCAACAGATGCCATCACAAGATTACAATGAATACGATAACGACAGGCGTGATAACATGTCTCGGCAACCTGATATACTAAGCCGATCTGATGGTTTTTCAAATAGTCGACAAGATGGCTTCCCTAAAAGAGGGTCATTAGAATTCCCAGGCAACAGATCTATGCAACCAAAGCCTCCATCAAAACTAAACCAAAGAGTAATCTCCCCTCACTTTAATCCACCTGCAAGCAGTTCTACAGACAACTTTGCCCCTGGTAAGCCCAGGCCAGCACCAAGACAAGCAAACATGAAACGAGCTCCCCAACCACCACCAAGAAGGACACCATCACCGACACGGCCGAATTCAGGTTTACGAGACCAAATCCACAGTCCTCCACTCTCTAGCCAGAGTTCAGATTTGCCATTACAAAAACCTTCCCCTCCTCCCCCTGGAGACCAAAACAGACCAGACTCTGCTTCAAAACCTCCAGGTAATTGTTCTTCATTTGCGAATTTAATTTAAGCAATTGTGTACACACAGTTGTTTTTTGCAGAAATGATTGAGTTACAAAAAACCGTTTTTTTTGTTTTAATGAGATTCTTATCAAAATGACAACAGATATATTTAAATTCTTTATAGAAGACAAGTATTTAAAAATAGCTGGTAAAATAGACTATTGTATCAGAAATTAAGCAAGAAAAGTTTTAATGTATAGTAATAAAGAAACAGACATAAAATTAACTTATTTTTTTTAAGAATGCTCTTGTTATCAGAAAAAAATTTCTGTTTAATGGAAAGTATACAAAATTAGATAAAAAAATTGTTGGTGGACTATTAACCAGAGGGTTCACAAGCAATTCAATATAAGCATACAATTGTTTCGTTTTTTTTTTAAAGAAACATTAAGCAATTAGAATTATACATTTTTTACAAAACGTAGGTTCTTCTCCCTTGTGCAAATGTGTATTTAGATGGATGTTGGTACTTCAAATGTTTGATTTTTATTGCTCCTCGGCTTTGGTATGATGTGTGACTCCTAAATTGTCAAACCTGTGTCTAAATGCATGAAATACATAATGGTATTGTTGATATTTAGGAGTAGTAGAAGGCAGAAGAATACCACCTCCAATGTTAATGCCACTGGAAAATGCTCCGAAACCTCCATTATTCAGTACTTTTGAGAAAAAAGAAGAAAGAAAGAAAAAACGGAGGAAGAAAAAGGAAAGAGATCAAGAAAAGGAAAAAGAAAGAGAAGTAGATCTTAAATCTCCACCAATGGACTTGGAGCCCCCAAGGGGACATGCTGCCCCTCTTCATCCTCCACCTTCAGCAACTACCCGACCCCCCAGAGCTCAGTCAGGAGTGCCTCCCCCAAAGTTTTCCAAAAATCCACCTCAAAGACATGAACAAAGGTAACACATATGTAAACAGCTGACAGTAAACCCTGTGGTAATACTTAGCTAATACCTCAGAATAATAGTCAGAATACCAGTATTAATTTTTGAGTCAAAGCTGGAGGAAACATGCACTAAAACGAATGTCAGTAATGTCTTAAAACTTACCATATAGGTATTTTTTATAAGATTCTAAGAAAATAGTGGTCTTTAAGCTTTTTTTGAGTGTTAAGCAAAGAAAATTTAGATTTTCAAATTGATTATAATCATTATTTTTGAGCTTCTTACATAATAACTACTTATCTGTTATGTTTTGTTTGTTAGATTTGTTTGCTTAATTGGTGTTTAATGCCACTTTCAGGAATTTTTTCAGCTATATCATGGCTTCCAGTTTTTATTGGGAAAAAACTCCTGACCTGCGGTAGGAAAATTGGTTATGTTTGATGCATGCTCATGTTATCTACAAGACTTTTATTCAAGATATATTTTTTATGAAAATTTATTTAATGAAAGTGGGGAACTTTTAGATTTTCTGGCCATTTGTCCATTGGTTTGTCAGTTTATTCATCTGCTAATTCATCCCTATGTCTGTCCATTCTACCTGAAGTTACCTTGCATTAAAGCTTTTTTTATGAAGATGACTTTATGAAACATGGTTCACAGTTTCAGCATGATGAGATCTTTTCACTGGGAAAATTCTGTAGTTTTGTGCCAAATATTTAATGCTCGTGTGTAATTAGAAAAAAAGGGGTGTTTACGTGTGCCAAGCAGGACATCAGTGTCTAGGAGACAAACTTTCTTGTCTAAATGTATATGAATTTTTGTATGATAATCTACAAAAACCTTTAACAAGGGAATTATAAAAACAAGCTTACAGTAAACACTTCAATGCATTAATATTTATTCCTTTATCATTGATTAATTTATTTTATGTTGAATATTTAACAGTGCTAGTGTACATTTAGAATTTTTTGCATGTATTTATCACAGAGGAAACTCCAACTTAAATTATTGCAATCTACCTTACTTAAAAATACAATTAATAAGGATTGAAATTTGAGCTTTTATTTGCAAATCATTCACTGTTGCATTTTTTTCAATAATAAAAACATGGAAAATTTTCTGAATTTACATTACTTAATTATACCCCTGCTTCGATAAAGATGGATTATACTGTTTAACCCTTGTCTCTCTGTCCGTCCGTTCAAATAAGAACATTCTCTCGCAGCGTTCTAAGCTATAAACAACTTTTCAGCTGTAAAAAAATTCTTTTGCAATTTTCTAAGCAATTATAGGATGCAGAAGCCTGATATTTTCCATATTGCTTTATCCTATAGTGCTATATGGTGTTTCTGCGATTTTATGCTCCTTGGTCATCTACTTCCTGTTTACTAAATACTTATAACTTAACAATAATTTTACTTAAAATGGTGTTACACATAGATGTGAAAGCCAGGGTATCACTAGTGAGCATAAGCTCACTGTCCACACTTATTTATTTTGTACCGCATGAAAGATTTCAATTCAATATTGTGCTACGTTTAACATTGTTGAAATTCTGTTCTTCAGTAGATTAGTTTATGAGAGTATGGAAGAAGATATCAACGATATGAAACCCCCGAGTGTGAATGGCCATGCTGTACAGATCAAAGATGCCCCTCCTAGGTCAGCCAAGCCAATCCACAGAACACAGTCCCTAGAGAGTGAAGACTTAGAGCTGGAAACTCTTGGACAATCTTATGACACAATTAATGAAGAAGATGACCAAGCAGGACCATTGATTCCACCACCCAAAGGATTTGGAAGTCCTTCAAAACCTCCCCCAGGGAGACCTCTATCCCATTCTGTCCCACAGGTTGGTTACTACTTTGTTAAATTTTTATACTTGATTTGTAAACACTCATAAACTGGACTTCCCATTTATTTTCACTGAACTAACTTAGTAATCATTTAAATATTGCTTCTTTCCACTTTCAACAACTTTTCAGCTGGCGTCCAGTCTTTAATGGGGAAGGATGCCGGAGTACACAGAGAAAATCCCCAACCATTGTTAGGAAAACTGGCAATCCTTGTCAATTAAGATTGGAGTCCAGCAATCCCTGCAAGGAGTTTTAAATCCTCAACCTCTGTGTATAGAGACCATGTGATCAATGGTAGATGACTAAGAACCTTTATCCCTTGGCCACCGAGGCCCCCAGTGGTCAATTTTAGATGACTAAGTATCTTTATCACTCGGCCACCGAGACCTCCCTTGATCAATGGTAGATTACTAAGTACTTTTATCACTCGGCCACCGTGGCCCCGTGTGATCTATAGTAGATTACTAAGTACTTTTATCACTCGGCCACAGAGACACCCCATGATCAATGGTAGGTGACTTAGTACCTTTATCACTCGGCCACCGAGACACCCCATGATCAATGGTAGGTGACTTAGTACCTTTATCGCTTGGCCACCGAGGCCCCCGTGATCAATAGTAGATGACTAAGTACCTTTATCACTCTGCCACTGAGGCTTTCATGGTAAATAGTAAGTAAGTAATTCTTTGTGATTTATAATTTGTCTCAGTATTTTAGCAGTCTAGTAAGTAGTGATCCTACTAACTTGATCTAGCTTGTCCATCAACATTTTACTTAAAATGGTGTTAATTATGAAACTTTTACTATTTAAGGAGAAGCCTGAAATCCAGTAAGTTGGCTAATACAAAATGCATGGAAAGGGATTTATTTGGAACGCATGATATTCATGTAGAATATTTTTGTTAAAAACTAATCACTATATTATGTTCAAAGTGTTGTAAGCATCTCTTGTGCTTCTGAAAAAAGTCTAAAAAGCTAATGATTGTTGTAATTCTGATTGTTTGAGCAACGATACTTGCTTGGTTCAGGATTTAGTTTCCTAAAACTATTCAAATCTGAGAATTTCCTCAACTTATCATCACCTCAAAAATTGTCCAATCATATTGCAGGAAAACTTAAAATCAAGGAAAATCTCAAAATTGAAAAGCTTGATTAAACTGATACCAGATCTTCATTTATCTGCAGTGTTTTCTTCATTTGCAGTGGAATTGAATAGCTTTAGATAATTCAAAGAATACTGTTCTTTTGGTGTTGTAATCCAAAATCACACCTCGTGCATCTTGGAATCAGAATAGAACTATAACTGTAGTATGCTTGGGCATGATGGGAATAGCTATAGTACATAACAGCTATGTACTTGTAAAAGTAAACTTTAGAATAAGTATTGATTTCTGATCATCAAGTCAGATGTACATACCTTATTTTCTGGACTGTGATTTTTCAAAACAAACAAACTTGCAAAATTCTAAAGTTTTGGTTATTTTAAAAATGGATCCAACTCAGCTTCTACTACGTAGAACACTGTTCTTGGGCTAGAAGTCCAATTAAGATATTTCTATAGAATTATTATGAGAAATGCATTCATTTATACTGTTCTTGGGCTAGAAGTCCAATTAAGATATTTCTATAGAAATATTATGAGAAATGCATTCATTTATATTGTTATACCTTACTGAATTAGTAATTGATTTAATTGGATGAAATAAGGTCACGTGACGTGAAATAATCTGGGTATTTTTCTTCAAATTCGTACAAAAGTTGAATAACCTTTTCAAAAACCCATGTCCATTGAATAACCCTATTATTCACCGGTGAATAACCCTTGGTTAATAACCCTTGAAATAAACAAGTTTCAACATAAACATGATAAAAACACAAATACACAGCATATGATATTCCAGTCCACTGTTTGTTCGGTATAATAAAACAGTTACGGCCCTTGAAATCAGTGAATATCAAAATTGTCAACCTAGCTGGGGTTATTTCCCTCGGGCTAAAGCCCTCAGGGAAATAACCCCACCTCTGGTTGACAATTTTAGATATTCACCTCTTCCAAGGGCCGTAATTGTATACTGTTCTTGGGCTAGAAGTCCAATTAAGATATTTCTATAGAATTATAATCAGAAATGCATTCATTTATAAAAAAAGGGATCTGGCTATAATCTGAAAACTATGATACAAGTTATGTCAAAACAAATAATTCTACAAGATAACAGTGTACCCTGGTATCCTTAGTATATATGCCATCTATAGGAGCATGGTGTCATGGGGGGGGGGGGGGGTGGTACAGTGTACACATGTATCCTTTGTATATATGACAAATATAGGACCATGGTGTCATGTGGAGGTGGTGGTATATCAAGGGAGCAATGTATATAAAAGCTATGTACTTGTTAAAGTAAACTTAAGAATAAGTATTGATGAGTGAAGGACAGCCATTATAGAGTGGCGATCATTCCTTCAGATTAAGTTACTTTTGTTATATGAATGGAACAAAATTTTTAAATGAATTGTTTCTATTTTTAGGACAACCGATCAGCAAGAATGACCCCAACAAGTGCTAAACCTCCTTTACCCCAATCTGGGCGATCCAGTGTACAATCTGGGCGTAGTAGTTCATACAGACGAAAAAGTCCTTCACCAAGTCGGAGATCAAGGCCACCGACAGGTGGGCGATCCAGTAGTACATCGTCCTAGTTTTGTATTTAGCTGATGTAAGCATTCCGTCCATTATAATTGACTAGTCTGCATATGTTATTAATTTATTTGCTTATGATATAACTTAGATTGTTGTTACACAGATATTATTGGTTGTTTACTCATCATCCAATGAATGGACACCGACATAGAATACTGTAACTTCATTAGACAATAAACTTGCCAGGTTTTTACAAACTTTTCTGCCAAATATTTTTAATATTCTTCAATTTCTTACATATAACATTAATAGATTAATTATATATCTGTGATATTCCATCATTTTAGTCCTAAACTATAATTTATATTTAAATCAATTTAAAATGTCACCTATTAATGGTTTGGAAAATTGAAATCTGAAGAGATATTGTGGAAATTCTAGTTGTCTGTGAACAGATTATTATATAATATAATGTGTCCTTTATGTATAAATTCATTTATATATTTTTATACTTTGTTAAGAGACCGGTAGATAGTATTTCTATGTTATTTATTTACAACCAAAGGTTTGTTGCTGTAAGGCATTGTCATGTTTCTTTTAGTAAAACCAAGCAATTAGAATATTTGTTTAAATGCATTTTTGAAAAGAAAACAAAAATGTGACAACTTAATGTGATATAATTAATGCAAAATATAATGCTTTCACAAAGATTACAATTTATTATATAGTAATATTTTTCCCCCATTGTATTTCATATAGCAATAAAGTGCAGTATATTTTCATATTTTACTCTGAATCTCGGCCTTTTATGTAATTTCCGGGAAAAGTGCAGATGTGTTCCGAACATCGGCTTTATATTTTACTGTTGTTTGGTAAACAAACATGGCCGAAAGTGACGTACATGATCTGCTCTCGAGGGGAAAATTAGCAGAACCGCTTGAAACTGAACAAATGGAAATTAATTGGATTGTAGATAAAAGTAAATTTAATAGACCAACAAAGGAAAAAATCAAGTGTAAACTAAAACAAAACGGGATTTAAATATTGTGCACAAGTGGCTCGTTTCAAAGCAGGAATTTATGCTAGTAGTAGTACACTCGAATTTTGGCGATGAAAGTGTGTCGCTTTAACGGACGTTAATTTTGCTGAAACGCATTGTATTTAATTATTTAGGAGTCATTTGGTTTGAGCAATAAATGCAAGATATTTTAAAAGTAATTTATCCTTGGGATCATTGTTGACATTGCCGAATGAAGGGTAATCGCCAAATTTCGAGTATGGACGAAATTCGAGTGTGTGGCCATATATTCACAACAATAAGGTGCAACAAATAAAAACACAAAATTGAAAAAAAATCTGTTTTTATTATATGTAAATCTACATCAAAATATATATCTGTTATATTGACCAAGTGAAAATATGATAATATTGGACCTAGTAAAATATTACAAAATAGCAAAGATAATTAATAATCACTTAAAAGCACAAAAAAAAATATTACTATATAATAAAAGGGTTATTGCATGAATATTGGGAAATATTGTCCCTCGCAAGATGCTATATTGCACTCGCAAGCTCGTGCAATATAACACTTGCTTGGGACAATATTTCCCAATATTCATGCAATAACCCTATATTATTCTCCCTGTATTGAGTATATTATACAAGTTCTAAAATATTAATGCAAATTGATGCATTTTTATGATAATGTAATGTAAAATTCACTCAATACAGATCTAAACAGTGAGTTGTAGAAACACAATATGCAAATTTTATTATCAGATTGTATCACTGTACATATGTCAGCACATTTCTCATCATGTGCCAAATCAACTCTACACATGTTTAATTTGTAATATGTCTTTGTTTTTCTATTTAAGTGATTTGTGTTTTATTATAGTTAAGTAATATTTTAAGGAAGTTTAATTCAGTTTTGATCTAAACTTTCCATATACTGGTCACGGAGTAGTGCTCGCCACAAGTAATTATCGCCACCTGATCTTTTGTCAGTTTTTGTGAAAAATTGGCATTTCAAAAGTGATAAACGTAACTTGTTTTGAATGAAAGATAATGAAATCTATCAAATGAAGCCTTTGCCATCAATTTTAAAGGAAAAATAATGAAACAGTCACCAAAATGGCGAGAGTTGCTTCTGTCATTTTAATGGCGAGAACTTCTTTGTGACCAGTAGACTTAGTGTTTTAATTTTCTCAATTTTTTAAGACGATCAGCATAAAGTTTGTTTTTTTTAGAGAAAATTGTTATTTGATTTTTCCCCTTTTTTGTTCTGTTGTTTTTTAAACTGTTATAACATATCAGTTATCCGTCCATATTGTAATATACTGTGGTTTTATACCCAATCAAATTTGTAGATACATATATTTAGAATATGTACCCATGGTTACAATACTGTATACAATATAACTATTTAGTTAGTTAACCGTACAAATCTTATAACAGATTTTAATCATTGATTATATCATTAAATTTGATTGGAAGATTTGAAAATATCTTGGACCAAAAGCAATTTTGACAAGTAAACTATGACAGGAACATATTAAAGTTCTCGACAGTTATTATCTTGAGGTTTGATTTGATTTTTCTTTAGAACATATAAACATTCTAAGAATTACACTTTTTTCTGAACTGGTTTATTGTTTTAGCTTTTAAGTTTAACAGTATTAGATTTCTTTACAATTTGGTTGATTTTTGTTGTTACAAATGCATGATAGATGATTGTTTGTTATTTTTTACTGAAATTATGTTGCCTTATATTTAAACAAATATTTGTGCCTTGTTGAAAAATTAAGTACCAGTCGATCCAAGAATCACATGGTAGGTTATACTTGGATGGAAAGGTACCAGTCCATCTAAGAATCACATGATTGGTGAAACATGTATGGAAAGGTACCAGTCCATCTAAGGATCGTGTGCTAGGTGATACGTGGATGAGAAGCTAAACATTATGCGATAGGTTATACACAGATTAAAAGGTACTAGTCCATCTACGAATAAAGAGATAGGTGATATGTACCCACATCGGCCACTACCACCCATCATACAATTACAAGTCAAATATAAAATAAGTAGCATTATATATGGTGTATAACAAAAATATCCAAAACTGTATGCTTCTGTGATGGACAGGTATTTCTCCGTGATTTTTTTTTTAATTTTGAAGGAAACTATTTTAAAAAACAAAACCTAAACCAACTTCATGTTAATTGCCTCTTTGTTAAAACACAGTAACTAATTTGCATACATTATGCAGACAACATTGCACACTATATATTTATATAATTGTTGTAGTCTCAGGATTATACCCCACTCAAAAACTGTGATATCTTGTGCTTTTGTCTAATATGTTAGTGAGCTAATATGTCTTGTTTTATAAATTAGATGATGCGTTATTAATATAATTTATATATTTTGTCTACGTATACAAAATATTTTTTCATGGAACTAATATCTTTTGTGTTGAAGACAAGTCTGTAAGGAAACAACTTACCGTGTAGTTTTCCTATATATATTTCAGTGCCGATGTAAATTATCATAAAGAAAATTTAATTTTTGTTAATCAAAAAAGATAAAATTAATAATGTTGATTGTAAGTTTTTACAGTTTAATTTTTTACTGATTTTCGTAATATTGTAATTAAAATGCAGTAGTTAAAGAACGGAAAAGTAACTACTAACATTATAGTTAGGTTCTTGTTCAAGGAATTTATTGTTTAAGTAAATGCATTGGTAGAATATTTTTACTATAATATTTTTGTGTGGATAAGTTCAGTTATTAATTGTTAGACTGCGATCACTTTGTTACACTGTAGTTTATGGATGTTCACCAATTTGTCCACAAATCAGAGTTGAAATGTTCAGACCAATTGTCGCTTGACCATTATGGAGTCAACTTATTTTCTTGTTTGGTGAGGCCTGGGATAAGGTTGTACAATAGATAGTATACAGTTTTTGACCAAGAAAAAATTTCTTATGCTCTAATATCTCCCTTTTTTTTTTCACCAAATAAATATGTATCAGTTTAGAAAAAAATGTTATTAACACAAACACAGGAAAAATGGTCAGACCAGACTAAAATCCTAGACACCAGTGTGCCGTTTCATAAAGCGAGCGTTAGCTTAATGTGCACGTTATCCCATTCAAATTGCATGGGATAACGAGCACGTTAATTAGCGATCGCTTTATGAAACGGCACCCAGGATATAAAGAAATGTCTGGTACTGACATGTTTTTAGTTCATTTAAGTCATTTGTATTATAAATTAAAAGCAAGAATCAAATTATGATACATTTTCTTGCATTTGATAGCTTCAGCATAAAAGGTTTGTGGTAATTTTATTTGGGAAACCTGATTGTGCCATAAGTGAGATGGTCTCTAAATAAAAAATTTAAAAGACAAACTTCCCCTTAAGAACAAGATCAGATTACAAACATCATTAGACCGTGTGCCTTTCTATGATGTTACAAACAGTCCATTGGATCTTATATGTGATGTTTGAGTTCCTGTTAAATATTGATGTTATTTATTCTTTTTTGTAACAGAAAGGTCAGATAGAGGTGGTTTTATAAATTACATGTAATTTGCTGATTTTCATCTTAAATAGTTGTGTCTTATCCATGATGTTTAAATAGAGGTTCTATTTCAGTAAGTTTTGCTGTCTATAGATTCTACATATCTAGAGGTGCCTGTAAGATAGATTTAACTATATTATTAGAACAAGTAAAAATAGCAATAATTAATAATTTAAAATAAATTCTCAAAAATGTTTAATCTTTTTTTGCAACATTCACGATTTTGCTTTATATGCCTGGTTCTTTCTGAAAAGTACATTTGAGCATTGTCTCCCATCTATATAATAAACATTTGGGTACATACATGTAATTTTGTGTTAGCTATGTCTCCTAGTAAATTAGTGTCTATATAATCCTATAGAATGTTACTTGGAATGATTGTTAAACTTGCTCTTATACTAGGGAAAAAAATTCTATTGATAGCTTAAAACAAGGGAAGTAACTCAGAACAATTCTAAAATTAGGGAGAAAAGTTATGATAGCTTAATACAAGGGAAGTAACTTTTGTACAAATATGTAATACAAATTCTACGTAAGTTTGATGTGTACAAATATACATCATAGGATTAAGTTGAATATCAATGAATTATTTATATAAATATTGTTGTGATATCTCATTTTAAACATTATAATATATATATATATTATATATACATAGCATCTTTTTCATACAGCTGCAGAACCTTTTATAGTATGACAGTTTAGAAAATAAAATTTATAATAACAATATGGTTTTTTTTGTTTGAATGAATTTTAGCACCACTTTCAGCAACTTGTGAGCAAGATTGTGGTATTCATTTTTTACTTCAGTGATCAAGCTGTAAAACCCAGTAAAAATCTTTGACCTGGTGCATGAAAAGCTTATTCTTGTCAGATAAGGTTGCAGTCCTGCATTAAGGCTCAAACACACATCTCAGTGTCAACTTGTGGGTAGTCATAAGTAGATGACTGCCTTCACAACTGTGCCACAGAGGCCTCTAACAATATGGTGTTTTCTTTGTGTCTTGAGTTGACCTTGATTTTTTTCTGGGATAGCCAGCTGTGTGGCCACAGACTGTGCCACATTATTTTCTCTTGCTGTGATATTTATATTGTGATTATCCACCCTGGTTGATGGATGCACAACAATGATTTTTTTTATCTATTGCATTTTGTTCTTCTTGTTTTGTATTGCATTTTGTTGAGGGAGTAAGCTGGAATACCCAGTCAAAATCTCGGTGTCGACTTTGTGGGTAGTCATAAGGACTACCATCACCCCTGTGCCCTGAGGGCCATAACAATATGGTGTTTTCTTTCTGGTCTAGAGTGGACCTTGCATATTTTCTGTGATAGCCAGCTGTGTGGCCACAGACTTTGCCACATTATTTTCTCTTGCTGTGATACTTATATTGTGATTATCCACCCATTCCACCCTGGTTTATGGATGCACAACAATGAATTTTTGCTCTATTGCATTTTGTTCTTCTTATACAGCAGATATGTTGTTCAATGGACAAGAAACACTGACTCAATCAGGTCAATCATTTTACCAGTAAAAAATTCAACTAGTGCTTGCTGGATACTAAACATCAACCAATCAATTAATTCCACTATACAAGTAAGAACAATTTACTCACTGGACATTAAACATTGACCGATCAATGAATCAACTGGCAATCCTTGTCAATAAATGTCACTGATCAATAGTCGATGGCTAACTACTAGATCAAATAGTCACCAAGGACCCTTACAACCTGTTTCTTCCACGTTAAACTGGGTATAAACCTTAAAGAAATGTCATGTTTAAGAAATAATTGGCTCAGATATTGTTCTTTAAAAGAATCATTTTGCAACAATCTAAATCGGGCTCCTAAGTGACTTACTTCTCGCAGTCAAATTGAAGCTAGCCCTTTGTAAATTCATTGATTGTTACAGTAAGTGGGTGTCCCTTGTGGTGCAGGATATGGGTAACCTTCTGGAACATTACTCCATTTTACACAGCAGTCCAAGCTTATTTTTTTAGTTATATGCGAAAAGTTTGGCATGTCAAAAAACGTGGTTGAACACACCATTTTATTTTCAATAACTGTACCAAGTCAGGACCATAACTGTAGTTGCTATATTTTTGGTTGTTGGTTATCAAGTTGGTCAGTTTCTTGGATTTTGATTTGTGGATTGACTTTCTGGACAGTTTTTTTATGTTCGGTACTTTGTTATGACCTGTTTTTATGTTTCGATTGTTCTTTGCTTGTGTGTTAGCTATCTGTTCACCAAGGCGTTTGCTCAGAGGAGACCGAGTTCACTGTGGTTTGTAATTTCATACTTCTTTTTTTAATTTTATTTTTAAATAATGCTTCTGTATCTTCCAATTGACTTTCCTTCACATACTTTTATCTAATTATAACTGTCTATTTATGATATGACTATGTGGCTCAGATCCCCCCCCCTAAAATTGACAACGTAAGTACTCAGTAACAAAGACTTAACAATAACTAGAGGCTCCCAGGAGCCTGTATCGCTCACCTGAACCTGAAACCAAACAACCCTTTTTTATCCAGCTTTTCGTTGCTATAAGGAATTGCCCAACACTTCTGCAAAAATCATTAATTTTGACCTTTTAAGGGAAATTACTCAGATAAGGAGGAGCTTTTGATGCTTAGAGGGATAAGGGAGGTTCACTTCAAATTTGCTGTACCTGTAATACTTTTTTAACTATCAGTCGAAAACTCTCTCAACTCCCACCCCCCCCCCCCACCCCCCCCCCTTCATTTTTTCTATTTTAAGCCAACATAGCTATGTAGGTAGTCAGGTGTCATAATTTGCACAATTTTGGTAGAGGACGTCTAAAGATGATGTGTGCAATGTTTCAAAGCAGTCCTTTCATTGGTTAAAGAGGAGAAGATTTTTTAAAATCAAGTAAAATTGATTAAAACTAGAGTAAAAACACCTGTGAGCAATGCTCACCATTGATACCCCCCGCTTCACAATTACTTTGAAAATTCAGGTGTTCTTAATTATGAAATTGAAACTTTATCTAGTTAAACATGAAGGCGAAATTGCAGATAATACATGTAACCCTCCCCAATCCCCCAAAGAATGGCATCCCCTATGACTATGTCAATGACAAATTCCATGTTTTTCTATGGCAAACCTCCAATAATATTCTGATCAAAATGTTTAATATCCAATGCACAATGGCAATATGTGACCAAGATTCTGTATAAGTTTCAACAAATTCCATTTAGTGTTCTAGGAGGAATTGCAAATAAAAGATGGGTATCCCATTATGTCAATTACAAACTCCATGTTTTTCTATGGGAAACCCCAAATATCATTCCGATCAAAATGTTAAATATCTCCTGCACAATGACACTATGTGACATGGATTCTGTGTGTGCTTCAACAAATTCCATTCAGTGGTGTAGGAATGAGTTGCACATAAGAGATGGGTATCCCTTATGTCCATGACAAAGTCCATGTTTTTTTATGGGGAAACCCCAAATATCATTCCAATCGAAATGTTATATATCAAGTGCACAATGGCAATACGTGACAACATTCTGTCTAAGTTTCATCAAATTCCATTTAGTGGTGTAGGAGGAGTCGCATATAAGAAATGGGTATCCCCTTATGTCAATGACAGTCCGTGTTGTTCTATGGGAAACCCCAAATATCATTCCGATCAAAATAATAAATATCTCCTGCACAATAGCACTATGTGACAAGGATTCTGTGAAAGTTTCAACAAATTCCATTCAGTGGTGTAGGAGGAGTTGCACGTAAGACATGAGGACCCCCTTAGGTCAATGACAATGTCCATGTTTTTCTATGGGAAACCCCAAATATCGATCCGATCAAAATGTTAAATATCTCCTGCACAATGGCACTATGTGACAAGGATTCTGTGTAAGTTTCATTAAATTCCATTCAGTGGTGTAAGAGGAGTTGCACATAAGAGATGAGGGCCCCCTTAGGTCTATGACAATGTCCATGTTTTTCTATGGGAAACCCCAAATATTGATCCGATCAAAATGTTTAATATCTCCTGCACAATGGCACTATGTGACAAGGATTCTGTGAAAGTTTCATTAAATTCCATTCAGTGGTGTAGGAGGAGTTGCACATAAGAGATAGGGACCCCCTTAGGTCAATGACAAAGTCCATGTTTTTCTATGGGAAACCCCGAATATCATTCCGATCAAAATGTGAAATATCTCCTGCACAATGGCACTATGAGACAAAGATTCTGTGTAAGTTTCATCAAATTCCTTTCAGTGGTGTAGGAGGAGTTGCAAATAATAGAAAGTGTAACGGACGGACGGAAGGACGGACGGACGGACGGACACCATGAACACTATATACCCCCCGCTTTTCAAGCGGGGGGTATAAAAATGTTCAAGGAGAATAATTCCTAAACGGTTCATCAGACAATCTTGACCCCAAGTCATTTTTGTAGCCCTCATAGAGCAGAACAATTAAGCAATGCTAACTTTTTCTCTAGTTCTAATAATTTTTAAGATTTTGAGGCAAAAAATGTCAAAAATAATCAATTTCGACAATTAAAGGGCAATAACTCCTATAAGGAGTCATCATACAACTTCAACCCAATGGAGTGTTTCGTAGAGCTTTTGCTGCAGATGAAGGCATGTCTCTTCGATTTTCCTGTATCTGTTACACTTTTTTAAATATAAGCCAAAAACTGTATTTTACCCCCCCCCCCCCTTCTGTCCTATTTTTAGCCATGGTGGCCCTGTTGGTTAATCTGCAGCCATGGTTGGTGCAAACTTGGTTGAGGACATTTGACGGATGATGTGTACAAAGTTTCAAAGCAGTACTTTCAGTTGTTTCAGAGGAGAAGATTTTAAAAAAGCAATTAAAACCGATTAAAAAAAACAGTTCAAGGGGAATAACTCTTAAACGGTTAATCAGACAATCTTGACCCTTAATTCATTTTTGTAGCCCTCATAGAGCAGAACATTTAAGCAATGCTAACTTTTTCTCTAGTTCTAATAAATTTCAAGATTTTGAGGCAAAAATGGCAAAAATCATCAATTTTGACAATTAAAGGGCAATAATTCCTACAAGGAGTCATCATACAACTTTGACCCAATGGAGTGTTTTGTAGAGCTTTAGATGCTGAAGAAGGAAAGTCTGTTCGATTTTCCTGTATCTGTTATACTTTTTGAACTATAAGCAAAAAACTGTATTTTGACCCCCTTGTTCTATTTTTAGCCATTGCAGCCATGTTGGTTGGTCTATGGCCATGATTTGGGCAAACTTGGTAGAGGACATTTTACTGATGATGTGTGCAAAGTTTCAAAGCAATCCCTTCAGTGGTTTTGGAGGAGAAGATTTTAAAAAAGCAATTAAAAACTCAAATGTGGTGTGACCATTAGTCTATGTTGAAAACTACATGGTACTGTTTATTTTTATATTTATTTCCTTTTTCCAATTTTTAACCTCGGGATTTGACAAATTTTGGTATGTAAAAAAATTTATATAAGCCCAACAAATCGGCAGTGTCTATGGGTCATATAAAGCCTCTGGTTACCAAGTTTATAATCCTTGGAATACAATATAGCTTGAGGACAATTAAATAATTGCAGAATAAAATTTATAAAGGTTATATTTTAATAGAATTTGATAACGAGATATTAAGTTATTTAAACTGTAGTCTTCCAAGTTAGACAAATATACTTTTGAATGTAGTGCTATAAATTACTTGAAACATGAATAAGAACCTAGATGTAGCCCATTAATAATTGGTGATAAATAAGGACAGCATTGTTTAATATGGTGTGACCAATATTCGACCAATCAAATGAAAAGCTTATATTCGAATCTTGTGCTATTGTTTTGCAGTGAAAATCAAAATAAAATTTGACTTGATACATCCAGAGTTTTACTGTGCATTATTGGTTCTATTTGTAATAAGATATTGAATTGCTGTTTTACCCTTGTGTTTAACAGGCACACCTGACCTGACCTTATGTTGCAATATTATCTAAGTGTTTTAATTTAGAGCATACATACCAGTAATGTATTGTTTATTCTTAAAAAAGATCAAAGGATTCATGTTACAAGAAATTTCATTGGCACTCTCTGGTTTTATATGTCACTAGTTTCAATAAGTTATATAAGTAGAACACCAACCAGATATTATGAAGCTAAATTTAATCAGCATAATTTTCTAATATGGCTAAAAAACAAATAAGATAATACTGGTCAAACTTGGTAGTAAGATCAAAAACGACGACGACGACGGACGACGAAGGACGCCAAGTGATGGCAATAGCTCACATGACCCTTCGGGTCAGGTGAGCTAAAAAGTAGAAAAAACCAAGATAATACAAAAATATACTCATTGACTGAATGTTTGCATAATGTCCAGCAAGCAGTATTTCAGCTATATTCAGGATGAGAATAACAAACATTAAATCAATGTGGAAAGTGATGGACCGCTGGGAAAAGTTTTTAACTGCAGTCGAGATGGAGAATAGCCACTGCAATTAGTCTTCTCTATTTACTTTTTATTGTGCATGAAGCATTGCACTCGCAGTAATCACAGAATATAAAAGACGAAAAAATTTCGAAAATCTGGATAACATGAAATCGATATTTGCAAAATAGTTTTTAATATGAAAAATATACAATATAACTGAAAATATATATAACAGCACAATATAACTGTAAACTATGTACATAATCAACATAATAGCCTTTATTATTCTCAATCTGATGGATGCTGCTTTTGAACTGTCACAAAATCTGTATTTACTTTGATTCATTTTTACCTACATAAAATTGTGGTATATTAATATAATATACTGTATAAGAACTAAGTTTGTAGCAGATGGAGTTCCACAATAAAGTAAAGAAAATAAATTAAAAACAAATACATGTAATTCTGTACACATCAACAACTAATATGTATAGATTCTATTACTTCACCACTTTGATTACACGATTTATTCACTTGGAGATACTGGCAGATTATTTTCAAAGTTGAAGAAGTTTAAATTTAATTTTAAAATTTGAAAACGCTATTTATTACTGAGGTGTTAAGTGATAGAATCTGTTGTTCCTCAATGACCTAATGGAAGACTATGAGAAATTGTTATTGATTTTGGTGTAAAATAGCACGAAAGAATTCAATCAATTTATAAAATTTTTCAAACTGTTCAGAACTTGTTTAAATGCACAAAGAATTTGAGAAAATACCTAAAATTTGTAATATCTTTAGGCTGGTTTCCTATTCAAAAACATTTCCAAAGAAATGTGTCAGCCCTGGTGATAAAGACTGACAAAAATTTCTTACCGGTTTAGCCTAATCTTGTTTTAAACAAGTAATATGATAAATGCTCAAACTCTGACTGATGTAAAGGTCACTCAGAACCAATGTAAAGGTCAAAGGCAATTATAATGTGTAATCTATTGTAACAATTATAAATAACTAAAATTATATACACAAATACTAAATAAAATCTGTAATAAAACAACACTTAACATTTGGAATGTAAGTATATGTAGGCAGAATGTGACCAAATTTGAAATAAAACAATGTTTTCAAAACTCTGTTTTGCCAGAGACATAAAAAACACAGAATGTCTACTCCTTCAGCACTCAAATGTGGTGTGACCATTAGTCTATGTTGAAAACTACATGGTACTGTTTATTTTTATATTTATTTCATTTTTCCAATTTTTAACCTCGGGATTTGACAAATTTTGGTATGTAAAAAAAATTATATAAGCCGAAACAAATCGGCAGTGTCTATGGGTCATATAAAGCCTCTGGTTACTAAGTTTATAATCCTTGGAATACAATATAGCTTGAAGACAATTAAATAATTGCAGAATAAAATTTATAAAGGTTATATTTTAATAGAATTTGATAACGAGATATTAAGTTATTTAAACTGTAGTCTTCCAAGTTAGACAAATATACTTTTGAATGTTTTGCTATAAATTACTTGAAACATGAATAAGAACCTAGATGTAGCCCATTAATAATTGGTGATAAATAACGACAGCATTGTTTAATATGGTGTGACCAATATTCGACCAATCAAATGAAAAGCTTATATTCGAATCTTGTGCTATTGTTTTGCAGTGAAAATCAAAATAAAATTTGACTTGATACATCCAGAGTTTTACTGTGCATTATTGGTTCTATTTGTAATAAGATATTGAATTGCTGTTTTACCCTTGTGTTTAACAGGCACACCTGACCTGACCTTATGTTGCAATATTATCTAAGTGTTTTAATTTAGAGCATACATACTAGTTATGAATTGTTTATTCTTAAAAAAGATCAAAGGATTCATATTACAAGAAATTTCATTGGCACTCTCTGGTTTTATATGTCACTAGTTTCAATAAGTTATATAAGTAGAACACCAACCAGATATTATGAAGCTAAATTTAATTAGCATAATTTACTAATATGGCTAAAAAACAAATAAGATAATACTGGTCAAACTTGGTAGTAAGATCCAAAACATGTGTATAGACACTTTAAGCATTTCCTGCTGTGCTAGCATGTAACAAGTGTGGACTGTGAGCACGCTCACAAAGGGATACCCCCGCTTTGCTTTCAAGTCCAATTATCTCCCCTTAATGATATCCGAGGTCAATAAAAATCCTTCATGCACATCTACATATAATTTACTTTCTTATGCTAAGTTTCATTGTATTTCATCAAGCGGTTAAGGAGTTGCGCTTACAAGGGATGTGGACAGACAGACAGACAAACAAGTTTGCGTAGGTTATAATTATGTATGGTCACATGGAACCCTTCGCAGATCACAATTGTACTAACATATGACCGTTCTATGGCGATACATAAAAAACACACATATATATAATATGACTTGGTAAGCTGCATAATAAATAATAAAAAAACTGAATGTTACTTAGGAAAGACAACAAAATCACAACCAATATATATAACAGGGGAAAAAATCATTTTAAAATTTCTTTCTTATTTTAGAATGTCGAAAAAAAATCCTAATCTTGTTAAAGTTTTATGGATAATTAAGGTAAAAATTTTATAATACAAAATATCCCACATCAAAATAAAACAATTGTGGACAGTTTTTCATATGCAATACTAAGTCCTCTAAGTACTTCTAGTAAGTCTCTAAGTTCAAGGGCCATAACTTCCATAAAATCAATGGAATGAAACAAAATTAAATTTTGATCTATAGCTCCAGATGGTTCACACTCCTACCAGTTATCAGCTCACTATCTGCAACCACTTAGAAAATGTCTGGAAAACATGCGTGTGAGGAATGGAGTAAACACCTATAGTCCCCTTCTGTGATGCCAATAGAGGACTATGAAAAAAACCAAAATTTCCAACGTCACTTACAATGTGTATCAGAAAAAAATATTGCACAAATAATATTGCCTTACAAATGACTCTGTTTATGCATAATTACTGGGATTTTGTAGAATCTTCACCTCCACTACTATAGGTGTTGCTGCCCTCCATTTCCTGAAAATAGAGCAAATAAAAATTGACTGATTGAGGTGTAAATACTTTGTTGGTTGCATATGTATTAAAGAAGTCAAATAAATGATCCCTTCCCGATTGGCCGATTAAATATTTTAAATACATTCAGAAAATGCTTTGACATTGTCATTGGCATGTCAACAATAAACATAATGTTCTATGCAAAGCTAGCTCTTTGATAAATTATGAAACAACAAATTTTCAAAAAATCACAAACTTCAGGAATGGCTGGGTTGCAAAGCAAGTGCCTTAATAACAGGGAATTGTTTGTAATTTGTTGGAAGAAGGTTGGGTCTGATTAAAAAAAAGTAGGAGGAGTTGATTACACAAAATAGGTACTGTCTTAGGCTAATGTTCTGGAAATTAAGGAAAAAATCCTGAAACACTTCCATAATAGCAGGTGCACAACTTCAATAAATGTGCAAACTTTCTGTGAAGTTCAAAGATCTGGGTTGAAAACTGTAGGAGTTGATTACACAAAATAGGTACTGTCTTAGGCAAATGTTCTGGAAATTAAGGAAAAAAATCCTGAAACAATTCGATAATAGCAGGTGCACAACTTCAATAAATGTGCAAACTTTCTGTGAAGTTTCAAAGATCTGGGTTGAAAACTGTAGGAGTTGATTACACAAAATAGGTACCCTATTGCCGACTAGTTTTTGCTATTGGTAAGGGCAGAAGACATACTGTGATGGTTACCCAATCTAGGAACACAATGTGTTTCCAATGGAACATATTGTGATGGCTGAATAGTCATGGAACTGCAAATATCATATGTTGTGATAGATTAATAACCTGGAACAGTTATTGGCAAGAACAGAACATATTGTGATTGCTTAACAGTCTGGAATATGTTACTGATGGTAAAATATATAGAGATGGATGAACAAACTGCTTCAGGGAACATGTTGCAATGTCTGAACACAATGAGAACTGTAATTAATGACAGTGGATTATTATGTGATGTTTGAGCTGTCTGGAAACTGCTTATGCTAGTGATAAGTGATAGTTAAGCAGTCTGGGAGTGGTAAGGCTGAGACATGTTTGGAGGCTGGTAGTAGCGAGGCTGTGACATGTGTGGAGGCTGGTTGGTGAGGATGCAACATTTTTGGAGGGTGGTCAATAAGGCTGCAACATGTTTAGAGGCTGGTTGGTGATGCTACATCATGTTTAGAGGGTGGTCAGTGAGGCTGCGACATGTTTGGAGGGTGGTCAGTGAGGCTGCGACATGTTTAGAGGGTGTTTGGTGAGACTGTGGCATGTTTGGAGGATGGGAGGAACAAACCTAATCACTATCCAGTGAATGAAAGTCAGTACTTAAATTATTCGTACTACTATTGCCAGTAGTTTTGTACAGTGACGATCCACTACTACTGCTTTTTACAATGGGCTCCTTCTCCTCAACAGGCTAGATTTTAAAAATGACAACCATAATAATAATATATTAATTTTTTTGTGTTTATTTCTCATTCAATGAAAATTACTATATTCCTCCTTCCCCTGGATTATGCTTTTAACATATAAATGTGGACAGTATAGGGTAAAATGCAGAAATAAATTTGTATGTGACTCGCAAGATTGGTTATATACCTTCTGCTCAAGACAGCAGATGTCATGACCAAGCATTCAATTTTGTTGTTTTTTGTTATGATTGTTAAATTATATTGTTTATGTTTATAAATGTGTTACTTTGTTTTTTATTTATATTTCTTCTATTTTTACTACACATTATCTATAATACTGAAAAACCCATACAGGCGCGGCCATTGTTGATAGTGATGCAGAAGTACGGTAAGTAAAGTGCACGAGATGCTCCTAATACGGGGTTCGACGGGGGTGTTCAAATACGGTTTGGTCATTTCGGGTCATATACAATATGCAACATTCCTGTTATTTATCCATAAGTATAGGATAATCATTAATATAATGCCTGCCCATATTTAAATAATCAATTAAAGGGCAATTATGAATCTTAAATTAAGATTCAATTGAATTTTGAGACTCATTATTGTGACCCCAATAATTCATTTCATACTATTGATTTATAATCATGTACCTGGTACGCATCGTCTCCCACAACTTCTAAATATTTCTTCTTCTTGTACAGATTTTTGCTTTTCAACACATACAACACAATAATATCACAGATAACAGTGGCCTACAAATACAATACAATAATATCACAGATAACAGTGGCCTACAAATACAATACAATAATATCACAGATAACAGTGGCCTACAAATACAACACAATAATATCACAGATAACAGTGGCCTACAAATACAATACAATAATATCACAGATAACAGTGGCCTACAAATACAACACAATAATATCACAGATAACAGTGGCCTACAAATACAGCACAATAATATCACAGATAACAGTGGCTTACAAATACAGCACAATAATATCACAGATAACGGTGGCCTACAAATACAGCACAATAATATCACAGATAACGGTGGCCTACAAATACAACACAATAATATCACAGATAACAGTGGCCTACAAATACAGCACAATAATATCACAGATAACGGTGGCCTACAAATACAACACAATAATATCACAGATAACGGTGGCCTACAAATACAACACAATAATATCACAGATAACAGTGGCCTACAAATACAACACAATAATATCACAGATAACAGTGGCCTACAAATACAACACAATAATATCACAGATAACGGTGGCCTACAAATACAATACAATAATATCACAGATAACAGTGGCCTACAAATACAACACAATAATATCACAGATAACAGTGGCCTACAAATACAACACAATAATATCACAGATAACAGTGGCCTACAAATACAACACAATAATATCACAGATAACAGTGGCCTACAAATACAGCACAATAATATCACAGATAACGGTGGCCTACAAATACAACACAATAATATCACAGATAACAGTGGCCTACACATACAACACAATAATATCACAGATAACGGTGGCCTACAAATACAACACAATAATATCACAGATAACGGTGGCCTACAAATACAACACAATAATATCACAGATAACAGTGGCCTACAAATACAACACAATAATATCACAGATAACAGTGGCCTACAAATACAGCACAATAATATCACAGATAACGGTGGCCTACAAATACAACACAATAATATCACAGATAACAGTGGCCTACACATACAACACAATAATATCACAGATAACAGTGGCCTACAAATACAACACAATAATATCACAGATAACAGTGGCCTACAAAAGATTAAGGCCAAAAACAAGTATTACTGTAAGCAAAGTTCTAAGGATTGTATGATGGTTAAGATTCTGGAAACATGTAGAATTTTAAACCAATCAACAGATGAGAAACACAAATTCACTAATGAAAAGAACTATTTTTTCCACATCTGTCAGGTGGTTTTTTGTATAACATAAAACTTAGTTTTAATAAAAGATCTTACTTTTGTACAAATGGATTATTGGATTTCTCTAATCAAGATACTTAAAATAAAATAATATAATTATAATCAGTTTTGTTTATATTAAAGTGTCTGTAGCTAAATCACAACTAAACCACAAAAACAAATCTATCTAGCTTAATCCAAAGCACTTAATTCAGGGTGTGAAAAGTTTACCTTTTTAAAGCTACTGACTCTTTACCCAATTAAAATTTACACATTTTGCTAACTCAAACTTAATTAGTTATCAATTTATTACTCTAAAGAAATTCTTATAGAACCTATTTAAGGACAAAGAGTATAGATTCAAATATCTGGTACCCTAAAATACACTTACAATGCCGAGTAAAGCTAAACCACTACCAATGTTCGTCATTAATGGTACTAGGGCAAATTTTCCCGCCTGGCCTGTTACTGACAGGATGTATGTTACTCCAAACGCTTTAATCAATGTTCTGAAGTCTGTGTTATTTTCTTTAAAATATTTTGCATATCTGAAATAGAAAGATAAAATTTTCTTTACCCTTAAGGTAGCTAGATATTATAATGTTTTTAAAGATTGACTTATAATGAATTTTATATGACTTTCAATTAAATATATTATACAATTATAGCGTTTAAATTAGGTCGATATGAAAAAATATCGACATGAGAACATATCGACCGACAACGAAGTTGGAGGTCGATATGTTATCTCATGTCGATATTTTTCATATCGACCGTAGTTAAAGGCTACAATTGTTATATTATTAATTGATATTTTTATGCACATCTGTATATACTAGTATTTTAAAGGAATTTAGTTCAATGTTCTTTTGATTAGTTTACTGTTTTGATGGGTTTTGTCACATGTATGAAAATATCACATTTCATTTCAATATCATCTGAAATTATGAAAACTTTCAATTTAAAAGATTTATAAATACAAAAATACATGCAACATATTGAAATATTTGCAATTTTTCACAATGTACATACTTTCCTAACTTTCAAACCGGAAACAGACAGAAGTCATTCTGATTGGCTGTTTAAAGGGGAATTCCAATTATTTAAAAATAGCCGTGCAATATCATGTTTTCTAAATATAACCGTGCAACATCACTTTTCTATCAGCCGTTTTCAAAGAACCTTACCAAATACAGCATGTCATGTGACAGGCTTTACACTAATCAAATTTATCAGAAAAATATCAATTAATAATATATATAAATATATAATATTATTTCAAGGTCAAGTATCTAACTTTATCATTTTCAAGGATAGACTCAGTTGTTGTGTTGTGTATCTGTCTGTTTTGTTGTTGTACACTTTTTTTGTTTAACCACGGTTTTGTCGGCCCTGACTTATTGTCTCCTAAAGACGATTTAGGTTGTTTAAAACAAGATGCATTATCGCATCCATATCCCATCATCACCGAGATGAGATGACAAGAAAATGCATTGAGTTTGATAAAACATAAGTGGTCTGTTTATCACTGTTTTGTAACATTGTGATGTCACAGTGTTGATTTATGACAAAGATTCTATGAAAGTTTCATTAACCATGTTGACAGTTAGGTGAGATGGGATAATATCGCACATGAAGATCAAAGGAAAATAATGCAAAGTAGGGATAATCCATGGTATCTCTGATTCTTTTTTTATATAACTGTTGCAGCCCACATGTACATTCTACTCTTAAATTTAACTTTTAATATTTGAGCAAATGAAAAAATAAAACATTCATTAACAAGAACAATAAAAACTATACAATTATTTGAAAGATAAAGCATAAGATCAATATGCTTTGCCTGTAACACAGTAAGTTAGACACCTTATCCACAAGGTCACAGTTTCCAAGGCTACTACTTGCAGTCTTTGTTTCCTAAACCATTAGTAATGAACTGTCTTTTTTATTTGATTATCTCTTTTTCTGTGTATATCAGTTTTGCAGCTTTTTAACACGCTCATATTTACAGCATAATCAAACTATAGTTCTGTGATGTCTTACCTGAAATTATAACCTGCAGCTATTTTATAATCAGCACTATCCAAACGTGTGAATTTATACTTTGGTACACAGTCTTCAACACTGAGGTCTAAATTACAATTCCATTCTATTTGTATTTCTATGACACCACCCTGAAATTCCATACATATATAATTATGAACTACTGCAAGCAAGAGACAGAACATAACATACAATTATGGCCTTTAACGAAGGTAATATCCATAATTATTAAATCAAGAAAGGGTTATTTTTTCGAGGTCCACAGGACAGAGTCAAAATAACTCTTTTGAGATTTAATTTTGGATATTACCTGAAGTCAATTAAAGGCCATAATTGTATTATTAAACTGAACTAAACACAAACAAGAACAAGGGGACTGTGTAGTCATAACTGAGTAACCCTTATAAATTTGGCGCGCTAACTAGCCATTTCCCCTTTTCAAATTTGGCGTGCTTTGTCACCTCGAACAAATAACTAGTTATTTTGTATAATTGCAAATTCCCAGACAGTTATTTTACTCACGTGCAGTTTTGAGTGAGAAAAAGAAGTTATTGCTCGTAACATCTAATTTATTTCAGTACTGGTTACCATAGTAAAGTATATAAATTGTTGTTATTTAACAATCTAAATTTTAATTGAGTGACTTTTACAGTGTGTTTTAAATGACAAAAATATAAAATGTATATGGTTTGATATGTCCAGCTTTGCAATCCCATGATGCACAAGATTTTCGATGTATTCTTACTATTTATTTTAATACATGACCAGAAAAATGAAATACTAGTACATTTCCAAATATATTGTGAAATATTAGTCATCAATAATACTCCACAAAAAATTAACATTTATTAATCCTTATTGAATTATCCCTAAACAACCTCTCAAAAAAATTTCCCATCCCGATTAATAATAGATTAATAGATTAATAATACATGTAATATAGAACCATACATGTACATGTCAGTTGGATACACGGATGGGAGAAAACTTTCACGCAGTATATATTAGCAAATAATATAATATTAATTCCTTTGACATGAATACTAACACAAAGCATTACCGAGAAAGCCATTTCCGTGTAATTGTTTCCCGTTAAATTGACTATATCTTCCAGTACAAAAATAGGACAGAGCTTATTGACAGAATCAGTTTGGTTATATCGACAATTTGATAACTGGGTATTGTTTGCAAAGCCTATCGAATTCCTCCTGCAAAGGAGAAAATATACAATAAAGATGGCCGCTGAAGTACATTGAACAAACTTACTGAATAATTCCTATCCTGAATCTGTCCAAAAAAAAATAAAATTGTTAATAAAGGAAGAAAAAACACTGACCATACATACATAATACTACATTTTTAAATAAATTGCTTCCTAGGTAATGCTTTGTTTGGAAGTATTTATAATTTCTTTATTTTAACAGCTAAAAGTTCCAACAGTACAAACTAGAAAAACTGTGAGAAATGCTCACTAACTGATACCCTGCTTTCCAATTTTTGAAACATCCCAAATATTAATCTGATCAAAATGTTTAACATCGGGGATTATGTGATAAAGAATAAATGACAGGTTTATCAAATTCCATTCAGTGGTGTAAGTGAAATTGCAGATAAGAGATGGGTACCCGTTATGTCAATGACAAAGTCAACGCTTTTTGTATGAAACTCCAAAAATCTTTCTGATCAAAATGTAAATGCACAATGGGACTATATGACAAAGATTCTGTGAAAGTTTCCTTAAATTCCATTCAGTGGTATAGGAGAGTTGAGGATAAGAGATGGGTACCTCTTATGTCAATGACAAAGTCCATGCTTTTCAATAGGAAACCCCAAAAGTCATTCCAATCAAAAAAGTAAAATATCAGGTGTACAATAGGACTATGTGACAAAGATTCTGTGAAAGTTTCATAAAGTTCCATTGAGTGGTGTAGGTGGAGTTGAGGATAAGAGAAAGTGCAACGGACAGAGAGACAGACACCCCCATTACTACATACCACCTCTAGGGGGTATAACAAAGAACGTTGGCAAATACTCTATGCAACTGTATATATGTGATTAATATGGAAAGACCTAATTTTTTTAAAATTAAAAATATTACTTATTCACACTTTTTGGCTAGACAAGAATTATCAAGTTCATATAAGTGAGAGTGGATACTGTTTTAAGTGTGGAATCTGTAGTGAAAGTAGAATATGTAGTGAGTGTAAATTCAATAATTTTGACTGGGTTCTGTTTAGCAAGAATGGGTTCTGTTAAGCAAGAGTCGGTTCTGTTCAGCAATCATATGTTATGTTTATTGCAGGTGTGTACTGTTTATTGTAAAGTTATATTAATCTTAAGTGGATTATGTTAAGTTAGAGTGGGTTCTGCTTATAACAAGTGGATTATGTTAAGTGAGAGTGGGTTCTGCTTATCACAAGTGGATTATGTTAAGTGAGAGTGGGTTCTGCTTATCACAAGTGGATTATGTTAAGTGAGAGTGGGTTCTGCTTATAACAAGTGGATTATGTTAAGTGAGAGTGGGTTCTGTTTTACCATCAGAACACATTACTGCAGGGACCATCTCTTTCACAAACCATTAGTATAATGTCATTTTGAGAATATTCAAGATGGCAGGTGGCAATAGAGAGGATAGAAATAAAAGTAAGAAATAATGTAGATTCTACAAGAATACATGTATTCATATATGAAACAATTCTTAAGTTATGAAGTGTCAAAACAAAACACTGCATTGCAAATATCTATTTCTAATGTGAACTATGAATTAAAAACAGAATCATGTAGAAATTGTAGAAACTGACAGTAGATTAGAAATTGGGAAATAAGAACAAAAAATGTAAACAAAAAGGTTGCTACTTGGTTATAGGCTAAATATAGTATTATGTAATGGTCTAATCTACAATATACCATGACCCATGTTGTCATTACCCCAGGTAGTAATTGATTGGAAGATAAATTTTCTTTAGATTTTTAATCAAATTCTCTTCATGTAATTTACAAAAGAAACCACTTTATTTACAAAAGAGAAAATAACTACAATAAAAATCAAAACACCGGAAATAATTTAGTTTTCAAATAAATTTGTAAACAACATGGATACATTGTATTTGAAATATCAAAGTCTATGTATGTGAACACCTATCCAGGTATGTTAACACAGTTTTATGTATGAAAATACCTGTTAAAGTATGGAAAGATTTGGAGTGACAACTAGAATATATTTTCACTTAAATACCAGGTAAGAATAAACATATTACATAAACCAAGGAAAGATCCCAAAAGTGACACAAAATCTCTGGAAATCTCTCGATAAGAGTTCAACACTTCATATACATAGACTTTAATATTTACTTACAAAAATACAAAACTAATTTATACTTTCATAACAAGAATACAGTTTGATGCATCTGCATAACATTGTCAGACACTGGTGTAAATGGTCTCATACAGTCTGGGTTTTTTTAAATAAAGCCTGATGAAAACAGAAGTGTTGGGATAGGGAGGGGACGACACTGTTCCATCATCGTTTACTGCTTTCAACTTGTTGAAGATGGACACAGAAATGATTTGTACATTTGACACCAAACTATATTTGTTATGAAAGTATACAAAAGAAGAAACAATCCCACAATGCTCTTCTGCAAAACATGGCTACCTCCTTAGCAATAGCAGTATAGTTCTCTACTCCTGCTAACTGTGTGATGGTTTCTAGACGAAATATAGGACAATCTACACTGGTGGAATATGTACATGTCTTGAAGAATTCATCTGTTCCGTTGCTTGGTAAATTTCTCCTGGTGGTTTAAAAGTGAAATTTAGAAATACTATATCATAACCATATCAAATATTTCTGGCATACTGTAGTTTCATAGTTAATTGTGGGATACTAATTTCTTTATTTTCAATTTTTAATTTTATTACGCAATGGTATATAGTTTCCAATTTTCCAAGTTGCAAAGATAGCAGCAAAATAAACCTCCCCTAAATTATGTATTTTTGAAAGAAACTTCCTCTCAAATCAGAAATTGTATTATCTACACTACTTAAATCTATAGTACTTGGACCAATCATGTTTTTTAAAGACAAGACTACAATACATCAAAAGAAAAGATTTGTATGGGCTTTTTATGGATAATGACAGCATTAAAAATAGATCACAGCTACATTTTATTGTGTATTGGTTTATTTTTTTGAATGATGTTCTAACCCATTTTTGGGAATTTTTCAGCTATATTGTCCTTTTTTTATTGGTGGAGGAAGCATATATGTCCAGTGACAATTTCTGACCTTCGTGAGGAAAACTGGAAATACTTATCAATTAAAGTTGGAGTCAACGCACGTTGTCGTAAGTCAGACTCGAACGCACAACCACAGTGTTGATACACCGGTGATCAATTGTATGTGGCACACAACCAAGATCACTTGGCAACTAAGGCCCCCATTTTAATATTGATAGAATGCATGTTGAAAACTTCAGACCTTTCAGCTGAAACATTCAAACCTTGTCGATAAAGCTTATAGTAAAGAACACCTTGTGAAAGGTAACACACCTGAATTCACAAGCCTAGTGATGGCATGCTGATGACAAACTTTGTATTTAAATTGAACTTTTTCAAGCTGTAAAGTTGTTCTCATTCTTACCTTTTAACACCAAACTTTGGAAACTGTATATTATTTTTGATAAACACAGTAAAATCCTTTGATCCCAACAATGCTGGAGGATTTGGCCTACAAAATATAATAACAGAATTTTTTTAAAGACATATTATGTTGTACAGTTATTGGTAATTGGTGGAAAATTTCTATTAAACAAATATTAAAGTTCCAAACAGGGCAGAGTCTCACAAAAGCCTGGAATCACTCTCCTGGGGGACAATCAATCTCACCAATCTTAACAAGATGGAGATGTCAGAACAAATATTGCTTGACTTCTACGTGAGGCTTGTCTTCTGCAATTTACAGTTTCTCTTTACATGACCTAGTTTTCAAGCTATTACAGCAAAACTTTCTATATTACAGCAAAACTTAGAAAAATGAACATTTAATGGACTAAACTTCTATAAGAAGTCAATTAGCAATTTATGTCTGTTGACTCAATGTGGATATGTTGGTGATTAGATGTTTTTTCTCTGCCTACTGCATTTTTCTGGATAACTGCCCACTGCATATGTAAATTAGTACACCACCCTCAAACTATTTCTCTGGGACCATACTGGGACAGTTCCCAGTGCTTGACCCACAGAGCAGCCCAGCACGTCCCCAGGTGGCGGATAGGGGAGACCCTCTTGTTGGGGGTTGTCAGGTCATAATACCGAAAGCATGGCTGTACCCATAGTGGGTAACGTGTTTGGAGAGTGCCACGCTCCTTGCACGATAAAGACCCCTTTTGTAGATTGCGAAAAAGTGTAGGCTCATTGTAGCCGCTACAAAAGGCTAAATTCTCCTATCCTACCAAATACTCTGTACTTTTCCAGTGGCAGTCAAATTTGTTTTCCCTGTGTCCCATCCCACCCCTTTTTCAATTGATGTATTGTTTGTTAACTTGTTCCTGTCCTGAATATAGCTGAAATACTGCTCGCTAGAGGTAAAGCAACCATCCAATCAATCAAATTATTTCTTTAATAAACTTTCAGCTTTAGAATAGATAAGAACCATACACATACTTACTCATTTAGAGTGCCATTTTCTACAGGACACCAGGCACGAATTAAACACCTCTTAACTATACGATCACAAACACCAGTCAGAACACCTTTAACATAAAAAAGTTGTATCAAGTGACCAATCATTTTTAAAATATTTGCTTTTTTTATGGTAACATTCTAGCTTTTATTTTAGATAGAAGTCAGAGTATTTTGTGAGAACCAATCCAACAGCATATGCCCACTGATTTTTAGTCTTCCTTTTTTTTTTTTTTTTTTTTGGGGGGGGGGGGGGTTATATGTACTCTTGCTCACCCTATTTAGGACAAATGTACTCCAGTAAACTTTATTTAGGGGTACAAGATCTAACTGTTGTATGTTATAAGACAATTATTTATTGATGTTATTTCTGTATTAATTTTTCTTTTTTACATGTTATTTCAAGTAATTTGATGCCAAAGTCTGTGACAAAGGTGATATCATTGGTAGTATCATCCACGTCTATGTAGTCTCATTTTTCACATTTGTTATTGTGATCAGTAAACCCACATTTGATCTGTTTGATTTTGGTAGACTGTATTGGACACTATCATTAGTTTAGTTTTGTTGAATATAACACCTCTACTAGTACATCTCCTTTGAAGAATTTCACTTACTATGACAATGTTCACTAAAAGTTTTTATAGCTTTTAAGTTTAATACTGGGCAAAAACTAAACATTTTTCAAAATTTTGATTAAGTACAGTAACTCCAGTCTCCTATAAGGTGCCATCAGACAATCTCTGAAAATTAAATGATTTGTAAGCCTTGTCCTTAAAATTACTTTAGTAATTTATAGTTTTCTTTAAGTGTTATAGACTTTAAGTGAACACAAAAACTTATTATTTTGTCCTAAGTCATTATTAAAGTGCAATAACTCCTATTAGACTCAACACTAGTTTGTAATCCTTGCTTTGCTGATCATTTGTGCAATTTACAGTTTCATTCCAACTGTTATGGCATTTAAGTTACAGAGCAAAACTACGAATTTCACAAAAAAAGTTGTTATGTTATTAAAGGGCAATAAGTCATATAAAGAGTAATTTTCTGACAATATAATGATTTGTAGGCCTTGTTCTGATTATTTATGCAATTTAGTTTTTAATTGTTTATTTTGTCTTAAATCATAATTGAAGGGCAATAACTCCTATAAGGAGTCATCTGATAATTTTAAATAAAGTGAATTGTAGAAATTGTATTTTTGATCATTTTTGCAATTTACTGTTTCACTCTGTTATATTGTGTAGGTTACAGGACAAAAAATTTATAGCAGTTATAATTTTTTAGCTTGCAGGACAAAAAGAAAAATTTCATAAAAAATCATCATTAATGGGCAATAACTCCTATAAGGAGTCATCTGACGATTTCAGACCAAAAAAGGGAACTGTAGGACATGTATTGCTGATCATTTTTGCAATTTACATATTACTCTAGATATTAGTTTTTAAATTACATAAAAGTAAATTAAGGGCAGTAACTCCTATAGAGTGGTTCCACAATTTTGGACCAACAAAGTTTTTTATAAGCATTGTCTTGCTGATCATTTATGAATTTACAATGTCAATCTGGCTCTTATAGTTTTCAAGGTTATATTGTAAAAACTGAAAATGTGTCAAAATTGGTCAATAACTTCTACAGGAAGCCATTATGCAACATCAGACTAATAGCAACATGTGCTGATCAATTTGAGGTGACAAATTTCTCTATAGCTAAAATAATTTTTGAACTATTTACTAAAAATGTGTATTGACACAGATGTTCTATTTTTAGTGACAGCTGTCATCTTTGTCTGTTGATCAATACTCAGGGTAAGAATTTAAAACTAGAAACTCAAAGGATGTGTGTAGCCAAACTTGAAAAATTTTTTCCAGTGGTTTCAGAGAAGATTTTTAAAAAGAGACTGTCAAGAAGGAAATGAGTTATAAAGTTTCATCTCCATTGTGACCATTTACAGATCTTTAGTTTCTTTCCAAAAGAAAATTGATGAGAGTGGGTTTGTAGGCGATAAGTTCCTTTTTAAAAAAAACACAAACCAAAACCTTTGATGCATTCCTTACAACAAGATGTGCAGAAGCAATAAGACTACTAATTCCTACTTATTTTTTTATATAATTCTTTTTAAAACTAATTATTTCCTAAAACACTTAATTTAATTTAGAACAAGTGTATGCAATCAGTAAAAAAACACATTCAGTTTATAATAATTTGACATGCTAAAATAATAAACAATCAATCATACAATCTGTATGTAAAAAGGTTGCAGGTCCAGTTTTCTTGCCGAATGACAAGTTTCATACCAACAACAGAAACTGGATATACAATGAAATGTTGAAAGTGGTATCACACCCCATTCACACAAATGATAACAAACAATATCATTAACATGGATGTTAATAGACATTCAGTTATAAACATGTGTGGACTGTGAGTACGCTCACAAAGCTATACCACCCACATTGCATTCAAGTCCAATTATCTCCCTTTTATGACAATCAAGGTCAATAAAAATCCTTCATGCACATCTACATATAATGTACTTTCTTTATGCTAAGTTTCATTAAATTTCATCAAATGGATTAGCAGGAGTATAGACTTACAAGGGATGTGGACAGACGGACAAAAAGACAGGGTGATTCCTATATACCACCCCCCCCCCCTCCCCACAAACAAGTTTGCGGTTATAATAAATAATTTTCTTTTTTTCCTATTTCCAGTTAATTAATTATAAGCTGTACTACTGATATTTGCAATCATATTTGCCCTTAGCAAACAACTTTGCAGTTGAATTACTATTGGTCGAACATTAGATACAACTAGATATCATACATCAAAATTTATGGGACCATGCAAGAAACGTACTTGCTACTTTTAACTGACTCATACAACAAATAACCAGCAATGCTAGTGTAAAAATAGTGCATCTTGATATACCATGCAAGACAATTTTTTTACATTTAAGACTGATTTACAACTAACCATTTCCAGTTGGCAGTACAACCCCTGCTGTACAATTGGAATCTGTTGTGCATAAAGCTCCTGCGATCTTTGAATCCTTAAAATATACCATTAAAATACAACAACAAATGACAAAAAGAATGTCAATAACAAACAACAACATTAAAGGGGAAAGTAAAGTAAAGTGAAATTTGGCAGTAATATAAACAGCAAATAAGGTGGGATAGGGGTACAAAACAAACCTTACAATGACATCATAATGGGAAATTAAATGTAAATATAGTGTTACATATAATGTAGTATGTGTATAATTATTTTCTATCTCTTAATGATATATCCACAATTTGTTAATTTTTTCGATGCAAAATATTATTTTAAAAATAAAGTATGTTTTATCTTATAAATGAACTGCTATCTGTCTTATAAATTTTAATTAGGAATACTGTCATGAAGATATAAGTCATTTCTACTAAAAAAAATTGTCTCAGATGTTGTATATCTGCTACAATCTGTTGTCTAAAATTTAATATTCAATTTCATAAACTTAATCCTTATATGAAATCAATTAATTAAGTTTTGTTAACATTCCCTGTCTTTACCTAAATATATCATGTGAACATGCAGGCTTCCAAAGTAAGACTACTCCAATAATTTATTGTAATAAATTGTAATAAACAGTATGTTTTGTAGTTTACTTTTGATTGATTGATTGATTGATTGATTGATTGATTGATTGATTGATTACCAATTTTTTGTTTGATTTCACAAATAGTGATCAGTTAGCACATAAATGACATTCTAACTACTAGTATCTCATAATTGTGTATCTATGGTTTCCCAAAAAAAAATAGTACACTGCCAACTTAACTATGGCTTTGATGATAGAGTATAATTATTAATGCCTTTAACTAGTCCTTTAAATGTAGATTAAAAAACTTGTTATTTTCTTTATTATTAGTTACTGCTCATACCTCTGGACAAATTCCTTCAGACTGTCTTGGTGTTTCTATCACATTTGTAATCACAAAGAACGCATTATTTTCCTAAAAGTTAAATACAAAATTAAAACTTCACCCCAAATAAATGTCAGTAAAACATCACCCCAACTAAATGTCCGTCATACTCTCTCTCTCTCATATTGTATTTCCATCATGAAAAAAAAAGAAATTTGTGTAAAACATAAAAAAAATCATGTATTCTCATTCAACTTGATTGACAAGCCAAGCTGTATTAAGTTATGACTTAATTTTATCTTGTTAGTTTATGGATCTGTACTAGTAGATCTTAACATTATATTTTTATGAAGTTTGCACTATAGAAAAACATAAGTGCTGCTCAAGTAGTACACAATTTCCCTTAGATTTAGATTCCTTACTATTGCAGGTCTTCATTTCTATTGATGTACTTTTCGGTTATTTATTGACAAAATAAATGAGCTTCAGAACCGAGGCGTTGTATACTGACAAGAAAAGTGAAAATAATTAAGCATTTCTGTAAAAAACTAAATTTATATAGTATTGACCATTATTTATAGTATATTGTAGTGATAGGCTTTAATTCTTGTAAGCAATAAAACATATTAATGTACACTGGTACTACATGTAGTAGCTGTTTTATTAAAACCTCATTGTGGTAAAAAAAAAAATAGATTATACATGTAAATGTTCTGTGGATTCAATTACTTTCTATGGATACCAAAGTTTAGTAGCGTGGGACACTCCCATCAAAGTCTAAAGAAGCGTTAGACAGCAGAGGGTTCTCGAACTAGTAAGAAATCTATTTACAAGTCTTGTTGCTGTTGGACATGAAGTCCTTATTTCCATCCAAGATGTATATTATAATTGACTTAGTTCACATCAACTGTTCTAAATACAGCCCACTAGATTGTTTATAGCAAATTACAACGCATCTATTTATATTCTGCTTTGTGATAATTGTTGTTATAAGAATACCAAACTTGAAAAGTTTATGAACAAAATACCAAAATCAGAGTAACAAAATATGACCCCTTTACCTGAGGAGGGACTACATATTCAGCAACATCCCACACAGATGTAGTGATATCTGGATATTCCGATTGGTTGATATAAACCACACCCTTAACTTTTGTAGTTACAGCACTCTGCACAGAATCAAACTCCTGATAGCCTTTCTTCCATATAATGGCAAATCTATAATATTAAACTAAAAATTTATAAACTTTTTTGAATTTCAATTAATGTTTTCATTTGCATAAGAAAGAGGGGGGGGGGTAGGAGGGGGTCTAATCCCATACTCCCATAAAAATAAATACAAAATCCCATTTTCCCGGTGAAATTATTGATCAATACCATTTTCCCATTCAAAAATCAGATGACTTACCTCAGATCTGTAGATGAACAAGGATGATGCTGTAAATTGCAACGTTTTGTGACTTTATAGCATGTATGTGTGATTTCCGCATGCATTTTTTATGTTTGTCATGATCTGTTATTGATTTTAGACTTACCCAAAGATTTACCAAAGTGAAAGTTTGTGAGATACATGGGTTTCCCGATGAAATAAAATGAATTTCCCATATACCGCTAAGTAAAAATAAAATAAAAAGGTTCATCAGTTTTGGGGTTAATTAATGAAGGATTAAAGAACAAAGGTTCTTCTAAAATGTCGGCCACTGAGGTATCATCTATTTTAATTCTAGACGATTCAAAATCTTGTATTCCCGTTGAAATAAAACGATCATTCCCAGATCCCGCTATGTAAAAATCCCCAATTCCTGGCGAATAAATCAGCCTTTCCCGTTGTCCCGAAAAAAGGTCCTACCGACCCTCAAGATACATTGTAAATCAATTTATAAATGAATGTTCAATATATATGTTTGTTTGGAGAATTTTAAAAGCACTTTATGTTTGAACATATATGGTCAGAGTGAGATCATGTTGTTTAAGACTAAGTATGCAAATTAAAGCAATTTGTTTACAAAATAATATATTCCAGTGTCAGAATTTATATTTTTTGCATTAGACTACTTTGCTCGCTTCCTTCAAGACATTTTTTTCTAGTTTTCAGGTCATATATAATATTTCCCAAGTTGATATGAGGTACAATTGACCCATTTCCAGTTTTACATGATTTATCTCCCTTCTTACTTCCCAGTTTAAAAAAATACGGCTATCATCACTAAAAGACTATGTTATTGAAATAAAGATTTTGCATTGTTTTTTTGTATTGTTTATCTATGCCAATTAAATTATCTAATTAACCTCATTAGTAGATGTTACTATAGCCATAGGCAGCAGGTGAGTTTGAATATTGGGACACTGATGTCACTGGTAAGCTTGTTTAATCAAGCTATAAAACAGCTGGGGTTCTACCTTAGATAAGCATCAGGTAAATGGGGTAATAAACATCGGTTAATTAATTAACAATCATGTTTACACAGCAGGGGGTTTTCCTAACATCCTCATACATTCAGATTTTGACACCTGTAATTAACAAGAAGCGTTCAAATTTATCAAAGATAATTGTCCATTTCAAAAGTTTTTAACAGAACAAACTGTGGCTGTAGCCGCAGTTTTTAGTACTGGAAGTGGACACTAGGTGGCGTTTTTTTAAATTGGAAAGTCGTCAATTCATGTGATAGGACTAAACAGGGACAGTCTATACTGTAGACAGTATAGATAGTCCCTGGACTAAACAATCCAATGACTCCATCAACCATTTATGTTGTTCATCATGCAATATATACCTCCTTTGCAATGAAGATATATTCTTATCTGTGCTATTCAATATTGTTTTAAATCAGTAAATGAGAACGAAATACAAAATGTCTTTGCAACTATGTCCACGGCTTCTTAGTAATTAGCTTGTATCAATATTTTGAATTGGGTTTGTGTTTTTCAAACAAAAAAGATTTATTTTAAGAATTTTAAGCTGTCTGTAGTAAGGTGTTCTTACCCAATGACATAACCAATTATAATTAGTTGAACCAGTCTGTTGATCACTCCGACCTTTTTGCTACGAATATGAACAATTCTTGGGGTGTCATACTCGAAAAACACCGATAAAGCACTGTGGCAAATACTTCCACAGGATCCCATGATTGTACTTTCGTTTTCACCATCATATGACGTGTCACATTCGGAATACAGTTTTTCGAAGTTCTTTATGGCGGGAAATTTAATTTGAATTTCGCTACAAAGATTGACAAACGCTATATTATAACGTGTTTTAAACAAAACAGCAACCACATCAGAAAGTTACAAGCGCTTTAATCCGTTGCAATATATTGTGTGGCTTATAACAGTTTTAATAATAACTTTATGAATATATATAACAAACATGTCCCCATAAAAAACAGTTCCTTTTATGAACAAAGATCTGAGGAAATCAATATATAAGAAAAGAATGCTGCATAATTTATATAAGAAACATAGAGACTTTAAATCATGGAAAAAGTCTAAAATACAAAGGAATTTAGTTTGAAATAATAAAATCAAAAAGCAATCTGTTCAAAATTATTTTAATGAGAGATGTGTAGACGGAACATTTTCTTACCAAAAAGGCTGTAAGTTTGTAAAAAATATAACTAATGAAAATGATCAAATCATGACCAACCAGAAAGATATCAGTGATGTTTTTAACAATTTTTCCACAAATGTGGCCAATGATATAGGAAAGGATTCAATTAATACCCATATAACTACACGAGCTGCTTCTATTGAAACTTGAAAATTATGGATTTTCAGAAAGTGCACTTTCATTGCAAAATATTGTGTGTTACATTAACGGAGCCGTCAGTTTTTGGCGAAAAATGTGTTGCCTATAGGTACGTAAGTATCCTAAATGTACCGTAATTGTCTTATTATTGTTGCTCGTGATAATGCGGCATAAATGGTCGTTGAATCAACAATGATAAACCACAGCCTCCGTGATTTATTTCTTAATTAAACCTTTCTCTGAATTTCTAAGCAATTATTTAAATGTTCTTAACAATAAGAATTGCCTCAATCTTTCCCATAACCCAAGCTATAACAGAACATCGTTGAGGTAACCAAGAAAACAAAGGGCCTGCAGACAAACGAGAATGAATACATAATTAAAAGGTATTAAAATACTACAGGCTTTAAATCCTTTATCGTTCTCGTCTATAAAAGTGATTACTTCATGCCAATAAATATGTTTACTAGACCCGTCCATGGCAAGTATGAATCAATTTGGCAAAGCAGGCCCAGAACATAACTGTCCTGCAATACAATGATGTTTTGCATATTGTCAATTAAGATTGAGGTATAGTACTTCTGCAACCTCAGTCCTAACAGATGACGTAATCAATTTAAGATAACTAACTATCTTAACCTCCCTGCCACCGATACCCTATTCGCACAGTTGACTACAAAAAAAAACCAAAAACAAAAACAAAAACAAAAATCAAAAACAAAAACAAAACAAAACAAAACAGCTAGGATATTAGTAACCAGAACCAAAACAAACCACCTGCACTCAGGTGCTCCGGACAAGTAAGCCGCTATTTACACACCCGTCGAGTTACTCATTGTAATGTCAAGGAAAAAATCAAATCAAATCAAATCCATGAATAATTTTTTGTTGTTTGTTTGAATGGTGCTTAGCGCCACTTTCAGCAATTTGTCAGCCATATTATTGCCGTTCATTATTTTATTTTTGTTTTGGTTTGTTGTATTTTCTTTTTTGAGAAAACCTCTTACCTTCGCTAGGAAAAATGGCAATTCTTGTCAATAATATTCAAGCAGTATACACAGTGAGATTGGAACACCCAGCCACAGTGTTGACAGGCACATGGTTTATAGTTTTGAACGTTAACCACTCGACCAAGATGACCCCTTCCAGGAATAGCAAAGACTACCTATGATTCAGCAAAAATGTCCAATTTTATTTGAGAGATGGATGTCATAAGGACCCGTTAAATAATGGTGACGGCTAAAGAACTTCAAAAAGATAACTTAGTCCTAGTTACAACAAGCCATTCTTTGAGTAGCTTAGTAGTCAGCAGCAGTGACATGTCTAGAAAATCGGAATAACGATTGCTGGGTCTAGCAAAACGTATAAGTTGTGAAATGTACACACTTACCTCGGAGATAATGAACTATTGCTACGATGAACGAAAAGTTGACAGTTGGAAAGTTGAAGTTATTACGTTTGTCAAGTTTGTAGTGTTCTTTAGTCTTTTTCTAGAAGTAGATGTAAGAGGCTGGGCTAAGTCTATTGTTTGTGTCTTTTTAATCTTAAGCTAGCTAGGGTAGATTAAATGCAAGTAGTTACCAAATTTAGCATTGTTCAGGGACAAGACAAACATGTAACTAATATAGCGGAATTTATATTGAACGTGTGGGACATTATCCTTTCTTTCTTCTTCAGCAGCCCTTCTATGATCTCGGCCACATAGGAGTATAAAAACAAGTCGGCGAGGAGAGGAGCACACGTAGTACCTATTGGAATACAAACAGTCTGATGAAAAACATGTTCATCAAGCATGAAAAAAATCTAACCCTTAACTGATTTCATCTTCAGTTTATTTTCTGATTGAGACGACGAAGTATTTTCAGTCATAGCTAATTACCAGGTATTTATATCGTCTCAATTAGCAAGACCTATAAGCTTGGTTTCAAGCAGCATTCTAGGACTGACTATTTCAATGTCAATCCCATTTTATGTTGTTTTTTTTAAATGTAACAAAAATCTAAAACATATGGTTGAATTTTGTATTAATTTATACTGACATAGAATTTTTGTATTTATTGGCATAGACAAATAATCAACGTATATTAATATGATATACAATATTCCACAATAAAACAAAGAAAAAAATAAAAAACAAACATATATAATATCAACAATCTAATTAAAATCAAATCTTTCACTTGCACCCCTTTTTGCTGTGGTCGCTGCGTAGCGACTATAACAAACAGGGTTGGGGGGATCAAGTGAAAGATTCAATTTTATAATTTATATTTTATTAATTATTAATTTTAATTATTACTTTTAATTATATTGGTAATATCAATACCTGATTGGTATAAATTCTATCACTTCGGTACGTTAATTACAAGATCGTTTCACTCAAGATATTTTTATTTTAAAAGTTAAAAATTTGGGCTTGCTTAACATTTTTAAATATGAATATTTCATTTTTGGGACAGGATAGCTATTGTAATCAGCGTGTCAAGGGGCAGAATCTGTTCCTCGAATAACCTAATTGATTTTGGTGGAAAATTGCATGAGACAATTTAATCATTGTGTATGGATTTATCAAAAAACTGTTTAGAACTGTAGTAACAAATTAGAAAAAAAAATAACTGAAAACATTGGATATCTTATTGGCAGGTTTACTAATGAAATGTTAAAGGCTGATAAATGTTTAAACTCAGAAAAATATATATAAATAAAGGTTAAAGGTTAAAGGCTATTATAATGTGGAATCAGTTGCTTCATATAAGTTACCACACTTAATAATTAAAATAAAATATACAGCTATCCAAACAATAAAAAAACAACAAACAGAAACAATAATCAAAGCACAGACAACGAAACAAACGAAAAAGCAGAAACAAACAAACATACAAACTAACAAATACACAAAAGTCTGTAAACTTCCTTGAAGTCATATTGCCTTTTACCAAACACAAGTACATTATTCGTCTAAAGAAAAAGTCACCAATTGTTATATATTACTTAGAATATGTATTGGAGGCATAAAATAAACTATTAATTTTCAACGACATATTGATTTAGTACCAATCAGCCAGCAATATTTTAACTACATTGTATATTAAGGAAGTACCTTTACATAACATTGTAACAATAATAACAAAATGTTCTATGCAGGTTAGTTGTTTCATTAATTATAAATCTTGATAAACAAAAATCAAATCAAATTATTTTCTACTTATACAGCAATATTGCTCGAAATTTGTGCATTTAATAACTAATTAGACATTACAAAGTTAAAAACTGGACATTCAATTGGTTTTATACTTTATTGTTGACAATATACTTTCTTATTTTACATGTACTTTTGCCAACCAAATATGTACTGAGTATAGCCAACGTAACATTTGTATTTCTCAGTACCTCTGTATGGGTACTTTTAGAGCAATTAGTTATGTGTAATGGTATATATAGAGAGATTACTTACGTCTGTAAAGGTTAATGTATTTCAAGTACGGATTATTACTCATGTGACTTTTGTGCAGGTATATTAAAGTTCAAGTTATTTCTATTTACTTCTGGAACGGGTATTTAAAAAGTAACTAGCTTCTGTAAATGTATGTAAAAATTAAGTAGCTTCTTTGGTAAGATATTTTAAGATATTTACAGTGCTGCTAGTTTATTCTATAAAGGTATTTTAAGGGCAACAATGTATACATGTGGATCTATTTGAAGAGCATTTCACTTATAAATGTCTTTAAAGAGCAGCGTTTAACTCATGTAATGCTATTTAAAGAGCGCATTTTTGCTAGTTTGAAGATCTTTTTAAAAAGCATCTTTTTTACTCATCTGATTGTATTTACGGCAGCTACCCACTGATTGGATGGTATTTAAACAAAAGCTTTCTACTCATAAAATGCTATTGAAAGAGCAGCTTTTTATTCATGTGATGGTATTTAAAGATAAGTTTTGCTCAGGACAAGTTCCCTTTTAGGCAAGTAGTATTGAGGAATGGAAGCCTAAGCACCTCTGGGGGGAATATAAAACAACGTGCCAAGAAGATAACCTCACATGTCTAAAAAAACTATTAGCTGTTATAAAACAATTTTGGCAAACAATGCAGCAGGAGGAAATCTTAATATTTAACATTCTTGTGAAACATTAGTATAAGATTCAAATAGGTAAATACTGGATAAGGTGAAACATGTTATGAAAACAAGACAGTATGGACATTTTTACAATTACAGAAAACATGGCGTGCAATCGCTTTATTGACTGCAAATAAGCAATGTGTAGGGAAGAACATTTTGCAAACGCTGGAATGACTGTTAACTGCAACTGACACGAATTTCTGCAATAACACAAATTGTATGCTGAAAATTACATTGATGGCTGACTAGATTTGGAACATACAAAGAAAACGTACTGTGATAGTATAGCAATCTAAGTGGATGTATTCCAGGTAGAACATTGTGAAATGGCAAGACAGTCATGGAACTGTAAACGGTGGTGAAAGAATATGTTGTGCTGTATAATTAGTATGGACAAGCTATTGGCAAGGCAAACATGTTCTGATTGCTAAATAGCATAGAAACTGTTTTTGATGAGAGTAAAATATATAAAAAATTGAACATAACTGTTCATGAATGCTCAGAACTGTTACTAGTGAATTGAGGTGCCTAACCAGGATTATTAACAAGGGGTAACATATGAATATAGTGCCTAACCAGGATTATTAATAAGGGGTAACATATGAATATAGTGCCTAACCATATTTTTATTATCAGTAAAATATAGTCAGCTATGTATTATTTTGATTCTAATATAAAATTTCAGACATTTCTAATTTTGTGACCACGTTAATAAATAGGTTTTATTTGCAAAATAAAAGAAAGTCTTAAATTGATGATGCAAATAGAAGAAATATACATAAAAATAGTACATTTATGAACATTAAAAAACAGTTGTACGTGACACAAAATGACATCTTAGACGCAAAAATGGCAGCTGAAGCACTGAAGATTTATGTCAGCAATATCGCACATAATTTTAGGTTCAACAAATATTGATAGCGTGTTTTTTTTAATTACAACAAGGGCGCAATAAATTGGCGTGTTATGCACGCAGGGTGATATTCTATTGCATATTTAAAAAAGGTATTGTTTTCAACGCGTCTAAAGGACGTTATATTAGAATATAGATGTATTTGGATTTTGATATTGATTCTTGTCAGCCCCAATAATGCATTTCATAATATCAGTATAATCATGTACCTGGTACGCACCGTCTCCCACAACTTCCAAATATTTCTTCTTCTTGTACAGATTTTTGCTTTTCAAAACATACAACATTTAAGACAAGTGAACAATTAAAGAAGAAACACAGCTATTCACAACAAAAATATTTACAGTATATTACGTTTTCAATTTACATTATTAATTTTTCTAAATGAAGGTTATAACAAAATTCCAAAACACCAAGGAATCTATCAAAGAAACAATCCACAAATCAAAAACCTAGAACCGGCACACTTGAGAAAAACAATCAAAAATGAAGCAACTAACAGCAATGGCACTGATTTAGTGCAGCCATTTCAACAGAAATGTTAGGTTAAACCAGGTTTTATGGCATGCCAAGCCTCCTACTTCCATTACGTTGGTTTGTTTATGAAAATGGATGGATAACTTTTCACTTCAAGACTGTACAAATTCTTATAGAGCCCCCAAGAAGAGTACAAATACAAATCTGGCCCTGAACTAAACTTACAATACAGAGTAAAGCCAAACCAACACCAATGTTAATCATTAAAGGAACTATGCTAAATTTTCTAGCCTGGCCTGATACTGACAGGATGTATTTTACTCCATATGCTTTAATTATTCTTCTGTAGTCGGTGTTATTTTCAGTAAAATATTTTGCATATCTGAAATGGAAAGAAAGAATTTTCTAAATGTAGCTTAGACATTTCAATAATATTACTGTTTGGCCCATAGCATTTTTAAAAATATTTTTAATTATAATATGATTATAAAATATGTAATGTACTTCCAAGATCAAGTTTCTAACTTTTGATCATTTCTAAGGATAAATTCAGTTTTTGGTTTTCGTGTTGTGTCTTTTTGGTTTGTTGGTGTCCCCTCTTTCGTCTGTCTCCGATATATCTTGAATAATTCTTGGTATGTTTAATTCCCTTTCAATATAACTGTTGCAACCCACAAGTACAATCTACCCGGAAAGTTTGCTTTTAATAAATGAAACTGTAAAACATTTATTAACTAAAACACTATAAATGTATTATTCATTAACTTTAACGATATAGCATGGGAACATGCTTGCATGTGAAACCTGATAGACGTATAGCTGATTCTAGTTTAAAGCAATGTCTAGGAGCTATACACTTCAGTGACATGGTCACATTATGCAGATAGAAAGCTAATACTGGTAGTCTTGCTTTTCTGAATCAATCTGTCTTTAACTGCAGTTTTTGATTTGCTATCAGTTATACTGGGTGTATCTGTGTTGCAGATTTTCAACATCTGACCATCTCAGATATTTACAGTATAAACACACTATACATCTATAACGTCCTACCTAAAATTATAACCTTTAGATATTTAATAATCAGAATCCAGACGTGTGAATTTATACTCAGATAAACAGTCTTCAACACTGAGATCTAAATTACAATTCCATTCTATCTGTATGTCAATGACACCCCCCTGAAATTCAAAATGTATCTTTATTAACTTCTGTGACACCTTCTTCAATTCCAAATATATCATTATTTATTTCTGAATAGTTCGAGCAATTGACTAAGCAAATCAAGAAGCTACATTATTATTAATGACGTTTTTAGTGTGTCGTACATACTACCTATATATCATGTAAATGGTTTGATCTGACAAGCTTTGTAATCCAATGATGCACTCGTAATTGTTTCCAAGTCAGAAACACACTAAAGTATTCATTTATCATGTAGCATGTATTACAAATGTGAAAACATATTCAAGTATTTATATATGATCAACATGTGAGTATTATACACAAAAGCTATATAAATAAATTTAGGTTGGATCGCATGCTTTAATACATAAATGTATATTATACATACCCGATATCAATCTGTAATCTGTATTATTTTTATTCATGTGTATTATATAAATTGTCATCCTAGCACAACCACACTAGGTATTATTAGTTAGACACATTCAAACATATAGATATGGAGATTTTAAGACCAGAAATACCCAGGTACGCCTTCGCCACAAGTCTGTACATGATGATATAGGTGTTAAAATCCTGAAATCTACTGGATGTTTTACAGACGAATCCGGAATTTCCTGATACAAGAATAAGGATGATTCTTTTGGGTTTTTGCACTTTTAGGTGATCATGTTATACTCTTATGTAATCACATGGTAACAAGACATAGATTTAATAAGTAGTGGACTATAATTATCTCCTTTATTAATTAATTAATTATTGTCTTTTGGTAGATATCAATAATACAATCATTTAATTACATGTGTTCCATTACAGGCGGGAAAATACAATGCTGTGAAACATGCGATATTAGACCTTACAAGCTGTCTTTAAAATTATTATTATATTTATAGGTGTGAATGTAAGACTGACAAAAATAAAATGCTTAATTATGTCATACTGTCATATTGTCATGCAACCGTAGAGAAATAAATACTGAAAGCGAATTAAGCACTTACATAAAATGAATTATGGGAATAATGTATTCTAAAATTTTAATATTCTTTAATAATAGGTTCATTTACATTTCCCAACTAACACCATGTCGATCATCACAACTTTTTTCAACGTAAAATAAAAGAAATTTAAACGAATTGTCTTTCATTCACATTTGCAATGGATATACAAATTATCATTATTAATTCTTTTAACACTAACAAAACAATGCATTACCGAGGAAGCCATTTCCACATAACTGTTTCCTGTTGAGGTTACTATATCTCCCAACACAAAAATAGGACAGAGCGTATTCACAGCATCACTCTTGTTATATCGACAATTTGAAAACTTGGAATTTTTAGCGAAGCCTATCAAATTCGTCCTGAAAGAAAACAAATAGCTACAACAATTGAAGATGAAAAAAACTCACCATACATACTACTTTTTTCTCAGATTATTTGCCTGTGTAATGCTTTGTTTTTGATTTCGGTGTATGATAATTAGTTACATTAACTACAGAATGATGCTGTACTGCTCCTTAGCGCATCTAGCCTAGTTAATAGATGAATAAGGAAGTTACCAAGGTTTTCATAGGCCAATATTTGTATTATCGTCTGAACAGGTAAATTGGTAATTAATTCTAATCCAATTCTTGATGTTACGTGAACTCTGATGGGTCAACGTGAATAATATAATGGCATTGTGTTCTGTTCAAATAAACCCATATTTAGGATATAACTGCACTGTATTCAATGATTTGCCGGCATTAATTGGTGATTTGATGGTCGAAAATATCCGTTTACTTGCCAACAGTAAGCAATAGATGGTCGGAAATATCCGTTTACTGGGGACACGATAGGCATTGAGGGTCGGAAATATCCGTTTACCAGCCCGCTAACGCGTCGCCAGTTGTCGAATATTTCAGACCATCGATTCACCTGCTGATGTCAGCAATTATTTTAATACAATACAGGCATTTTCTAAATATGGGTTTATCTGAACAGTTTAATTAGAAAGGGAGTTTTTAATTGAGGCCAGGTTTTACAACAGGTTGTAAGGTAGTCAGGTCATATAGTAAAGAGTTTTTAAATGAAGCAATACTTTGTTGCAAAAGTATTTTTATTTTTTTTTTAAATACATTTAATAAAACTAAAAAAGGCAAAGAAAGTCAATAATAGGCTACAATGATATTTTTCACACTCAAATAGATTTTCAGGCAAGAAAGTTTATATATAGATTTATTGTTTTGTGTTTGATGAAAATATTTTTCTGTTCTGTTTAGATGGAGTAAGTTCTCGTTAAAAGACGTATTTGATTTGCATCATTAACTTCTTCTTTGAAGTTGAAGATAAATGAGTTGCAAGTCACATAAAGGATCTACTTTGAAATCTATTTGTAAATTAAAAGCACAAAACTATTTTTGTTGTGAAAGTATGAAAGAAAATCCAATCCCACGAAGCTCCTTTGCAAGATATAGCTCCATCAACAGCAATATCTCTATAGTTTTTTTGTTATGATTATGTGGAGGTTGCTAGACGGAATGTAGGACAATTGATATTAGTATAATATGAACATGTCTGAAAGAATACATCTATCTTTTGCATTCATTTTTTACATTCCTTCTAGTGGTGTAAAAGTGAAATTCGAAAAATATATAAGAGATGAATATTAAATAATTAATTCCTAACATACTGTAAATTCATTACTATTTGTATAAAATATCTGATTTCTTGCATACTGTAAATTTATCGTAAATTCATAATTAAAATTAAAATTATTGGCATAAAACAACTAATTTCTGATATACTGTAAATTCATAATTATTTGTAAAAATACATTATTTATTGTGTGAAGTCATATTTTTATGATATAACAATATTCTATTTTGGCATAATTATTTGTGGAATACTATTTAAAAAAAAACATTTTGTTATTGTCTGTGTAAATAATGTTTTAAATCACTTTCGGTAATTTTTCAGCTGTATTGTTGCGTCCAGTATTCAATGGCGGAGAAAGCAGAAATATCTATTGATAAGCTCTGATCTATTGGAAGACAATTTGCAAATATTTTCGTTTTTTTTTCAATTAGGTATCAATAGTAGACTTACTGGACTAGCAAGTCCCCAATTAGATTTGTGAAAAAGGGAAATGATTATCGTCAACATACATATACTTAAACTACATCATTCAGGTTTATATACTTTCAGAAGTAAACAATTTATAAATACCTGTTAATTTCATTCTTACCTTTTAACGCCAAACTTTGGAAACTGTATATTATTTTTGATAAACACAGTAAAATCCTTTGATTCCAACAAAACTGGAGGCATTGGCCTACAATATACTCATAAAACACTTTATGTTGTAAAGGCTTTGGTATTTTGTAAAAATTTAAAATTAATTAAATACGTGTAACCAAATGCTCACAGGAGCCTTTAATTGTTCACCTTGAAACGAAGCAATCTGTTATCTTCTCCAGATGGGAATTAATATAAAATATTTTGGTTGACTTATACATACAGCAAGTCTTAATACTTTTGCAGTATTCAGTTTCTCATTCAGTTAATCATTAAGGAAATTTCTGTCTGTTGACTCGTTTGTTGATATTGTGTACGCTGGTGATCAGATTTGTTGTTTACTCTATTTCCTCCGTCTTCTCTAGTTTGCAAGATACTGTCCAAAAAATGAAATAAACTCACCAAAGGGCAATAACTAGTATAAGGACTATATTCCCACTGTATTTCAAGTTGATTTATTTATAGATCTTGTCTTATTGACCAGCTTTTTTTTCTGAATCTATTAATAGCTTAAAAACCACGCCAACTTAATACTAATTTAAGGGCTGTAACTGACATAAATAGAATGAAAGGTTGATTAGTTGATTGAAAGTTGGCTTAACATCCAGTGAGCAATATTCAGATATATTGAGGAAAAGAAACAGTTAACAAACATAAATCAAGGAGATAGGTATGGACCAATGTGAACACACTTTTGACTGCCACTAGAAAATAGGGACAGTGAATTTTGAATATTGTATGGGTTACAATGAGTTTTCAAAATCTACAACAGCAACAAGGAACGAGGTAATCACCAAACACGTCACCAACTACGATATACGGTCGTTCATTCCAAAGTATGATTCCTAAGTCCAACTTTCCAAATGTGGGTAAAATTTATTTTTGATAAGATTTGTAATAGTCCCCGAAGGGTAATAACTGCTATAACACTACTGGCTAAAAAAAATGACTGTAAATACCAGTTGCAGTCGTTTTTCGTCTGTCACTGACTGAGATTGACTGCAAATGACTGCAAACATGTCTGTAAAAGACTGCAAACGTTGTGTCAGACAAGAATTTTTACTGTGGCAGTCATTTTATGCCTGTCACAGACATATTTTGTCTGTCACAGACATTTTTTGCGTTGGCGCAGTCATTTTATGTCTGTTACAACGGCGTATCCGTTGTATCAGTCAAAAAATGTCAGTGGCAGTCATTTTTTCCGTTGACTCAGTCGAAAATCGTCTGTGACAACGGCGTTACCGTTGTATCAGTCAAAAAATGTCTGTCACAGACATTTTCTCCATGGTATCAGACAAAATACGACTGTCACAACACCTGGTAATTATTATTGTTAATTTATTAACTGCCGTCGATTAATATTTTTTATTTCACTTGTTTTATGAAAATTTTCGGAATTAAACAAAAAATATCTCTATTTGGAAATTGTACGTTCGCACAATTACGATAACAAATGTTATTTAAATAGTAATGTTAAAGATAAATGTATGTTTAAATAAATATGTTTATAAGAACTGAAGACTGATGAAAATGTTAGCATTTGTTCTGTCCTTATTTATAATTATTACACTGAATATATCAATGGTTTACTTACACATCTGGTGAAATTAAAACCGCATTAAAGCCATAACAACGATTGCATTGGAAACATTTGTACAATAATGTTTTCTTTAAACACGGACAAAGTTTAAAAAAATACATATAATAAAATGGCAAATTTCTTTAATTATGGCGGAAACTGTTAGTATTTTATTTTGTACGGATACGTACATTAAATTGTGACATTTTAGTCGTTATATTATTTCTGTCTTTCAATATTAAATATTAAATATTAAAAAAAAAACTAAAATAACGTCTGTTTTCTAAGCTGCATCTACTGTCGTTTAAATGGATCTGGTAATTTAGTTAAGACTATAAAATTGTAAAAATTGTACATGTACAATTTAAAGAATGATACATGTTGTTAATTAGGTTTCAGGTAATCTTCAAAATAATTTTTAAAATGTATTTTTGAAAAAGTTGTACACGTTGTTGTTACAATTATTTCTACTTGTAGTGGAGACCCTCTAGTTGTAGTGTTGGGGTTAGGGTTAGGTCATCATACGGAAAGCCTGACCGCTGACCGTAGTGGGTAACGTGTTTGAAGATTGCCAATCCCCTAACACGATCAAGCCCCTTTTGCAGATTTGAAAAAAGAGTAGGCTCATTGTAGCTGCTACAAAAGGCTAAATTCTCCGCCCCTACACAAAACTTCATATTTTTCCAGTGGCAGTCTAAATTGTGTTACTTGTGTCCCACCCCACCCCCTTTTTCCGTTGATTAATTGTTTGTTTACTTAGTCTTGTCCTGAATATCGCTGAAATACTACTCGCTGGACGTAAAGCAAACATCCGATCAAACTTATCTATCTATTTCGGTAATAATTTGATATCACATCGTTTAGTTTGAATTCTAACACATTATTTATGCGATTTCATAACCACACTTGGACTATTGATTTATTAAAAACAAACCTTTAATATATTTGAAAGGTGTAATTTTTCATATTTTAATATACGCTAAATATTTATTGTTTTTTTTGTTTGAATGGTGTTTTAACGCCACTTTCAGCAATTTTTCAGCTATTTCATGGCGTCCAGTTTTTATTGGGGGAGGAAGCCGGATTACCCGGAGAGAACCCCCGATCTGCGGTACGAAAACTGGCAATACTTGTCAATTAAGATTGGAGTCGAGTGCACCCTGCCTGCAGTGAGAATCGAACCCGCAATCTCAGTGTTGACAAACCACGTGATCAATTGTAGACGAACTACCTTGACCACTCGGCCACCGAGGCCCCCTAAATATTTATTAAAGAAATAAAAAGACCGTGTGCACAATAATATACTTTAGTTTTTTCTTAATTTCAGTTCTGAGTGTCGTTTTTTTTAAATCTGAACTACAGAATTATTGTTAATTTTGTTAATTACAATAACCGAATACAATACAGGTCGTGTATATGTCTTTGAAGTGTATTTATTACTTGTGTACATATGCGCAGGGACAATGTTCGTGGTGTACTCGAACCAGTAAAAACTAAAAGAAGTCTGATTTTCAAATTCCTTTATTCAAATTTATAATGGTTTATTTCGTTTTATGATGTAAAAACCTTATACACTTCTCTATAGAATAAAGGAAAACCCTACCATGCAAGCAGGAGAAACCATGTTTCAGTGTTACTAACTGGCTGAATATGTATTGGCCCTTGTATTGATTCTAGGTTGGATGTATAGGTCCCGAGACCCGTAGGGTCCAGGGCCAATACGACTGACCGATAATCGATAAAAAGCCAATACAGACGCCAGTTCGTAACAATTGTAATTAAATAAAGTAAAAGTCGTTTCGCTAGCCTGTATGAACAGTCCGTATGACTAGCCAATCTATCATATGCTGGAAGGAGTCACGAAATAGCTTACTGGTCCAGAAGACCGGAGGTGAGATAGTATCGGGTAATACAACTTTCCGTATGGCCCTGCGGTTTGAACGATAAAAAGATATTAACCTTTTTATATTAGTGCAGTGATCAAATATTAATCATCCCTATATTAATAAATTAGGGCCGATTTTACGTATTATTTAATGATATATGTTCTACGATAGAAAAACGATTTACGTTTAACCATATACTAACGATGTACGAACGATGCACGAAAGTCGTACGAACGATAAATGGTCGATGTACGAACGATAACATCGTTAGCTTATGTTAGCACTCAAATTTGCAAATAAAATCGTACACCATTTGGGGAAAGCTTTTGCAAAGACGATTTGTATATTTATTTTAGAAACCATAAACTTTAACTGTGTGTTGCCTAAAATTTCCGTTTTCTTTTTACAGAGACACCGAAACTGTCAGACACAGTTATATTTGTATTATTATACTTACAACTGCTCACTGGACATATATCGAATGATTTTGCTCGAATACATGTCAACTTTGTACGAAACGGCGCACTCGATTCAGTTTCATTCGATAAAGTGTGTGTCCGTTATTTGTTCTGTGGCACTTTGCCTTTCTATGGTATGATTTTAGATTCAATGTAGACAATTAAAAATAAACACCTTTAAAATTTAGTGTTTGTCTGTAGAACAAAAGGGGTTGAAGTTTACTTAAAAGATAACCGTACAATCTATAACTGTAAATTTATTTGGTCCGTAGAAAAACCGCAAACTACTAGTAAGTGCATAAATATAGTTTTTACCAATGTTTTTTTTTTTTATTTTGTAGTTTTAGAGATATTTGAATATTTATCTGCACGTGCCGATTTTAGTATCGTTAATTACCGGTCACCTGTGTAATGTTTTCACATGATGCAGTCTAATGTTTCATAAACGTGAACTTTGATCAGTGAGGCGGGATTAACTGTAACGTAATTAACCACATGTGTCCTTTAAATCGGAAGCGCCCGTGGACATCAACAACTTTATAATGTTTACTGAATTACCTGATATTTTAAACAATAGAAACAAACATGATTTGATTTTTTTAGTTAAATATTGTATTTAAAATAGCTAAACATATTTATACTAACTATAATTGTAAAATAATTTTCGACATAACTTTATAAATAAGCGATGTCATCATATTTTGTTTAACTTTGTTTGCAGAAAATATTATTATAAAAATGTAGAAGATAATCAAATTTCCAATAGAATTTTTTTGTTGAATTCCGAACATTTTCATAAAATAACTTGACATTTAGAAAATTAATCGACGGGTTAACAACAATACAAATAATATTTACCAGGCGTTAAAACATTTGTAATCGTAAAGTGTGCGAGAGATCAATTTCCAAATAGAGATTTTTTTTTTTGGTTTAATTCCGAATATTTTCATACAAGAAATTAAAATTTAAAATATAAATCAGCCGCTGTTAATAAATTAATAATAATAATTACCAGGCGTTGTGACAGTCGTATTTTGTCTGATACAACGGAGAAAATGTCTGTGACAGACATTTTTTGACTGATACAACGGTAAAGCCGTTGTAACAGACGATTTTCGACTGAGTCAACGGAAAAAATGACTGCGACAGACATTTTTTGACTGATACAACGGATACGCCGTTGTTACAGAAAAAAAATGACTGCGCCAACGGAAAAAAATGTCTGTGACGGACAAAATATGTCTGTGACAGGCATAAAATGACTGTCACAGTAAAAATTATTGTCTGACACAACGTTTGCAGTCTTTTACAGACATGTTTGCAGTCATTTGCTGTCAATCTCAGCCAGTGACAGACGAAAAAGACTGCAACTGGTATTTAAAGTCATTTTTTTAGCCAGCAGTGTAAGGAGTGATTTGAAAATTTCAGTAAAGGTGAATTTTTTAATAAATAGTCCTATCTTATTTTTGTGTGTATTTTTGCTGCTTTCGGTTTACCTTTGATCTATTAATATTTAAGTATTTAAGAAATAGTCTACAACAAAACAGCAACAACATAACGAGAATGAGAACAGAATCAATAGTCTACAGATGGGAACAAAACCAACAATATACTTTAGGTGCGAACCAACCATCTACAGTTGGTGATAACACACAGTCTACTGATTAAAATAGAATTCCCACTCTTCATTTCGGACAGAGCACACAATCTGGCAGCATAACCCATAATCTCAGATGGTGACAGGGCCTACAATCTATAGCTGGTGACAGACAATAGTCTGCAACTGGTGATGGAACCCACAATGTACAATCTACAAGACAAAACAAACTATCAACAGCTGGGGCTGAACCCATTCTATAGCTAAAGTCATGTTCCGCATGAAAGCACAATCTACATCTGGAAACAGAACCTACAGACGGTTACAGAATGCAGTCTGCAGCTGGTGACGGAACCCACAATGTACAGTTGAGACAGAACACACAACCTACAAGTCCACAATCCACAGCTGGGACATAACCCAGAGTATATAGCTGGAAACAGGACCCACAATCTTCATATATGAATCGATACACAATATACAGATGGGAACATAACCTACACATTAAATAACCCGTAACACAATCTATACCTGTAAATACAACACAATATACATCTGTGTTATTTCCAATGTATATATTCTAACAGACATTTTGTTGATCAATTCAATAGTTTTCCATACATAACGAGATCTATAACGAAAAAATAATGTAACAAGAAGAATTGAATTTTTACAATACTATATCCCGCAGATTTGTTTCTCTAAAAAGGAAATTTCAGTCTTAGAAACGGTAGAATCATTTGCATACTTACATTATCATAGAGCCATTTTCCACAGGACACCAGGCACGAATCAGACATCTCTTTAGTATCATAAACACCATTCAGAACACCTTCAAAACAAATGATTATGTGTCTGCTTCATTTTTCAAATTTTCAAATTTGGTAGTGTTTGAGGGCAAGTTTCAAGTGTTGATTTGCAGTGGAAACTACTATGAATAACGTCTCACTAATTCTTTTTGACATCCAATAATTCTTTAAACCGGTCCTCGGTGGCCGAGTGAATAAGATTGTTAGTCATCTTCTATTAATCACGTGGTCTGTCAACTCTGTGGTTGAGTTTAACTGAGGGAAGGGTGTACTGGACTCAAGTCTTAATTGACAAGGATTACCAGTATTCCAGGTGGGTAGTTGTTGGTGGGTACTTCGGCTTCCTCCTCCAATAAAAACTGGACACCACTATAAAGTCGAAATTGTCAAGTGGCGTTAAACGCCTTTCAAACAACAAAAACAATAAACTTAATTTAGGACTTTTGCTAGGCGATCATTAAAACGCATTAAGTTATTTGCTTATGATAATCTGGGATGATCAACTAAAATACTATAATAACCTGTATACAAAATGGACAGAAATAAATTCCTATCAACTATTACATGTATAGGCTGTACTTATTAGAAGTGGACTGGGACCATAACGTGAGGGTTTGCCCAGCGCGTCCACAGTGCGGATAGTTGACGCCCTCTCGTTGTCAGCTTACAGAGCAGTAACCCTGACACCAAACCCTACTCCGGGGTAAACGTGACTATAGAGAGTGCCACGCTCCTTGCACTATAAACAGTCCTTTTGTAGATGTTGATAAGAGTAGGCTCGTTGTAGCCGCTACAAAAAGCTATATTGTCCACCCCTACCCATTCTACATACTTTTCCAGGTAGCATTCAAAATGTCCAATCTATCTCGAATTGATTGATTGTTTACTTATTCTGGTCCTGAATACAGCAGAAAAACTACTGGCTAGAGGTAAACAACACACCAAATCATATTAAGCAATATTAAAAATGGAAATTAAACATTATTCATGTAAATTCTAATGAATAAATTATATAAACCCATTAAAATGGATGTTAACAGACCTCTATTCTTAATAAATTATTTTTAATTAACAACTGAATCTCAATGGTTTTATCTCAGCCACGAGATAAAAAAATTGTTAATGGAGCTAGATTATTGTAGGTTTAATTCTCTTGTTTTCTTATTTCCAATAAAAAGATAATGAATTATCAGAAAATATAACGAGCAAAACCAGCCGAAGAAAAAGAGGTAAAGGACAAGGAACAATTACAAGACGGATTAAACAAACATACAAAAATAAACAAAAACCAAGACACAAAGAGTAGCCCGATCCAAAAGAAAACCATGGCTGGTTTCATTTGCTTCAGATCAGTAAGCAGTGCTGCCTCGAAATAGACACTCATTTAGTTACTTTTTGTCATGTCTAGGAAAACGTAAAGACCAGAATAAACAAAAACAATAAACAGCGAAAAATTGAGTGATAGTTAAACCATAACGATTAATTATATCATGGTGATGGCCAAAGAACTTCTGAGAAACATTAGTCTAGAAACAACAATCCCTTGTTTGAGTAGGTAAGCAGTCATCAGCAGTGCCGGTCTAGAAAATGGAAAAACCGATCGCAGGATCTAGCATAAAATATTAGTTGAACTGTACACACCATATGCCGGAGCTGCTAGAACGTTTCTCTTGATGAATAGAAAGTTTACAGTCTCATTTGTATTGTTTTCAGTTGATCTGTAGAGGTAACTCTAACAAGAGGCTGACCTAAGTGTATTGGTGTTTTTTTTATTAATTTCAATCTCGCTAGGGAATATTAAATACATATAGTGTGTGTTTGTGTACTACTGATTTTTGCCATCACCTTAGCGATTAAAGCAATCGGTCTTCAACTCCAACAATTGAGGGAACAGTAGATATCCTACAGATGTACCGACATTTATGGCACTAGAAAACTTTTTAACTTATTAATGATTCCATATCATAAATAACCAGCAATTTTGAGGTAAAAACAGCACATCTGGACATACTATGCAAGATAATTTGTGTACTGAAGACTGAGGTCATTGCACAAAACAAACATCGTGCGCTCACATGAACACATATATTAGGAATCATTTTCAAGAAATAATTTTTCTCTAGTTAAAAATATCACTAAGTAACAAAACTAATTACAGCTAACCATTTCCAGTTGGCAGTATATCTCCTGCTGTACAATTTGAATCTGTTGTGCATGAAGCTCCAAGAACACTTGAATCCTTGAAATATTCAATTAAAATCCTTTAATATATAAGTATGTGTGTTGCCTTTTTACATCAAATATCATATTTCCAACAAACTTGTACATTTGCAATATCAGAATGAAACATGTATTGTGCAGTGCATGCTTTTGTTTATCTACGGTTAATAGTGTAACAAAAAGTAAAAAAAATGACATTATTTTACATGGTTGTATATTATTTTGCATATCAATAATTATCGGATATTATTTTTACAATGATGCCACTTATAATTGTTTGAATAACCATGCTTTGTCTTAAAATTCGCTCCAATTTGGCCAATAAATTTAATTATGTAATTTGGCATGTGTTCTTGTGATCAAGATAAAGTTGCATGAGCATAATGTTTTCTCTAATTTTAAAATATATATATATATATATATATGTAAAACAATACGTCAAAGTGATTGTTACTAGGTCAGGTATGCAAGAACTCTCAGTGAGTACTGATTACTACAACGTTACCAATTTCTTCGGGATAAACTTGTACACCGATACTACAAAAAAGACTCACCCGCGTATAAGACAAAATTTGCAATATATTCCATTTCATACTTGTTGACAAATTTTCTCTTTTGAAAATATGATTGCATATAGATTTACCAATTTTTGAATTCAGTACACAGTGTTTGTGCTGCGATGATTACTGGATACACTTAATACTAATTCGTGGTGTATTATAGCAAACCATTTACATCAACACACCACTATAGTAACGAAAGAGGGAAGCTTAGCATGCCATGCAGCCTGGTTTAAGCTGTTCAAATGCCGGTACTCAGTCAGGACCATTTCAGTAGTTGCTATAGTTTTGGTTGTCAGTTCTCAAGTTTGCTGGTTTCTTGGAATTTGATTTGTGGAATTTTTTTCACAGTTTCTTGGTGTTCAATACCTTCATTTCTATTGGTACTGCACATACCTCTGGACAAATTGCTTCAGACTGCCCTGGTGTTTCTATCAAGTTTGTAACCACGAAGAAAGCATTATTGTCCTAAAACGTTAAATAGAGAGTAAAAGCAGCATTAAACTTTATTACCAACAAAGAAACAAAACATACTACATGCGGCAAATATGACCTAAAATTTTGTTTGAAATAATCATCACTGAATGAACTGACAAAATGTCTAACCTCTCGCCTTTTTCCGATTTGCAAGGTCTTTAATTAATATTCCCCATATATAGAACATTTTAATCATTGATTTAAAATGCTTCGTAAACCGACATTTGATTGACAACTTTAAATAAAGCAACCCAACATACACAAAATTAAGTGTGTTGATCACATGACCTATATTTATGTTAAACTTCGAATTGTTCCTCGATGTCATCGCAGTTTTATTGCTTAAATTGTCAAGAGTATTTGTTAAAATAAAATTATAAATTCTTCACCTTTTTAGTAATAATGGTAAGCAGAATTCAAAATAATATATCACTATTTACATAAAGGAAAAAATAATGATAGTTCTGTAAACGATCGAATTCATCATATAACCTTCCAAAAAAATTGTTATTCAAAATTGATCTAAAATTTCGGTTGAAATATTTAGCACTAAATAAAACTGACAAAATGTCGAACCTCTGTCTTGTTTTTTTTAAACTTGATTTTGCAATAGTTCCTTGACGTCATTGCTGTTTTTATTGTTAAAAGTGTCATGTATTATAGGGTAAATTAAAGGAATATCTGAACAAGTTAAGGTCTATTTACATCATTACGGTTCAACATGCATAAACAAAACCAAAGCAGGTTATATTGTTTAGCATGGAAATAAACGTGACACATTCCTCAAATAATGTTTATTTTTTACGTTTGCTGTTTTCAGAACCCTAATTCGAGGTTTCTTTTTACATTCCTTGTCAAAAAAGTTCAGGTTTATAGAAAACAAATATTTTTTATTGTAACATTTAACGCTGTTAAAATTTTATTTATTTACCTTGTGAAGAATTCAAAACAATATTAACTAGTTTACATATTTTGAAAGAAAATGAAAGTTCTGTAAACCATTAAATATATTATTTCCAAATAACTTGCTTAATAATCCTATTAGTACTTAGTCTTAGTCTTAAAACGTAAGTTATTTATGAAGCACAGTTTGCACTCGAGAAAAATATTAGTATTGCTGAAGTACCACATGATTTGTTTAGATTAAAACTCATAGGAAAAAAGAATCGAAGACGTTTAGTTAAGGACAAACAAAGCCATGGTGAAACAATAGAGGAGACAACAACAATACAAAACAACTTTGCACAAGCTAATTTCAACAAATTAAGTAACCAGAAACCCACTTTAAACCTGAGGTGAGTCCATGTTTTTAGGAAGATTAAGCAACTACCGCTCCACGCCTGGAATCCATAGTATCACTCGTATTAAAAACCAGTACCTAGTCACATCCGTGGGTAGTCATAATCCACTAATCCACCCAGAAAGAGATGAAGTGGTTACGACAAACAGAATAATGATTATTTATGATTTGTGACACAGATTTTCCTTAACGATGAACTGTCATGATGGCGACCTTACAATTGTTAAAATGATGCCTTTAATTTTGTTATTGTGAAGCCTATTAAGTAGCTTTTATGTCAGAAGACACCTTTATCACGGAAATACAGGCTTTTGAATACCTGATCAATTGATATATGTATGCTCCGTAAAACATTATTTCTGTAATGTTGTCCCACAAAATGGATAATTCACCATAGGAACTTTTTTTTTCTATTTACTTATTTTTCTGCTGATTGTTTACAAAATGAATGAGCTTATCAACCGAGGGTAAAGGGAAGACAAATGATAATTTGGCAAAAACAATAATCTTTTATTTTGTGCCTTGTTGTAATTGTTGCCAAGGTTAGATGACCCAACTTTAAATGATAATGCACAAACAAGTTATAAAATATTACTCCTTTACCTGAAGAGGGACGACATATTCAGAAAAATCCCACACTGATGTTGTGATACCTGGATATTGTGATTGGTTGACATAGGCCACACCGTTCGGTTTTTGTAGTTACAACACTCTGCACGGAATCAAACTCCTGATAGCCTTTCTTCAATACAATAACATATCTAAAATTGAACTATTTATAAACTGTACTGAATTTTAATTTTTTCATTGCAGAAAAAACATGGTAAAAATGAATAGTGTTCAGCTTTTCTGTGAAGTGTTTTCCAGTGTTACAGGTCTGAACATATGAACATATGTGAACATTATACTTATCAAACATACTAGTCTATATTTTTATTGTGCTAGCAACTTTAACTTAACCCTACCTAAGAGATCACAATATTTCCGCATAACCAAATTATCATGGTGGTGGATTTTATTCATGTGCACTATTGTGTTATTCTTCAATGCAGTGAACATTTTTGATTTAGAATTAGAATAATGTCAACAATTTGTGTAATTTTTAATTTGAAAAAAAGATCAACACACAACCAAGAGTTCTACGCGGTAATATATTACGGTTTTTGTTTCCATCCTCGGATAGAAAATATTTTCTAGCTAATTAAGTCTGTGTTCTCGTACGATTTATTTATTGTTATATAAATTTAGTGCAAGTTTAAGTGATTGTTTATGCCAGTTTTACAATATATATGACCAAATATAACCAACGTACCAGGAGCATTAGTGGCTGATTGGTCATCGAGTGGTAAACCTAAAATATGTCTTCGTTTTTACAACTATTAAAACATGTAAATGGAAAGACTGCCTTCTAGCACATTGGTAATACAAATATTTTATTTTATCTGAAATTAAGTATGTATTTAGTCAAAATCTGAAAAAATATCGATTGATACAAGCTGTGTGATAAAAAACCTTGTATCATCTATATATGTGATACAAGATGTACTTTTGTCGGAACTACTTCTTGACGTCACAATGAATGATATAACCAATGATTCGTTGAATGACTTTCATTCTATGAATGAAATATGACGTCATAATGCGTGTGACGTTAGGTGCTATATTTTATAAACAACTGCTTCGTTGAATGTTAAATTTTAAATTGTAAAGATTCAGTTTTGTTCTGCTCTTTGTATACTTCTTAATTTTAGATAAACTTATTACATACATTTAAGTTTAGGTACAACTACCTCCATCACGTCTCGACAGTTGCATACATTCCGCATCACAACTCGACGCTGCGCGTCTCGTAGTGATACGAATGTACACAACTGTCTCGACGTGATACAGGTAGTTGTACCTACACATAATGTATGTAATGTATATATATTCAATATATTTTGTTACTTAAATCAGCAAATTGTGATGAAATGTTACTACATCGATAGAAATTTGCCTTCTGGTTAGTTTATCCAAGGCTTCTTACCCAATTACATAATAGCCAATGATTAGTTGAACCAGTGTGTTTATCACTCCGACCTTTTTACTACGAATATGAACTATTCTTAGGGTGTCATACTCGAAAAACAGCGAAAAGCACTGGGTAAAATACTTCCACAGGACCCCATGATTGTACTTTCCCTTTACCATTTATCACAATCATGTGACATGTCAATAAAGTTTTGTAAAGTCCTTTGTGGCGGCAGTTTTAATATTTTCTGTAAATACCTTTATCAAATTATATAAAAGTCCCATTCAGTATCTTATTCCATGCAGCTCCTCTAAATTATTGATTAGTGCACTATTATGTCAAAATTGATATCAAAGTAATAAATTATGTTTATAATGTATATAAACTTTATGTCTAAAAACATTTTTACTACTGTAGGTGGGGGATCTCCCGGTATTCCAGCTATAAAGTGACTTTAAATACCAACTTAATTATTTAATGTTCATTATATTATATTAAACCATTGTTATTGAGAAGTAATGTATTTTTTTCATTTTACTATTTATACCCAGCATTCTTAAATATTTCGTTACAATCTTTTAGTTGTCAATCAATGTCGCATTACTGCAATATTTTGCAATTATTTGTCTGATTATTACATAATATTTTATGCTAAACGATGTAAACTACAATGACGTTAGCTTCCTAAAATATTGTTGTTATTGTGTAATATCAATAAATTCATCCATACTAACTGTTATGCAAATATTTAAATAAAGTTTATTAAAGTTTATAATATCTTTAAATCTATCTATGGTATTCAAAGCTGGACAACAAGTGGACTACATTTGAAGAAACTTTCGATCAAACAGTTTATACAGCTCTCTAAATTTGTTTATATTTATAAAATAGATATATATATATATGACTTCTGTTGCAAATAAGATCTGATAATGTAGTTGTAGCAGTTTTGTCATTCATTGCTTTTCATTTCTGATCAAATTCGTCTGTATTGCAGACAATACAATACACAATTATTTGTAATATGAGCGCCGCCCTACTCAAAAATAACGAACAACATGGTTACCAACTGCACAACTAAACAGTCCTCTATACGATATACACCACCGAATCACCTTCCACTTGTCCATTGTAACAATATTCCTTTAGCCAACTTGTTTTCGCCTCCCTATGTTAACACTAATTGTGTACTTTTTAAAGTGAATACAGTACCTTAAACCTAGTTAAACCCACCATTTCTTTAAAAATGCCTCAAGACCATTGCTGTAGTTTGCCGGTTTCCGGACTTCTGATGATTTGTCGATTGTCTTTTGACAATTTCCAATGTGTTCTTATTTAGAAATGACCTTCATTTAAGTGGTGCATAATATAATTCAATCTGAGTATTCCTTGTTGGTTTTGAACAAATGGTAGACTGCCATTGATTTGGATTTTTTACACCTGGAAAAATATCACTAAAGTATTCATATTGAATTTCTGCAATTCTTTTCATATTGCATACAATGTATTTTCTTATTAATATTTTTCCCGACAGCAATGCACAATACCTACTTTCAATTTTGTAGTTTAAGCAATAAGACTATCATGTAACTTGGATATGATTCGTTGTTTAAATTAGGCTTTATGACACTTTTAACAATTTTAGCTATAACATTGAGTTAAGTTTTCTTAGAGTAGACAAAAGCCAAAGGGTATCTTCATAAGAAAAACTGGCAATACTTCACAATAAGGGTTGGTCTATCATACCTTGTCCAAAGTCATGCGCGAACTCAAAATCCAATTGTTTACACGTCATTTATCCAAAATTGATTGCGTAACTATCCAGACCACTAGTCCCTCGAGCCCCTAACTATCAAATGAAAAATGTGTCAACTTTATAAAATAAAACCCTTTAAATATTACATATATAGATGCTTTAGAAACTCCTAAATTAATGTTTAAGGCAGAAAACAAATTTTCCTGTTATATCAACTTTTGAAAATTTGTAATAGTCATTATGGACCATTTAAAATAAGAAAGAAATAGTGTAAAATAAAATACTATAAAATAGTATATTTTCTAACATGTTGCATGGGAGAGAATTCAAAACAATTATTTTAAATAGTTGTAGCCGACTATATGACTACACGAAACCAATTTGTTGTAATATTGTTTCGATGTGGTACCCCAGCAATTAAGATCAGGTGTGAGAAAAGTCTCTTAATTTGACCCCCTGACCCCCAAACCCCGAAAGCCATTATTTGTGTAAGTTGAAATGTTAAACTTTATTATTTAATGAGCAAACGTTGTGGTTGAAATATTTAGCACTCAAAATGACAAAATATCTAAACTCCCATTTTCATTTTTAAAAGCTCTATTTGTGAAGCTTTTATAAATATCCCTCTACCCCATCCACAAGAATAGAACATATTCAATCAATAATGTTTATATTTTAAAAATTTTACACTCCAACATCCAATCAGCTGCATATGCGTATTTGTCTTTTGAATACTAGCGTATGCTAGCTTATTCTTTCTTAGGGTAAAAAAGCCCTGTGTATTGTAACTTTACCAAATGAAAGTAGCTCTATTTTCATGGTAGTTAAAAATAATAGGACAGCAAAATGACATTTCAAACGTGTGTATTTTTTTCCAACCACATGACCTTAGAACAACATTTCTGCAAAAGAAGCCTCCATGTCTCAATATTTTAATTCTACGTCCTTTCGTTTAACAGTTTTAAGGAAGAGTTTAAAAAATACCTTGTATATATGAATTGAATTGCATACAAACTTCTTTCAAACGTACGGGATAAATTGACACTAAAGCACGGTTGATGAAAGATTGGGCTGAAAGCCAATAAACTATATTGTTAAATTCTATATAACACGTGGTAAAGTTCCAGATCAATTGAAGTCAGCACGGTCAAACCATTATTCATGTAGAAAATTAACAGAACAGAAGTTAAAAATTATTGACCAGTGCGTATTCTGTCTATGATTTCGAAAATTTTAGTTTAGAAAAAAGTACAAGAGTCTAATTTATTGAAAAAATGGATCTATGAAGTTCAGTAATGTCTTAGGAGAGCATCAATACTTGCCTTATTGATGTCTTTGATCACTACAATATACAAACATGTTGTGTGGTTTTATATTGATAACAAATTGTTACTAAAACAGACATTAGTTGGACTTCAGATCGTAGCCATTATGGCAGTATTGAAATATTTCAGGATATTAAAGAGGTTATTGATAATCAAGTTTGTATGATTTATTCAGTGCACATTCACACACAGCTAACGAGTATATCAACAATGATAACAACACACTCGATTCTGCAATATTGCTCTTGAAGATCACGCTAAGAAGAAGGAGTAACAGTTGTGAGGTTTTCACAATTGCAAATTGATAACATTAAGAAAGTCAGCTGATATAACTGGAGAATCCGAGAACTTTATTGTAAATAGTCGTGTAGGTATCAATACAGGTTTAAGTAATCCCACTTCTGTAAATTCTGTTATAAATACATTGTAGGAAAATATTAGCATTTGATTGGCTAGACAATGATTCATTTAGTATAAACAATTTTTTTTCTTCTGACATACTATATTTCTCCGTTGAACACTTACAATATATGTGTTTGTCTTTTTTTAACAATATATCATTACACAAATTGAACTGTTGAGTTAATTCTAATCGTTTAATTCACTTACAAGTATTAACTACAAAAAATATTTTATCCATAGAGGGATAACACAACTTTCATTTTGCATATTTAATATACTGGATTATACCAAACATTTTGTTTTCCCTCAATGGAGAAAATACTTTTGTAATTCTTGAATAGATTATGAGTTGTTTTTACCAGCAGTATAATTTTATCGTATTCATGTATTAAGATAATAACACATGCTAATTTGCTGAGATTTTTGTACAAATGTTCCAAGTTGTAGTGCTATTTCAGAAAACAGGGGTATAATAATTGATAGTGATATTGTAATCAGTGGCGACAGTAAAATTGTCAACCCCACACGGGCAGCTGAACAAACCCAAGTTTTTATTGACAGTCTGGACACAAACAGACCTGAAGAACTGAATAAACTCGATGGTGTTGTCTCTAGTAGAACATTAAAATTGCAAAGGATATAATAGAAGATTTTAATAGAATAATGCAGTGTTATTATCAAAGCAAAGCTAAAATGTCTTAAAAACTGTGTTTAAAGAGCACGCTAATTAGAACATTTCTAAGATATAGTTTCCAAGAGTAAATAACACAGTTTTGTATTAGTCAACCTTTTAATGGGGCTTTTCCGCTATTTTCGTTTCAGAATCGTAGTTTAGATACTTCATAATAGTATTGTATTATCAGCTGTTTTTTTCGGCCTTCCCGCATTTCTATATTAGGTGAAAGTTTAGATAACTATGTGAAATATAATGTTTTAACTTTTTCTAGCACTTTCAGGAATTTCTATTTTAGTAAAAATGTTACTATTCCAAAATACAATCCGTTGAGTTATTTTATTGCTGTAATCCGAGAAAAATGTTAAGTACAGGATGTTTAATGGTATTTGTCGTAAAATCAATGCCATCTTCTACTATGTCTTCAAACCTGTTAACGCTCGAAACATTGTTAGAATTGCAAATTTTAATCAGGTTAGGGAAGTTAGTTTCTTATTCCATTGGTGGGCGTGCGATAAACCATCACCATCAAAACTTCTGTTGAGTGATTGGGGAGGTAATAAACAACACTAAACGTTCTAGTAGTTATATGACTAGATAGTCAAAGTTAAAAGAAAATTATCATACAGCTAACGAATACAACAACTATTGCAGTTAACCGTATCTGACACTTTCAATGAAAAAGAATATTAGGTTCTCCATACGTTTTGGGGAAAGACCGGTTGATCTTTCACGAGTGGTAGTAATTTTATGTCTTTTCACGAGTGGAGGGCAGAGGTACGAGCCAAAAGACATAAAAATTTCTATCACGAGTGAAAGATCACACGGACTTTCCCAAAAACGTATGAAAGTACCTATGTCTTCCGTAAACCAACTTTCACATCGATGTAACCTATAGACTCTCCATTGTTTTTGACTTTATTGTCTCTGACGTCAAATTAGAATCGACCATTTACGGAAGAATTTATATGTTTACGGTGTGGTAGATCAGCGTAAAGAAGATATTGAAACTTTGTTAAAAAGTTATGTTCCAGTCGGACGTCTGAACCAATATAAGAAGGTTGCACGAGTTACTGACCATTGTATTCATTATGCAACTGCCGAAGATAAGTTTTAGAATAGGCTAATGTTATAACTGATAAAAATGAAATATTGCTCGTGATATTCCGCTAAGTGTGTTTACTTGTTATGATTAACACTTCTTTATATACCTGCAAAAAAAGCATAGAATTTGAGGTGATAACTACCAAACCGTGATTATTTTAAAAGCAGTAATATGACCCTTTTATAGTATAAAACAGACCTAGTGATATGTTTTAATTATTTCGAGAACGCAATATTAATCAAAATATCAATACTAACTCGTATAATTCAAAAGTTTTCTTGTTTAAAGCAACCGGTCTAGTAAAGGTGGGTATGTAAACGGACATTCGAACAATTTGAAATAATACTATTTGTTCTGTTTTATCCTCGTCTAAATTCGTATTGTTTATTTCTATGACAAAAGCTACAAACACAGTAAACGTAAAATAAAAACAATTTCTAGCTGCAAAGCTGACATGACTGAACATAGTTAGCGCAAATGTACAAGTACAACGCTGGACTGGAACTTTACTTTTAGTAATGTTATTTATTGTAATATTATGCTTTTCTGGTGTGTTTTGATACTTGTCCCTTTCGGCAATTAAAACTGTTAATATTTATAGAGTACCTCATATTAAACTACTCATAGCAGAGGTGGTGTGAATGAATTGGTTTTATCGTTTCTTTTCTTTTATATTCGAACATTAATTGTGTCTAGTTTCAAACCAAATTTCGGACCATGCATTTGTAAATACACAACTTTCGTCCTTATAGACAAGTCGGTGATGGACTTTACAGTTATTAGAATAAACAGTTTAAAGATAGGTGTTTGCTTCTTTGAATTGTGTTTAACGCCACTTTCAGCAGTATGTCATCTATATTGAGGCGAAGAAAGAAGCTGAAGTAACTTAACTACAACAAACCATTGTTTGAGAAGCTTGACAGTCAACATCAGTGTCCAGTCTAGAAAATCGGAATACCAATTTCAAAATCTAGCACAACGTACAAGTTGTGAGATGTTAACAGCAAAGGCATGTGCTGCTGCAATAGAGCTATTGATGAACGGGAAGTTGACTATTGGAAATTTGCAGTTTGTCAATGTTTTTCTGAGACTGTTTTCAAGAAGTGCGTCTTAGTTAGTGTTTTACCGAAGTGTGTCTGAAGTTGAATTTCGCTTTGGAAGATTACATGTAAATAGTCATCGAATGTAGCATTGTGACACGACACCTTTTATATAGTGGAATGTGAAATTAAAGTTCCGTACCTGTCAGTGTCTTTTCTTTCTTCTTGAGTTTGTCGTCAAGAAACTCGGCATCTTAAGTATACAAAAACAGGTCGGCGAGAAAATGAGAACAATCAGTACCGATCAGATTTCCAATAATTTGGTAAAATGCGATGACAAATATGTTATCAATTAAACGTCTAACAATTGACAGATTTCAACTTCAGTGACTATATTTTGTTATGTACAATGAATCATTGATATAAAAAGTAGATTTTGGCGTAATTAGTTATCATGTATTAACATTTGTTAACAGAACTAAATAAGAAGTTGGTCATAGTAACTAAATTTGTGAAAAAACTAAGAGGAAAAAAGAAATGTTTGAACGTCGCTTGAAACAAGAACTTGACAGTAACGGCAATATGATGCATTTTCTAAAAATAGCAAATCAAAAACTGTTTCATTCTAGATTTATAGAAAATTTATACGTTTATATCCGACACGGACTCAATATCATGTTACGATATATTCAGTAAAACGGAACGTAATTTTTGTTTTGAAAAACATTTAAACAGACTTTGTAATCCAAAATTAGTTAACTACCTACAGCTGATGGAATTTTTTAACGTACAAGCCAATACTTGATGTATACAAGTCACGTATTACTAAAAAAACATTAAGTAGTGGCCACCTTATATGGTCGATACTCTGTTATCTTGAGAAACAACCGACTGGGTAGTTTTCGCCATGATAATATCAACTAAGTCAATTAATTTGTATAGCTCTAAGAGGTTTGATCTTACGCGTCATTTTACGCTAAAGCTTAGTTTGTACATTATGTACATATATTTGCGTATGACTGGCAAAAATAATATAATAGTCGGAATAAGATGAATGTGATACCGTTGAAATTAGATTACAACAATTTTTTCCTTGAAAACCCCCCAATCCCACGCTGTTAATAAAAAATACGTCTGCTGATAAATAAAATTTAATAGGTCAAATATGTTCCTTTTTGAAGACAAAGATGTATACATCTGATTTATTTTTGTGCCCCAATTACGGTCTAATGTCTTATGCTTGACGAAGAAATTACATCTAATTATTCCTTTCATCAGTCGGTCAATATAGTATTTGTAAAAACTTACACAATACAAATAGAATGTAGACCAAGAATAAGACACAACACTTTGTACAATTACATAGTATAGGTCATAAATGCAATGTACAATACAATAAATGATAATGTCTTAACAAATAGTGTGCTAAGCATTCCGTTATTATAACAGATAACAGAAGAAGGGCGTAGTTTCCGAACCTTTTAAAACCAAGCCAACAGTTTCATATTGGTTAGAAATATTGAGTTAAAGTCTAATTTCTGTTTGAGATTAGGCGAAGACTTATCAGTACACTGTCAATATGGTTCACTGATCCAAGAGATTAAAATTTGTTTTGATGTCATAAATCATATATTTGTGTATTGGAACAATATCAACATCAGGATTTAAAGGTATTATATCTTATAAAGTTGACTGATATGGACAATGTAATGGAGACCCTGTTTGATTCTCGATATTTACTGGATAAAAATTAACAGGTTAAATTAGGTCACAGAATCTTTTATCAGCATTGTCTCAAAACAAGTTATAAATGTGTGGATTTGTCCAACTTTTGTATCAGAGAAAATAATTGCAATACCAGCCCTTTATTTGCCAACTTTATTTCCACATTTTTAGCTATACATAGTACTAGTAGCTTATTTAAAACTAAAACAAATCCCTCTTAGCTTCGTTAACTCTATATAATATAATGTTAGTAAAATATTTTGTTACAAAATATATAGATATATTACTTGTACGGTTTTGATAAAATATATAAATTAAAACATCTTTCAGCGATTTTTTGAAAATATTAACCCTTCATACTATGGCATACTTTTGAAAAGGTACTCGGATACGTTTTATTTGTATTCAAGCTGTGCATTTCCTCACTAAAATTGTTCGCACTGGGACACTAAAACTATTATATTAAACTGATAAAGAAAAATTATATTAAATATCCCAGATTCTTCCATTGTTCGTCAGCAGAGTCAAAATCTTAAACATTGTGTTACTTTTTCAGTAGGAATTTCCTAATTTTGAAACAGCTTAACAGTTATGGCTAAACTACAACTCATACCTACAGTCAAGACTTTTTCGATCCATTTTAAACATGATCAGTAAAAATATTAAAACCAAATATCATATTTCATATAAAAATCTTAACTTTTTTATTAGATAATTAATATGGTTTTGTTTGATTAAATTGCATTTAACACCACTTTTTTCAATTTTTTAGCCGCATCGTGGCGTCCACGACCTTCGGTTGCAAACTGGCAATCCTTGTCAATTTTTTATATCACTCGTAAACTTCGTCTGCAGCGGGTGATTTCCAGTTCGGCAATCTCCGGTCTGAGCGGGAGGAAAGCACGAGGAATTAACACCCGGTGTTATGAGAATCAGAAGAAATTAACACATGGTTACTGTCCATTTTTGCATGAAGAATAATAATAGACGATTAACTACGTTAACCACTCACCCACCGAGGCCCCTAATAAATATGAGTTATTCCAATTTATTCCTTACTAACGCTACATTATTGACAATGATTGGTTACAAAAATATAACACTACCATGGATCAAACCGATAAATCACATTCCTCTCGATATAAGACATATAACACACTCTTGACCTGAAATTGCGTTCACATGGCAAAATGAAGTTTCACATTTTCAGTGTTTCAGTATAATATAACGCATACTGACTGTAGTAGAGGGTTTAACGTTGACTACGTCTCGGGTGATACATGTATATTTGCTCCGGTTGAAACTCTAGCGTAACACCATCTACTACACGAAGAATGTGTATAATATTTAACTTGGAAATTATTTGTTGTCCAGGTTTGTACCAACATGCGTCTTCAATACGAGCGTAAAAATCTGAAATTTTTTTGTTAAAAAGTCATTAATACGGGTACAAAATTCAATGTTGTTTTTAATTAATTTTTATGTATTTGTTATATCTTTACATTGTATTAATAACTATTAGTCACAAACTATATTCTTGTCTAAAACTACATGACGCATATAGAAATAGAAAGAACTATCAAACTCTTCGTCAAATTAACGAATAGTTTGAAATGCTCGACTGTAGGAATACGGAAATACTATGGAAACTTTCACTCTACGTCCAGATAATTGAAGAACAGAAGCATGGAATTATATGCACTGTACGACTTCTTGTCACTACGGATAAGGAGCGCTCAATTCCAATTTTAATTGACACGGATTGCCAGTTTTCCTAACGAACGTCGGGGATTTTCTCCTGGTACTCCGGTTTCTTCCCTCAATAAAAACTGTACCCATGATAAAGCAAAAGAATTGCTGAAAGTGGCATTAAACACCATTCTAACCAAACCAAACTGTGTCAGAAATTTATGGAATTGTGTGAACCGTTTAACTATGTGTCAGAATAATGGAATGGTGTGGATTATTCTACACCTTATCATAATAAAAGAATTGCATTAACTGCTTGACACAATGTCAGAATAACGAAATGGTAGACAGTTCGCCTTACAGAATATTAGACAGATGTGTTTACGACTTCATGTCAGTATAAAGAAATGCTGTGGACTGTTCGACTCCATGTCAGAATAATAGAAAGGTGTCGATAACCTCGTGACTTAACAATCAATTAAACATATGGACAGATTCTTATTCGTCGTCTGTCCGACTGAAAAATGTATCAAAGAATTTAAACCACCGATTCAAAACAGATTCTACAGTTTCACGGTGACATTAACTTGAATGATATTACAGAGCCTGACAAAATGTGAAAAAAGTACTTGTCACAATTTCTAAAAAGCTCAGTCAATGACTCGATGTTGCGGTGTTTGATCCATATTTCAAGAAGGAAGGGGCGGTTGAAACCTCGATGAAATTCCGAAATTTGCTATGTTCACGATTGTCCGATATGGGGATTTATAAGATACTGCGCTGCTACAAACTACAGAGCGTACCAGATAAATCAAAATGTTTTTGTGTAATGGCAAAGCAAAACATGGCTGAAGCAAAAGACCAAAGAAAATAAGGGACGGACGGATTTACAAGTACAAATCCAATTTGCCATATTCTTTAAAGTGCTAAAAATATTCCTCTAGGATAAGGAAACTGCCTTCTTTATAGTACAGACTCTTCTCATTTGCAATTTGTCAGAAAAAGTTTTAATTTCCAGGGACCGTGCTGCATGTCGTTTTTGTCAAAGTTGCCTAAGATAATGTACTTAATTGTGACATTATATACATGGCGAGTATTAATGGTCAAATTTCTGACAGTTGAACAACTTGGCTAGTATAATTGTGTTCATATTCCAATGTCAGGATGAAACATTTACATATACATTTACATATATACATTTGAAGGTGACAAATATGCATGCTTGAATGTCTAACTTTCTTTGTCTGTTCTGGGAATAACGATAACAGATTATCTTCTTTTTGTTGAAACTAGAACAAACTTCCAAATATAAATTCAAAAGCATTAGACTGATTCCTCTTCATTGAGGATGGCCATCTTTGTACCATGTCATTCTCAAAATTATCTTTCAATTTGACATGCTGTGACATTGAATTTAATTGTGATGTTCGTTCAACTATCTCTTTAATATAAATTGGTCTCGACTATCATTTTAGTTCTGCTTTTAAAACACTTTGTATATTGTTTGCTTTTATGAGACCTGTTACATGGAAAGATCTTTATTAGGCTACAGATGATTTCAATTCTTAAAATATATTATTGCACTCTGAAACTAGAAACATGGAAAAGTATAGAGTCAAGACAAAATAGAGGATGAAACAACAGTAACCCTGGTATATTGTTGTATGTACATTATTTTCAATCAAGATATTAGTTTTAAAACTGATTTATTTTCAATATTTGGGATCTGAGTGGATAAAGAACTTGAAGGACTATATTCATGTCATTAAACATTGTAAAAGTGTCTAAAATGTGGATCTTTTCAACATTAAAGGCTACCATTTAGAAAGCTCGAGAATATCTGGTATAATGAACTGTAAGAATTACAATGTCTGATATCAACTACACTATAAAATATTGTTTGACATAGTTTCTGACAAAAAGTCCATTTTAAATATAAAGATTTCTTCTTAGATTTTTTTGTTTTTCAACACTGAGACAATTGTTGCAAATTGTTTTATTACTCTGAATTTGTCTTAAGTTCTTTGTCTTCTTGTAGATCAAGCCTGCAGCAAAAACATCAAATATTATATTTTCCTATCACTGCTAAAGTATGCAGTAAATATGATACACTTACCTTGTACTTTTGCCAAAAACAGCCTACCTATCTACTTAATGCTGCAAATAAGGGTCAAACTGAAATATTTGTAAGTGTGACAGTACTGTCTGTCACCCTATTTTATTGTTAGTAGTAATTACAGTTTCAGACTATTTAATCTGCTTAGACATGAGGCCTGCAGCAAACCATTAAATATTCGATCTTCCTATGATAAAAAGTATGCATAAACATTATACTTATACCTTGTATTTTTGCCAAAAATGGAAATGCATACCTGCCTACTCAGTGCTGCAAATAAGGGTCGGGTTTGTACAAACTGAAATACTGTTAAGTGTGGCCTGTTGATTATAACAGTATGCATGCATTCAGTCTTAAATATAATAAGTATTTACGTGTGATTATCATCAGTTAGGACCTACGGTCGGATTATTCTGCGTAAACAAAGAGGCCAAGAGCACTGTTTGCTCAATTATTCCTTAACCTTTAATCTTAATTTGCTATTTTACTTCTGTGAACCTTCTAAACATGTTACATATTAGCTACTTATATATTCCACGTGAGTTACAGATGTTCATTCGTGTGACGATGTGTTACAAAAAATATCTAAAGCAGCTTAATATCATTTTTACGAACAAAACAACGTGAATCATTTGTGCAAGGATCCGACTAAAAACGTGGATAGCAGGCTATATAGATGACGTGTAGACACGGTAAGCTTTATACCATGAGAACCTGCCACGATTTTTTTTTTATTTTCAAGGTCGCAAATAGAAGTCAGTGCTTACTGTGATGCTAATAATATTAACCTTTTCTTAAAATAGTTGAAACATTGCTAAATAATGCATATAGATGAACGATAAACAAAGAAATGGTTACCACTGATTTACCTACCAATTGTTTTCATCATTAACACACTAAGGATGTTTGGCATGCCGTGAAACCTAGTTTACATGTCTGTGCCAAGTGTGGATTATTGCTATATTTTTGGTTATTAGTTGTTTGCCGGTTTCTTGGACTTTGATTTGTAAATTTCTTGACAGTTTCTTGGTGTTTGGTATTTTGTTAATAACTTCATTTATGTTTACAAACTATACAATATTGCTAAATCCGTATCATATGGTATATCAACCATCTGTTTTACCGACCTTTTGGCCTTGTGTTGACATGTGGTGTCGCTGATTGATAAAGCATGTGCTAGACACAATTTTATACAATTACTGACTTTGATATAGGTTACTATCAGGATTTCTCAACCAAAGAAATGTAATATTCACCGGGTCGCTAGTCACGACTTCGGGGAAATATGAGATTTTCTTGAGTGAACAAATGTGTACATGTTCCTTAATGAAGGAAGATAAATGTTTTATTCAACTTTATATCATGTATTGTTTTTTCGGTAATAAAAAAGACGTTTTAAATTGCGTTTTATGCAACAAAACTTAACAAAATTTATTTTCCGTATCTTAACATAAATGCACCCGTTTTTCCTTCCGAAATGACAATTTTTAACCAGAAGTTTATCATTGTCGTCGGCCAATAACGTGGTCGTCTGACCTCATTTATGCATGGTTCACTTTCAGATATGGGAGGTTGACTGCACTTGGGGTGGCACAATAGTACTAGTAGGGGATACGATGTTCTGTATAATATTGTATTGATTTCTTGCACGTTATTGTCCCCACCAACTCGGTGATTTATCAAATGTTATGTTATTTATTCGAGACCAATGAAATGGCTCTATTACTACAATTAAATTATAGTGTTCGACTAAGCACTGTAAAATATATTGCAGAATTATTTGTAAGGGGACTTTTTCATGCTGCGTTTGTTTAAATATTAGTTTCTGTAAACATGTTACACACATTATGTATTCATATGAATAGATTGTTTGAACGTAAGCTACACGTGAAAAATGAATTACGATAAGTATAAAATGACAAATTGTTTTGAACACAAATTTCCATTCATACAAATGTCAATTCATTTTATAGTAACAAATATTAAATAATACTGTAGTTATAATTTGAATTCAATTTTTTTAAATATCGAAAAAATTGCCAATTATTAATAAATAAAAATAAAACACAATTTTTAATACTAATAAATGAATGCCAACATGAGTATTTAATTCATATTTATGAAGAAGAATTGATTTTTAAAATATTATCAGTCATTTATAAACATTAAAACACTCTTTTTAAATATTGAAACCCTTTTAAGAGTTATGAATCGCCATTTTAAAATACGATAAATTTTATTTATTTATTAATAAAATAGTGTACAAACTAATGACTTGATTGTAAGTCACGCGACGTTTTATGCTCTTGGTCATTGTATATTATTATTCAATTAAAAAAAACCCTTTGGTATGCCCAAACAGCTGTGTTCAGTAAACACGATTCGCACAAGAAAACAAGAAAAACACGAGCAAACACTCTTGTCACTGGAAAAACATTATGCAACACCATAAAACATAATCAACGATATAGTCCGTTTTGACTTCAACATACGACTGATCACGGAAACATTTTTTACAAGTGAGCATTTATTGCACAATAAACTAAAGAAAAAAACCTTAGCGTAACATTCTAAGTCAAATAAGGTGATTTTTATTGCATTTATAAAGAGGTTTCCGTTTAGTTTAAGCACAAAACAAGCTAATGCTACATACGTCATGTGAGTTGAATCACGTAGACCATTTTATCTATAATTTTATAATATCTGTAATAAAAGTCATATCTACAAGTATGGAAACGTTTAATATCCCCAACTTTTTATGGAAACACGTGTTAACTTTGTATTTTTTAAAATATTTTTTTAACGTCAGATATGTTATTTTATTTTATTCAATGCAGTTTTACATGTAACAAAAGAAATGCGACTCTTTTAAATTGTCATTTAAACAATTTTTTGAGCTTATGGTTGGGATGATTGATTTCTCAATAGAATACAATTTTAGTGTTACCTCAGGATAATTTAATTGCTTCACTTACATCAACATACTACTTTAGAAGTGTGGTCGACCCAACAAGAATATTTTTTTTCTGAAAAACAGGTATAGTTAACTTATTCTCGCCAGAAATATGCTTGAAATACTGCTCACAGCGCGTGCGTTAAGCAATGATGTTTTTGGTTTCAAACAACCAGTGATCGAAGCCGCCGGTCTGTCATAATACAGGCTAATTGCATGCACGACACAGAAGCGGCCCTTCAGAGAAAGCGATAAACTAATGCTTTAGTTCTTTGCTGTAGCGAATACTGGACCATATTGAATGCTTGTACAAAGATAAGCAAATATATAGTGACAATTTACACCAGAAATATCGAAAAATAAATCCGTTTAACAATTTATTATTTTAAATGTTTTTATAATGAAACACGTGTTTCATCACTTTGCGTTAGATAAAAAAGACTACTTAGCCTATTGATTTAAGGATATTGAGGACTCCGAAGGGTCTGTGGTTATCTTTTAAACATAGACCACCTAAAATCACAACAATATAGGGGAAATAATGCATTGATATTAACGTAAATAGCAGTGTATAAGAAATGTTTACATTATCACAGAGGTGAAACTAGGTTTATATGCAGAGTAATATGCACTGGTAATATGTTACCACTGCTAAGACTGCCAGAGAGTGAGTCACTGGTAATATGTTACCACTGCTAAGACTGCCAGAGAGTGAGTCACTGGTAATATGTTACCACTGCTAAGACTGCCAGAGAGTGAGTCACTGGTAACATGTTACCACTGCTAAGACTGCCAGAGAGTGAGTCACTGGTAATATGTTACCACTGCTAAGACTGCCAGAGAGTGAGTCACTGGTAATATGTTACCACTGCTAAGACTGCCAGAGAGTGAGTCACTGGTAATATGTTACCACTGCTAAGACTGCAGAGAGTGAGTCACTGGTAATATGTTACCACTGCTAAGACTGCCAGAGAGTGAGTCACTGGTAATATGTTACCACTGCTAAGACTGCCAGAGAGTGAGTCACTGGTAATATGTTACCACTGCTAAGACTGCCAGAGAGTGAGTCACTGGTAATATGTTACCACTGCTAAGACTGCCAGAGAGTGAGTCACTGGTAATATGTTACCACTGCTAAGACTGCCAGAGAGTGAGTCACTGGTAATATGTTACCACTGCTAAGACTGCCAGAGAGTGAGTCACTGGTAATATGTTACCACTGCTAAGACTGCCAGAGAGTGAGTCACTGGTAATATGTTACCACTGCTAAGACTGCCAGAGAGTGAGTCACTGGTAATATGTTACCACTGCTAAGACTGCCAGAGAGTGAGTCACTGGTAATATGTTACCACTGCTAAGACTGCCAGAGAGTGAGTCACTGGTAACATATTACCACTGCTAAGACTGCCAGAGAGTGAGTCACTGGTAATATGTTACCACTGCTAAGACTGCCAGAGAGTGAGTCACTGGTAATATGTTACCACTGCTAAGACTGCCAGAGAGTGAGTCACTGGTAATATGTTACCACTGCTAAGACTGCAGAGAGTGAGTCACTGGTAATATGTTACCACTGCTAAGACTGCCAGAGAGTGAGTCACTGGTAATATGTTACCACTGCTAAGACTGCCAGAGAGTGAGTCACTGGTAATATGTTACCACTGCTAAGACTGCCAGAGAGTGAGTCACTGGTAATATGTTACCACTGCTAAGACTGCCAGAGAGTGAGTCACTGGTAATATGTTACCACTGCTAAGACTGCCAGAGAGTGAGTCACTGGTAATATGTTACCACTGCTAAGACTGCCAGAGAGTGAGTCACTGGTAATATGTTACCACTGCTAAGACTGCCAGAGAGTGAGTCACTGGTAATATGTTACCACTGCTAAGACTGACAGAGAGTGAGTAATGGACAATGAGTTAGTCAAGTTCACAGTAGTTACTTCTGGAGAGTTCAAGAGTCCCAGAAAGGCGGTGCGTTCTGTAATGAGTGCTTTGAAGAGATTAACAGAGTAAGTGGGTTCAAATAAATGAGTGTGTGATTTCCCTAAAATAAGCGAAACCTAGATTTAGTGCAGCGTAACTAATATAAACTTAATGTGTTTTCATATGGCTTGAACTGACTATGACACATTTATGAACAATGAAAGCAACTATGCGACCAAATAAGTATACCAAGGTTAAAAAAATATTTGGACTAAACGTACAAAACTCTATTCCTAGACCATAATAAGCAAAACGCGTCATTCGCGTATGTCAGAAATTTTATATATTTGTTGTTACATTTAATTTAAAATGTGTTAAAATAAACCTTAAATATTAAAATAGGACCTGATGTTGATGTATTTTAAGGTAATTTTATCGCGACGTCTACCAAACTTAACACACTAGTGTCACATACAATCATACCACTCAAGAGCCTCGATTTCAAGTGTTTGTACTATCGTATTGTTCAATAAAATTGTCAACAGTACTCGAAATTAACTGGAGAGGGAGTTATTTCAATCGCACCGAAGATTGATAATTGTTAAATAACGAAAAGAGGAGGGGTCACTCTGATCAAACATATGGGTCATCTAAATTTAATCTTTTGAACAGGCGTATCTCTTTTATGGGTTTTAAGCATTGACATTCTTTCATTATCAAGTTGAACCCTATGTTGAGTCTTTTCAAGTGATTTGAAAATGAATTTTCATACGTCATAACATCGAAAAACTGCTGTGCAGTTACTCATACTTAACGACGTATGTGTCGTTTCATACTTTGGGACAACATTGTGTCAGGATAAAAACAGTTAATCTATGTAATTATACATTTTGTGACCAAAACAGAATTGCACGAGAATAGCAAAAACATTATTTTCACAATATTTTATTTCATATTCAGTGAAATGTGTTGGGATGCATATTCATGGTTTGAGATTTTCCTAAACAGTGATTGGATGTTGTGGTCGTCACGCTGATGAACAAGGTAGGACCTTAACTATTCAATAAGAGAGGTTGAGTCAACATTTAGTCTATTGTTTTACGAAGAACGGGGACAAAACATGAAATGATAAAATATAAATAAGAAGCAAATGTCTAGAGATGTCCAGAAAGTAGAAAATTTAAAAATAATTCAGCGGTATCACTAGTCTTGCCAATGTGTGCTGTCTCAGCTGCTCAGTGTTGAAGGTTACATAAAAGAAACGGACATAAGAAATTACATTTTTACCACATTTTCGCTATTAATTTCTAATGTACTTTCAAATAAACTGTTACTTAAAACGGCAAGTAAATCTGTATCGTTTTTGTGATCGCACATCATTGATGTTGTATATTTGTCAATCACCCATTGCACTTGTTGACTTCGACTTATGCAAATTAATGTTCTTTTTATGATAAAACTGCATATTAGCATCAATAAAATATAAGATTTATAATGTTTTAAGCCGAAAAATATAACTACAAGAAGTTTATAAAGAGTGTAATGGTTCGTATAAATGTTCACGAACCTATAACTCACCGGCTTACATCGTAACATATGTTACTGATAAGTAAAAAATACTTATTTAGAGAAAAATGAGAGGGGTCTTGAAAAGTTTAAGATATATATATAAGAATTTAAACAAAAGCAGAAATCAAGTTATGTAGGACTTGTTTACGATGTACTTCCAACTTCATAGTAAGCAATATATCTTTATTCAATAATTTATTTTAATACTGCGTACAATGCCCTTTGTACACTTGCGCTATTCTGCAAATAAACCAGATATTGCATACTGGCATATTGCAGGTTTCTTTGCGTTACAAATACTTGTTAATATATTAGTGTCAGGACCAATTTACTCATTTACATGAAGTGATATATTGGCCCAATACATTTAAGGGCTAATTAGAGGCAGGTACTGCCTACTGGTCCAAAGCATCCGAGTGCACCTACCATGTTTGGGGCGTGCGAGTTATTCACACTTTATGTTTTCATTTTTATTTTGTGTTGTCACTTGACCTTCTGGTGGTGTTGTTCATTCGGTGTCCTTGCTATTTTGCATTTACGTCGTCTTTTGAATTGATTTCTTGACTGATTAGATTATAGTTTAAGCAGTAGAATGTTTCCAATCTATCTGATCACGTGATTTGATTGTAGCGATTCTATAAGCTATTCGCATCTTTTGGAGACCAACCATACTTACCATAAATCTTTAAAAAAATAATTGAGTACAAAGTTTAATTTGCAAGTAATATAAATATATAGCGGCAGATACACTGTTTATAGAACTTATCTCATGAACATTTAGCTGAACGTTTAAACACCCACTAAACACCAATCAGACGTGTACATTTACATAAGGTGTACGCAACAAGTGTTTGACACCCCTTTACATCCTCATAAAGAGATAAATAGTGAATGATATGTATATTTTCTATTTCCATATCATCTTCTTTTGACCATCTGTTGCATCAAGGACGAATATACTTGTAATTGATTATATTTATTTATAAGTAAAGGTGTTATTTTCGGAAGCACACCACGACTACTCAAGTGTGCTCCTAAAATTAGAAATGTTTTCAAGAAAATATTTGTATAAGTAAACTATATTAAAAAACATGTTAGCCATATATGCCTTATTTCAAACGTCTACGATTTTCATCTGTAAAGGAACGAAGATGTGTTCTTTTACTTATAGCGTTCTTCTATAACGGGCCTCATGCCTTTCATATGACAGACATTGACAGACATTGGTTGGATAATAATGTTGTGCTGTTTTGTTTAGTTGAGTAATATTCAAGGTTTTTCAGAATTCTTGTAGTACCATTATTGTTACCAATTTTTTTATCATCCGCATTTCCAGGTGGCGGATATCCCTTTGGTGGGTGGTTGGGTGGTTGGGTGGAGTTAGTGTCACAATACTAAAAGCTTGGCCAAGAACAATAGTGAAGGACGTGTTCGAAGGGTGCCAGTCCTCCTTACCTTACACAATAAAGACACCGTTTGTATTTTTCGAAAAATTAGGTGCATTTTTGCCTCTACGAATTTTTTGTCCTTCCTCTACATTGATTACGTCTAGCGGCGTTAAATGTTGTCCCATTCCATTTCCTTATTTATTTTATTGGTTGTTAACATGCTCCTGTCCTGAATATTGCTGAAATACTGCTAGCTGGACGCTTAACACATAATCAATCAATCAAGCAATCAATCAATCAATCCACGAAGACGTTATTCAGTGCATATTGAAATATTTTTAGATGAACTCTTTGCATTGCAATAAAGTTCTTTATTAAGATTGACCTGAAATAAATGTAAGTTACTGTCGTACTAGTTATACTCTTCACGTCTTTAAGCTGAAGTACTAATCATTTTTACTTATTTATTAAGTACCAATTCATTGTTTATCAACACGTTCATGTATTGTACACCGAAATCTGCATTTTAAACTTCTGATAATCTGAAAAATTTATATCATTTGGATTTATAGCGATCGAGTTCACCTCTCTCCAGTTTTCCAAATTGACATAATGCTTTATCCGTATCTACCAAAATCTTTCATACAAATTATGATACGGTTTGTTAAACCTAAATTAGAAGATGTCCTCACCTTTAGTGTCGTCATCTCTAATTTGTTGATCTCCACGGAGTGTATACTTCACGGCTTTCTCTGGATTTGTTTTCTGTTGACACGGGATTAACAGACGGTGATTCCAAAACGCAAATATGTCCTATACAAATGAAGTTGTAAATGTACATACGTTTGAATGTATCTGTCAAAAAAGAAATGTGGAACTTTAGACTTAAGCTGTAAATTGTCTTGGAATTGAACTTTCCAAGTCAAAGATAACCACTGTAATTGCAATCTAGTCTTCGAACATGCATTTTGTATAATTAAACAACTGTGAATTATATAGACGACAAAAGCGCGAATTTCGCACTGCCCATGGGTCGAGCTATGGACCAGGAAATTTGATATGCACCGAGCCGAACGCGAAGTCTATAAAAGTTTTCCAGGTCCACAACATGGTCCGCGGACTATTCAAATTTGTGGTATTGACACCCGTTTCATTCTATTGTATTTATTGCATTGAGGAACTGTTTCATCACCTTTCCAAACTTCCGGGTTTTCTGGTATTGACTGATAGGTCGCAGGCAATAGAATAAAAAATCGGATCTGACGGATTGATTTGGACTGATCGCTCCAATCCGTCCATTCAACTTCCGGTTAGTAAAATTAATATTTCGAAATGTGAAAATTCGTTTCACTCGCAAATATTAGAAGTATAAAAATGTCAACTGTTATGTCCTCATTGATGGATCGTTTTATCTAATATTAAGGCTAAAACTGGTCTAAAGTTATTAATAAAAAAATGGAAATTCCCCCAATCTATTACTAATGCATCTGTGACGAAATATAAACATTACATAGTGTAACAAAATAATTAAAACAAAGTAAATTTAAAAACGCACACACACAATGACTTTAAAAAAGCATCTCGCGTGCCAAGGCGCACGTCCGTATTTTGAAAGCGGAAACGTGTAGTCTAAAGTTATAAATGATAAATGGAAATCCCCCCCCCCCCAAAAAAAAAAAAAATCTATCACTAATGCATCTTTGACGGCATATAAACATCACATAGTGTCATTTTATTAAAAAATAATTAAAAAAAGAAATGAAAAAAAACCACACACACAATAAATTCAAAAAATGTTTGACCTCGCATGCCAAAGCGTACATCTCGTATTTGTCTTCGAAAAGTTGTATAGCGGAAAAACGAGAAACACGATAAACGTGAAGGCGAAATCGTAACATTTTTCCACTTCGCCTTTTCGCGTTAGCATTATATGTATGTTTGAAGTTTGTTTAACACTATTTTTAAAAAATTATATTAGTTTATATAATATGACGTCGAGTGTTTATTGGGAAGAGCTGGAGTACCCAACGAAACAGCAAAGTTTCGACAGGAAAACTGGTGCTCTTTGCAAATTTATAGGGATGTGTCGAGCACACTATCTCGCTGTAAAAATCAAACATACAACTTGGTGATCAATAATAGGTTACTGCTACCTTAACCTCCGAGGTCGTGGTTTTTTAATTGTAAACGCTTAAAAAGATCATTTGTAGTGGTTTGATCAGGTTTTTTATACCCCCGCTCGACAGAGTCGGGGGTATATAGTGGTCCTCATGTCCGTCCGTCCGTCCGTCCGTCCGTCCGTCTGTCCGTCCGTCCGTCCGTCCGTCCGTTCGTCCGTCCACATTTGGTTTCCGGATGATAATTCAAAAAGTTTACATCCGATTTGAATCAAACTTTGGGATATTGTTATATATCAGGTTGGTAAGAAGCCTATCGATTTTGGGGGAGATCCGTCAAATTTCAAGGTCACAGTCCACGAAAAACGTTAGAAATTTTAACAAAAAAGTTGTTTCCGGACAATAACTCAAAAAGTTTACATCCGATTTGAATGAAACTTTGGGATATTGTCATATATCAGGTTGGTAAGAAGCCTTTTGATTTTGGGGGAAATCCATCAAATTTCAAGGTCGCAGTCCACGAAAAACGTTAGAAATTTTTACAAAAAAGTTGTTTCCGGATGATAACTCAAAAAGTTTGCATGTGATTTGAATGAAACTTTGGGATATTGTTATATATCAGGTTGGTAAGAAGCCTATCGATTTTGGGGGAAATCTGTCAAATTTCAAGGTCACAGTCCACGAAAAATGTTAGAAATTTTTACAAAAAAGTTGTTTCCGGACAATAACTCAAAAAGTTTTCATCCGATTTTAATGAAACTGTAAAATATTCTTATATATTTTGTTGGTAAGAAGCCTATTGATTTTGGTGGAATTCCATCCAATTTCAAGGTCACAATCCACGAAAAACGTTAGAAATTTTCACAAAAGCGGGGGTATCAGCGATCGCTAGATCGACTTTGTCTAGTTTTCTTTGCCACAGTTCCTATGAATTCCGGTGTATAATACTGAACAAGATTTACGACAAAAGCGAAAACATCTATTTATATATTTTATTAACTACCCCATAGTGTCACATGAATTTACACAGAATTAAATAAAGAATAAACTTATGTGCCACAGTTCCTAAAAATTCCGCTGTATAATACTGAATAAGATTTACGACAAAAGCGAAAACATCTATTTATATATTTTATTCACTATATATCTCACTGTGTCACATGAATTTACAGAGAATTAAATCTCAAATAAAGAAGAAGGGGTCTAGTTGGCCGAGTGATCAAGGTAGTTCGTCTACTATTGATCACGTGGTCTGTCAACACAGAGACTGTGGGTTCGATTCTCACTGCAGGCAGGGTGTATTCGACTCCAATCTTAATTGACAAGGATTTTCCTACCGCAATTCGGGGGTTTTCTCCTGGTACTCCGACTTCCTCCCCCAATAAAAACACAATTCAAACAAACAAATAAACAAATAAAGAATAAACTACTGTGTAACAATTCCTAAGAATTCCGGTGTATAATACTAAATACGATTTACGACAAAAGCGAAAACATCTATTTATATATTTTATTCACTATCTCATTGTGTCACATGAATTTACACAGAATTAAATCTCAAATAAAGATTAAACTACTAACAGCGTTTGTATATCGAAGCTTATGAGTTAAAAATGCGAACATGTAAGCGTGATACGAAAATCAATTCTGCTTTCGCATTTTAGCCGTCGCAATTGTTTATTTTACGATTTCTTTTAAAGTCATTCCACAATGAATGATATATAAGTATAAATGGTTTCCTTTAAATTAGGAAGTACTTGAAATTGGTTGATAGGTTTAACAGAGCTGCCCATCGCGTCCTCAGCTGGCGGACATGGGATGTTCTCCCGTTATTTATATATATAGAGATTTTTTTTTTGGGGGGGGGTGGGGGTGGTTCAGGTCATATTAAAATTGCCGCGAACCATAGTGACACGTTTAGAGATTGTCACGCTCCTTGTACGAAAGGAGGACGGGTGTTTTATCCGGGTACTCCGGTTTCCTTCTCAAATAAAAACTGGATGCCATGATATAGCTGAAAAATTGCTGAAAGTGGATTAAACAATATTTAAACAAGCAAACAAATCTAATTGATTTATATTTAACTTATTCTCGTCATGAATAGAGCTGAAATACTCTCGCTAAAAGAAAAGCAAACAATCAATCAATACAATAAGTTATTGTTTAAATTGAATGACGCTCTTTTAAAGACAAGTTTTGAAATGGTTCTGTTTCATCGATATGACTCTGTAATGACAATGTTAAGAATTAAACAATTTTTATCGTTTTGTTAAAAAAATTACTATTTCGTACTGAAACGTGTCTATCTTTAACACATTTTTACGCTTAACCTCAGTATTCGCAGGCAATTCTCCCCAGCGTTATTGGGGCCTAGGTTGCTGATTGGTTAGTCATTTACTAGTTGTCACATGCCTGTCAACAGGTTGCGGATTTTCGAACGACTGCAGATAGGGTGACCCCGTCTCCACTTTAATTGACAAAAGACTGTCGTTTTTTTACCTGTACTCCGGCTTTCTCTGACCCACCCCAATAAAAAATGGACGCCATGAAACAAATGGAACAATCCAGCGTAATTGTATGTATACTTTTTTAAACAAATTTTATTGCCTGTCCAATAAACTTGCGACAAGAATTGCTGTATATTTTACAATACAACTTTTGTTTAGTAAACAATGCGTTTTGATTGACAATGATTGTTTAACAGTTGAACAATTGTTTCACACAATAGTTTTATAATTGTATTTAAAATGTTGTAGACAAATTAAAAACACGCAGGCATACATTTAATTAACTAATAATGATGTCAAAAAGAAGCCACGTTCTTTCCTAAATGTGAAATAAATCTGTTACTAATTGGGGGAGTCGGGTCGGCTTAATATATGACAAAAAATATACATGTAACAGGTCGCAAAAAATCACGAGTCGCGGGAATAAAAAAAGAGAAACAATAATGGATTACGAAAAAAAAACATTTACCTCTTCGTTACTGATATGCCTTAAAAAGAAGTTTTTTGAAGGTTTACAGGACTCGGTTCCCAGATATGTCCTGCTTTAAAGAAATGTGCTTAATTATATAATATAAAGAAAAAAAAATTCTTTAAATATGTTTATTTATTCATTTAGAATGAGACATTGTATTAACAATTCTTCTAAACGCATGTTTTTATTTTATTATAAAAAAGGTATAATAATTGCATATATTATATACAAATGACGCAGAATCCGTTTTATCTTTAAATTATTAATTTATACGAATCCGCCAATAAACTAACCGATTTATGCATATAATTAAATGACGGATTCTGGATCGCACTGATTGGACTGATCGCACTGATCGCTGACGGTTACCAAGGTAATGACGGATTCATAATTTTGGACGGATGTCGTCATCATCAATCAGTCAGCGATACGTCAGCGTTCCAAAATCCGTCAGCAATCAGTTATCAATCAGTCAAAGTGTTGCGTTTACGGGTGCAAGTACTGTACTTAGTATTTCTTCTTGTCAGCTGATCGGTTCTAAACCAATAAAAATGTATGAATTTTTTACTGATATGTTATTATTAATATGTGATTTTCTTATTCGTCAAGAACAAAGGCTATAACCAGGTCAGAGAAAACTGGGATTCTACAGATTATTTTTAATGGTTTTTAGTCTACTATTGATAACGTGGTTTGTCAACACTGAGATTGCGGGTTGGAGTCTCACTGCGGGCAGGGTGTACTCGACTCCAATTTTAATAGACAAGGATTTTCAGTTTTCCTGCCGCATATCGGGAATTTTCTCCGGGTACTCTGGCTTCCTCCCCAATAAAAACTGGACGCCATGAAATAGCTGAAAAATTGCTGAAAGTGGCATTAAACATCAAACCAACAAACAATAAATGGTTTTCAGCTATTTTGTTCAGAATTGTAATCGAATTTTAAGAAAACTTAAAAGATAACTTTTACTAATTCGATACAATAAAAGTTAGTAAAAAGAGGGCGGAAACTACTGTTTAAAATCACGGATACAATCAATTCACCACAACGAGAGGTTTAAACAAACTTACAAAGTGAACTTGTATCCATGTAAAAACCCGCACATTCGAATCATCACGTAAGAAAACGTTTGATGTGCTTTCTCGTGACCTGTATTGTATACTGAGGCAACCAACCATTGTATGTACCGACATGTGTTATAATACATCATGTAACATTTTGTTGTTCAAAAGAAAACATAACAATAAAATAATAATAAATTCTGTGTAAAAATATAATAATTATATTTATTTTCAAATTTAATAGCCATTAAAATTAATTTGAAAATAATATATTGCATCTGTTTCATATTTATTACCTAGCTTACGTTTTACATAACGTGTTTAAAGAAAAAAAACTTGGTGAAAATAAAATAAATGAATAATTAATATATACATTTAATAAAAATAAATCTAGCGTAATTGTGTTAGTACAGTATACTAGTAAGTACAGTTGCATTGTTTGTCCACAATTTTGATCGATTGATTGATTGATTGATTTGTTTGCTTCACGTCCAGCGAGCAGTATTTCAGCTATATTCAGGACGAGAACAAGTTAACAAACAATAAATGTAAAATAAGTCACACAGAAATATAATAATAGAAAAACATTAAATCTCATTATTGTCCGGCGTGTTAATATGGTATGCTAAATTAAAAATAAATTGTCAGGTAATTTTGTAAATATTTACAATATTGAATAAATTTTTGCTTTTTAAACAATGACATTTATTTTATATGTAGACCATAATCTCTGTGTAGGAAAACAGTGACAAGTTAAACGACTTTGTAACACCACCTTAATAAATTTGACGATAAGAGTCGAGCTGTTTGTTTTAGCATTTACATCAAACAACTGTTCTGGGCGAGTGTCATTATCTCATTAAAAGTTCTCAACAATATAAATAAGGCTAAATCCACGACCTCAAGGGAGACTACTCCTGTCTGCTTATCTGGAAGCTCTAATCATTTAACCCGTTTGTTTGACAAGTTATTGTTCTAACAAGTTGTTCGTGTGTCTGTTTGACAGTTTCCATGGTGTTGGAGTTATTTTGTTATTACCTTGGTTTGCATGACCATATAATCAGCGTAAGTACATGTTTTGTAGAATTATATAGGTTCTCAGACATCCGGGGCATGGATGTTCTTTGTAATCCATAAATCCTCTAATTTCAAATAAAAATTGGTATTGTGTTGAATAAATGAAATAACTCTTCCGTTTGATTGTATAATGTTAACCAATAAAAAGTTATAAATATAATGAAAGTAATAAAAATATTTAAAAAAACAGGTAGAATTATATACTCTTGAAAAAACGTATAGCAACGTTTTAATTTATAAAAACATTCACTTTAAATAATCATCAATTATAATTTAAAATGGCAATTGAACCTTTATCTTCAGATTTGGCATATTGCTACATTATAAAATGACACTAGAAAAGTGCATATACCGTCACGTGTATATCGTGAATTGCGGCAAAATGTTGAAAGTGCTACCAACAGTAAGTTCGTGGTCTCTCAACAGTCTATACGGGTAGCATATAAGAGGAACAGGTTTTGTTCAACTCGTCAAAACGTAAAACATCAACGAATACAGACTGGAGTCTCTTAAATTGAGGTTGAGAATGTGAACCAGAGTATCATTTCCAGACTATGCACCCGATTCCAACAGACTCATGACCGTCTAAGAAGTGGTAGACCCATTACCACAGCACGTAAAGATCGGTATATTCGGGTGTTGCATCTACGTAATCGAACAGTCCCATCAACAACAACTGCAGTCCGGATACATGAATTTTGTGAAAAATCAGGGTGCCGTTTCATAAAGCGATCGCTAATTAACGTGCTCGTTATCCCATGCAATTTAAATGGGATAACGTGCACGTTAAGCTAACGATCGCTTTATGAAACGGCACCCTGATCCCAAAATGTCAGAAACTGGCTTCGACAACATGGAATTAGGAATTAAACCCAAGAGACCGTATTTTATAGCTTTTAAACGGAATTATATTGACGGGAAAGAGTCAGATGATGCAACAGGTCGGGCAGTCATGTATCCAGGAAGTGGATATATTCGGAGAAGGTAGCGTTATGATGTGGGCGTTGATCTCAGATGACAGAAAATCAGAGCTTGTGTACGTACCACACAACTAACGGCTTAGCGGTCAGAGACGACATTTCTCAATCACATCTACTGCCAATAATTGACCACCAGATGGAGTTATTCCAGTAGACATATGCTAGGCCGCACATAGCCCAACTAACTAGAGACTTTTTAAGCGTAGTAACATATATGTGTTGTCATGGCCTTCAAAATCGCCGGATTTAAACTTCATCGAACATCTATGGTATCAACTGGACAAACGTCTGCGTCAGCGCCAATGACAGATGTTGCAAGATGGATGGTGAACAATAACTCCCAATAATGTTCGTGTTTTAATAGAGTACATGCCGAGACGACGCAGGGCAGTGCCTCTCGAGGTGGTCACACACGTTACTTACTTGCAGTTAACCGGAAGTGAGTTTTAATTGACTGATTTGTGATTTCTACAGGAAATGGCTTACTTTGCATACCACAAGCATTTGAAGTTCATATCGTTCGTGCAGTTGAATGTCGCTTATTCAAACTATAGTAGGTAGTGGGTTTTTATGCCCTTCTTTCTGAAAGAGTATAATTAATACATATTTGGTTTCAGGAACGATAACTCTTACTGAGCAGATCTTTCATTGAACGCATTAATGTATATTCTGGTTTCGTCGTAAATGCATTGCTTCGTAAAGGCGAGGAAAGGGGGGTGTCAGATTATTATATGGAAAGTTTGATTACGGACCGCAGTGAGTAACGTGTTTGGAAAGTGCATTGGTACTTCCTAGATAAAGACCCTTTTGAAAATTTTGAAATTTAAGTAAGCTCATTGTAGCCGCTACACAACTATCCATTTCTGTATACTTTTAGAGTGGCAAAAAAGATTTTCGATGTCCCACCCATTGATTGATGCTTTAATTAATTAAAGTCAGGTAACCCGTATTTCGGTTATATTTAAGATGAGAACGACGAGTTTACAATAATTAAATCTATTCGGCAAATGAGATAAACCAAAGAGCTAAAATATTTTGATGCCACCGGAAAAGTATGGAGTATTGTGTTTATTTGTGTAGGAACGGATAATTAAGCCATCTTTATAGTGGCTACGAAACTACGAAAGTGTCGTTCTAAGACAAGAAGAGTACCAATCAAGTTACCTAATAGGACCAAGGTTTTTTGGATTACAAACCTGACAACAACCTAACAAGTGCCCCCCCCCCCCCCCCCCCTTTATCCATCACCTGGGGACGCATTTGCACTGGAAACACTTGGCACTACCCGGAGATTAATAGAAATATAATTTTTAAATATCATAAGTCGTAAATAAAATAATATGTTGAAATAATGATAAGGGAGTTTTTCGCAAAATTGTTTGCATTTAATGACTGTGTTCCTCCCACGCTTCCACAGGGTGTCTCGAGATACAATATTAAACTATTTATTCTCCAGAGTTAATACTGCTTGACCGATTTCAACATTGACATCCTTTGAGCTTTCACAGTAGAAAATATTTATAAGTGTATATTTGGTTAAAAGTGTTTGAAGCAGCCGGACAGTTATTTATGAAATGATATAAATGACTGTCTTTTAAAGTACTTAGGCTTTATGTTTGTATTGTAGTCTTAAATTAAATTTATCACATTAAAGCTTAAAAGTGGTCAAGCTTTTAAACGTTTATCAAACAAATAATAAATATTTGTACGGTTACTCCGACTATTAATACCGATAATTAAAAGTTAAAATGACGCAAAATATGTGAGAGATAAAAAGCGATACAAATGAGTTGAAATTATCTTGTCGATAAGTATCTGTGTACTATCCAGTCATCTAATACTTCAGTATCTGTGGCACTGTTCTGTAGGCTAAAAATGTAATATTTCGGCACTTTTCTGTAGACTAATACTGTAATGTTTCGGCACGCTCCTGTAGACTAATACTGTAATATTTCGGCACTGTTCTGAAGACTCATTCTGTAATATTTTGAAAGTCCGGTATACTAATACTGTAATATTTCGGCACTGTCCTGTAGACTAATACTGTAATATTTCGGCACTGTCCGTCCTGTGGACTAATACTGTAATATTTTGGCGCAGTCCTGTAGACTAATACTGTAATATTTTGACACTGTCCTGTAGACTAATACTGTAAAATTTTGACACTGTCCTGTAGACTAATACATAACTGTAATATTTGGCACTGTTCTGTAGGCTAATACTGTAATATTTTTGCACTGTCCTGGAGATTAAAAATGTAATATTTCGGCACTGTTCTGTAGACTAATACTGTAATATTTCGGTACTGTCCTGGAGACTAAAAATGTAATATTTCGGCACTGTTCTGTAGACTAATACTGTAATGTTTCGACACGCTCCTTTACACTTAATACTGTAATATTTCGGCACTGTCCTCTAGACTCATACTGTAATATTTCGGCACGCTTCTATAGACTAATACTGTAATATTTTGGCACTGTCCTGTAGACCCATACTGTAATATTTCGACACTGCTCTGAAGACTCAATCTGTAATATTTTTTACTAATACTGTAATATTTCGGCACTGTCCTGTGGACTTATACTGTAATATTTTGGCGCAGTCCTGTACACTTATACTGTAATATTTTGACACTGCCCTGTAGACTAATGCATAACTGTAATATTTGGCTATTTGGCACTGTTCTGTAGGCTAATACTGTAATATTTTGGCACTGTCCTGGAGATTAAAAATGTAATATTTCGGCACTGTTCTGTAGACTAATACTGTAATATTTCGGTACTGTCCTGGAGACTAAAAATGTAATATTTCGGCACTGTTCTGTAGACTAATACTGTAATGTTTCGACACGCTCCTGTACACTAATACTGTAATATTTCGGCACTGTCCGTTGGGTTAATACTGTAATATTTCGGCACTGTCCTCTAGACTCATACTGTAATATTTCGGCACACTTCTATAGACTAATACTGTAATATTTCGGCACCGTCATGTAGACCCATACTGTAATATTTCGACACAGTTCTGAAGACTCAATCTGTAATATTTTTTACTAATACTGTAATATTTCGGCACTGTCCTGTGGACTTATACTGTAATATTTTGGCGCAGTCCTGTAGACTAATACTGTAATATTTTGACACTGCCCTGTAGACTAATGCATAACTGTAATATTTCGGCACAGTTCTGTAGGCTAATACTGTTATATTCCGACACTTTTCTGTAGACTAATACTGTAATATTTCGGCACAGTCCTCTAGACAAAAATGTAATATTTCGGCACTGTCCTGTAGACTAATACTGTAATATTTTGGCACTGTCATGTAGACAAATACTGTAATATTTCGGCACTGTCCTGTAGACTAAAACTGTAATATTTTGGCACTGTCCTGTAGACTTATATTGTAATATTTTGACACTGTCCTGTAGACTTATACTGTAATATTTCGGCACAGTCCTGTAGACTTATACTGTAATTTTTGGCCCTGTCCTGTAGAGTAATACTGTAATATTTTGGCACTGTCATGTAGACAAATACTGTAATATTTCGGCACTGTTCTGTAGACTAAAACTGTAATATTTTGGCACTGTCTTGTAGACTTATACTGTAATATTTTGACACTGTCCTGTAGACTTATACTGTAATATTTCGGCACAGTCCTGTAGACTTATACTGTAATTTTTGGCACTGTCATGTGTACTTATACTGTAATATTTCGGCACTGTCCTGTAGACCTATACTGTAATATTTCGGCACTGTCCTGTAGACACATACTGAAATATTTCGGCACTATCCTGTAGACTCATACTGTAATATTTCGGCACTGTCCTGTAGACTAATACTGTACAATTTCGGCACTGTCCTGTAGACTAAAAATGTAATATTTCGGCACTGTCTTGTAGACTAATACTGTTATATTTCTGCACTATCATGTAGACTAATGGTGTAATATTTTGGCACCATCCTGTAGACCAATACTGTAATATTTCGGCGTTGTCCTGTAGACTAAAAATGTAATATTTCGGCACTGTCTTGTAGACTAATACTGTTATATTTCGGCACTGTCATGTAGACTAATACTGTAATATTACGGCAATGTCCTGTATATTCATACTGTAATATTTCGGCACTGTCCTGCAGACTAATACTGTAATATTTTGACACTGTTCTGTAGACTTATACTGTAATTTTTGGCACTGTCCTGTATACTTATACTGTAATATTTCTGCACTATCCTGTAGATTCATACTGTAATATTTCGGCACTGTCCTGTAGACTCGTCCTGTAATTTTGGTACTCCTGTAAACTCATACTGTAATTTTCGGCACTGTCATGTAGACTCATACTGTAATATTTAGGCACTGTCCTGTATACTTCTACTGTAATATTTCGGCACTGTCATGTAGACTAATACTGTAATATTTCGGTACTGTCCTGTAGACTAAAAATGTAATATTTCGGCACTGTCTTGTAGACTAATACTGTTATATTTCGGCACTGTCCTGTAGACTTATACTGTAATTTTTGGCACTGTCCTGTATACTTATACTGTTATATTTCGGCACTGTCCTGTAGACACATACTGAAATATTTCGGCACTATCCTGTAGACTCATACTGTAATATTTCGGCACTGTCCTGTAGACTAATAGTGTAATATTTCGGCACTGTCCTGTAGACTAAAAATGTAATATTTCGGCACTGTCTTGTAGACTAATACTGTTATATTTCGGCACTGTCCTGTAGACTTATATTGTAATATTTCGGCACTGTTCTGTGAACTAATACTGTAAATTTCGGCACTGTCTCATACAGTAGTAATTTGGCCATGTACTGTAGTCTATAACTGTAATATTTTGGCACTGTCCTGTAGACTCATACTGTAATATTTCGGCACGCTTCTGTAGACTAATACTGTAATGTTTCGGCACGCTCCTGTAGACTAATACTGTAATATTTCGACACTGTCCTCTAGACTCATACTGTATATTTTGGCACTGTTCTGTAGACTCATTCTGTAATATTTTGACAGTCCGGTATACTAATACTGTAATATTATGGCACTGTCCTGTGGACTAATACTGTAATATTTTGACACTGTCCGGTAGACTAATACTGTAATATTTTGACACTGTCCTGTAGACTAGTACATTACTGTAATATTTGGCACTGTTCTGTAGGCTAATACTGTATTATTTTGGCACTGTCCTGTAGACTTATACTGTAATATTACGGCAATGTCCTGTAGACTCATACTGTAATATTACGGCAATGTTTGTAGATTCATACTGTAATATTTCGGCACTGTCCTGTAGACTAATACTGTAATATTTTGACACTGTTCTGTAGACTTATACTGTAATTTTTGGCACTGTCCTGTATGCTTATACTGTAATATTTCTGCACTATTCTGTAAACTCATACTGTAATATTTCGGTACTGTCCTGTAGACTCATACTGTAATATTTTGGCACTGTCATGTAGACTAATACTGTAATATTTCGACACTGCCCTGTAAACTTATACTGTAATATTTCGACACTGTCCTGTAGACTAATACTGTAATATTTCGGAACTGTCCTGTAGACTAAAAATGTAATATTTCGGCACTGTCCTGTATACTCATACTGTAATATTTCGGGACTGTCCTGTAGACACATACTGTAATATTTCGGCACTGTCCTGTAGACTACAAATGTAATATTTCGGCACTGTCCTGTTTACTTATACTGTAATATTTCGGCACTGTCCTGTAGACTAAAACTGTAATATCTCGGCACTGTCCTGTAGACTTATACTGTAATATTTCGGCACTGTCCTGTAGACACATACTGTAATATTTCGGAACTGTCCTGAAGACTCATGCTGTAATATTTCGGCACTGTCCTGTAGACTAAAAATGTAATATTTCGGCACTGTCCTGTAGACTAAAAATGTAATATTTCGGCACTGCCCTCTAGACTCATACTGTAATATTTTGACATTGTCCTGTAGACAAATACTGTAATATTTCGGCACTGCATTGTAAACTTATACTATAATATTTCGGCACTGTCCTGTAGACTAATACTGTAATATTTCGACAGTGTCCGTTAGGTTAATACTGTAATATTTCGGCACTGTCCTGTAGACTAATAGTGTAATATTTCGGCACTGTCCTGTAGACTAAAAATGTAATATTTCGGCACTGTCTTGTAGACTAATACTGTTATATTTCGGCACTGTCCTATAGACTTATATTGTAATATTTTGGCACTGTTCTGTGAACTAAGACTGTAAAATTTCGGCTCTGTCTCATACTGTAGTAATTTGGTCATGTACTGTAGACTATAACTGTAATATTTTGGCACTGTCCTGTAGACTCATACTGTAATATTTCGGCACGCTTCTGTAGACTAATACTGTAATGTTTCGGCACGCTCCTGTAGATTAATACTGTAATATTTCGACACTGTCCTCTAGACTCATACTTTAATATTTTGGCACTGTTCTGTAGACTCATTCTGTAATATTAAGACAGTCCGGTATACTAATACTGTAATATTTCGGAACTGTCCTGTGGACTAATACTGTAATATTTTGACACTGTCCGGTAGACTAATACTGTAATATTTTGACACTGTCCTGTAGACAAGTACATTACTGTAATATTTGGCACTGTTCTGTAGGCTAATACTGTAATATTTCGGCACTGTCCTGTAGCCTAAAAATGTAATATTTCGGCACTGTCCTGTAGACTAATACTGTAATATTTTGGCACTGTCATGTAGACTAATACTGTAATATTACGGCAATGTCCTGTAGACTCATACTGTAATATTACAGCAATGTCCTGTAGACTCATACTGTAATATTTCGGCACTGTCCTGTAGACTAATACTGTAATATTTTGACACTGTTCTGTAGACTTATACTGTAATTTTTGGCACTGTCCTGTATACTTATACTGTAATATTTCTGCACTATCCTGTAGACTCATACTGTAATATTTCGGCACGGTCCTGTAGACTCATACTGTAATTTTTGGCACTGTCCTGTATACTTATACTGTAATATTTCGGCACTGTCCTGTAGACTCGTACTGTAATTTTCGTTACTCCTGTAAACTCATACAGTAATTTTCGGCACTGTCCTGTAGACACATACTGTAATATTTCGGCACTGTCATGTAGACTAATACTGTTATATTTCGGCACTGTCCTGTAGACTAAAAATGTAATATTTCGGCACTGTCCTGTAGACTCATACTGTAATTATTTCGGCACTGTCCTGTAGACTACAAATGTAACATTTCGGCACTGTCCTGTAGACTTATACTATAATATTTCGTCACTGTCCTGTAGACTAAAAATGTAATATTTCGGCACTGTCCTGTAGACTCATACTGTAATATTTCGGCAGCGTCCTGTATACTAATACTGTAATATTCCGGCACTGTCCTGTAGACTCATACTGTAATATTTCGGCATTGTTCCGTAGACTAATACTGTAATATTCCGGCACTGTCCTGTAGACTCATACTGTAATATTTCGGCATTGTTCCGTAGACTAATACTGTAATATTTCGGCACTGTCCTGTAGACTAAAAATGTAATATTTCGGCACTGTCCTGTAGACTAAAAATGTAATATTTCGGCACTGCCCTCTAGACTCATACTGTAATATTGTGACATTGTCCTGTAGACAAATACTGTAATATTTCGGCACTGCCCTGTAAACTTATACTGTAATATTTCGGCACTGTCCTGTAGAATAATACTGTAATATTTCGACAGTGTCCTGTAGAATTATATTGTAATATTTTGGCACTGTTCTGTGAACTAATAATGTTATATTTCCGCACTGTCTCATACTGTAGTAATTCGGCAATGTACTGTAGACTATTACTGTAATATTTTAGCACTGTCCTGTATAGACTCGTACTAAATATTTCGGAACTGTCTGTAAACTCATACTGTAATATTTCGGCAGCGTCCTGTAAACTCATACTGTAATATTTCGGCACTGTCATGTAAACTCATACTGTAATATTTCGGCACTGTCATGTAAACTCATACTGTAATATTTCGGCATTGTTCCGTAGACTAATACTGTAATATTTCGGCACTGTCCTGTAGACTCATACTGTAATATTTCAGCACTGTCCTTTAGACTCATACTGTAATATTTCAGCACTGTCCTTTAGACTCATACTGTAATATTTCGGCAGCGTCCTGTAAACTCATACTGTAATATTTCGGCACTGTCATGTAAACTCATACTGTAATATTTCGGCATTGTTCCGTAGACTAATACTGTAATATTTCGGCACTGTCCGTTAGGTTAATACTGTAATATTTCGGCACTGTCCTGTAGACTCATACTGTAATATTTCAGCACTGTCCTTTAGACTCATACTGTAATATTTCGGCCCTGTACTGTAAACTATTACTGTAATATTATGGCACTGTCCTGTATAGACTAGTACTGTAATATGTCGGCACTGTCCTGTAGACTAATACTGTAATATTTCGGCACTGTCCGTTAGGTTAATACTATAGTATTTTGAACTATCTGAATAGTAACACAGAAGGCGTAAGTAATATACAGTATTGGAAAACAGATATGGATCTCGTCTTCGGATATGTCTATATCTGTATTCCTTGTCCATACCACGGCCTTTGGGCAGTCTTAATTTGTGGTATAATAATGTGTAAGTAAAGAAAATAGTTGTAAAATAATTTGGTATTTCTAAATTTTGAACTGATACTGTGTTAATTCTCCTTTCTTATATTCAAAATAAATTTTTTAATATAAATTTATGTAAATTTATTGACGACTATGTAAAGTTCCAATTTTACCCATTCTGTTTAGGTTTAATGGACATTTATAGCGAGCACAGCTTGCAGCGGGCAGCGAAGCTGTCCGCGAAGAGCGGTGAGCTCTACGGCAATTACGTGTCACGTGGTCAAAATTTAATCACGTATTCAAAATCTGCTTAATGCTGATATTGATTTTTTTTCGTCCGGAAGTTGATATCGTCAAAAAACTGTAACAAAGTGAATGAAGAAGGGCTAAAATTAATTTCAAAGAATGACTTAAAAATAAAGTTGACATCGATAACAAAATAAATGTTATATTTAAAACTAACAACAATAATTTCATACTATCTTTTTGCATTCTCTAAATCGATCTTTAAAAACTGACAATCAGTAAGACATTTCATGTGACGTCACCATTACAAAGAAAGACGTTACATGATCACTGGAATGTGGTCGAGGCACTTTTGAGGTATTCGGAAGTAACGTCAATTATGAAAGCGCATTATATATAAATAATAAAGGACTCTATTGTCTGTGCTCGCATATTGGCAATGCCTACACCATATTATGTATATTATGACGTATGTATGACATTCTCAACCAGAATGTATATAGATTTTCATATTATCTTTAATGTTTCGAACCTTTTAACAGTCTCTCATAATTCTTTAAGAATGACAAGTGCATTTCCATTATATACTGTATTTTATCTTTTATTGTTTTATTTAATATTTATATGTATGTGGTTAGACTTTAATAAACGTTTGAACTTGAACTTGCTATTAGGCTCGAGTTCACCTTACGACAAATATAAAGTTAACATTTTCAACATATGTATGGAAAGCTAGCTTACTTTAAATTATTTATTTTTAAATTCGTGATCATAGATAGCATCCGCTATTCTATCGATCTTAATCATAGAAAACGAAAAAAATGATTTAGCACGCGAATGTAACATATATTTTAAGATTATGGCCAGATAACCAAAAGATAAATGACGATATCCACGACTAAAATTCAAGATAATCATTCACAGTTAGTCGGCATACTAAAGTTTCTACAATCGACGTTAAAAATGAGTACAGTGATAGCCGCTAAGATTTATATTCACCTGTTCATGGAATCCAGGTCGAAATCGATTCTGAATAAAATAAAAACGTTTATTCTGCATAAAATAAAAACGTTTGCGTGGAATCTGTTGATTTTTATGGATTATTTGAGATATTTTAAATGTATATTTAGAAGTTTAAAAAATGGTATAAACATGTTTTTTGTTCTAAATTCTGGGTCGAGTAAGTCGGTTTCTCGAGCAGGTACATGTATTATATTAAAATAATTAAACTGCAAATGAAAGCAAGGTTTGAATTATTAAATAACGGATGTACTAACAACAAACCATTTACCAATACATTTGACTATACGTTTTACTGTAGAAAGCGTTAACTGTTTTAGCGACATTGGCATCGTAGTTTCTCTGATTTAAGTATAGAGATCTATGAAGATTGTACTGACTACTATGAAAATTTGGTTTTGTAATAGTACTGACTGACTCTTTAATTCAAATTTGGAACGAACAGAGAGCCTCGGGACTTACGGATTTATGCACAGTTTTTGTTGAATCCTCACAACTAGGGCTGACATCGCACGATTGGTCACACAACAACCCTTTACATACCCCTTCTGCCCTAAATACGGTTTTCATTACAATATCATAATTTTTGCATGCTTCATTTCTTAAAGGGCAATTTATCAATTTTTGTATTTACCTAACTTTTAATTTTTCTATTGCAAACGAGTTTAATGAAGTCGAGCTATTTAAAAAAAACATTTAGTGGGATGATTATAACGTGATCGTCATTAAAACTGAATTACTATCATAAAGTTGTAAATTTATGTATATATACTAATAATACATTTATTTACATACCAAGATATTTTCGCCTCATGTCCTAATTTCCACCTACAGAGATCGATTCGATTAAAATGTGTCTATTTGAAAGAATGCAACTTTTTTGTTGAAAACTGTTTAAATTATTCAGTCATATAATTAAAATATGAAGATGGTAAGCTTAAAAAATTTAGCAGGTTATCATTTTAAATAGTTTCCCTATGTCCTATTTATAGTAACAGTTGCCATGTTGGTTAGTAAGCAGGATACAGTTTAGGTTCAAAGTTGACCGATCCCACATGAAGATGTGGGTAGGTAAAGAAAAGTAAGCCATTCATTTTAAACGTTCTAAATTAAAATACAAAAACTCAACATTCTTTTGCTCCTAAAAACCCTTCTCTATACTAACTTGACTTTTAAACTTTAATTTAATGTATATTTTACTATGTAAACAGAAGACACGCGAAGGTTACGCTGTGTAAATACACAAGGATAACATGTGCACTGCGTTCATTAGTCAACTGAAAGTTTTAAATTCCTAATAAACATGTTTATGTCGTGATATTGACTATTAATTACATCGATAAATAAACAATTCTTTAAATAAACGTTATATTATCGCTATTTTGCAGCATTTTCCTTTGATCTTTATGTGCGATATTATTCTATCTCACTCTACTAGCGTGAGATGGGCCCATCTCAGCTCGCTGTCAAGACGTCGTTAAGTAAACACTGTGACGTCACAATGTTACAAAACAGCGATAAACAGATTATTTACGTTTTTTGAAACTCGATGCACTTTCTCGACGAGAAAATGCATCTCGTTTCAAAAAAACGTAAATAATCTATAAAAATTAAAAGAAATTAATATGTATTAAACATAAATAAAACAATAGACTCACCACAAGTCCCTTTAAATGTTGCTTTTAGAGGCACATCTTTATTATCAACATTTTCATATGCTGTATTCATTTTTGTACACAGGCGGATAGTAAAGGAAATGGTTGATAATTAAGATGTAGCAAAAACGTTTTTAAAAAACCTAACTGGCATGCCAACTAAAGGCTTACTTACAGATTATAAACATTTTTTGAAAAGAGATGTATTTTCTCGTCCGTATCCGTCCGTGTTTATTTGTTGTTTTTTTTTTAATTGTTTTAACGCCACTTTCAGCAATTTGTAACTATATCGTGGCGTCCATTTTTTTTTGGGGGGGGGAGGGGAGTAAGGGATTCGGATAACCCAGAGAAAGTCCCCGACCTTTCGACATATGAAAAACTATGGTATGAAAACTAGCAATCCTTGTCATTAAGAATTGGTGTCGAGTACACCCTTTGAGACTCAGTGTTGACAGACCACGTGATCAATAGTAGATTACATACTACCTTATGCAATCGGTCACCGAGGCCCCTATCAGTATTTTTAAAATGTCTTTGAAACTAATAAATTGACTTTTTACTGATAAATCTGTGTTGGAGGTACTACACAAGATAAAAAAGTTATTTTATCAACATTAAATAATAACTTGTTAAGTGTCCAATCATAGTTATACTTTATAGTACAAATAAACATTTCTTTTGTGAAATACCTTAGAAGATTCATCATACTTTCGCTGCATCGGTAATACTGCATATAATTTAGTTTATTCTATACTTAATTTTCTTAGTACATTTATGGACAAAATTTTATTTGTGACGCTCGTTCCATCCACAAACCAAACTAGTGGAGACAACAAGATGACAATACTTTTTTTTGTTTTTAACAACTTATCCTTTATTTCATATACACTTGTTACAATATAAGCATCAGCGTCCAAGTTCCACTGATGCCATTCTGTGAAAATTATATGATAAATATCTAGAGAAATAATGGAAATAATAAATTTTCACTGTTTACATGCATTACATAATAACTACAGTTTTACAGATCACATGATATCTCTAACAATTAATATGCTTTCTAATATTATTAATCAAATTGCTAGTATATTTTTTCATGTAATTATTTAAACTTGATTGCAACTCACAGACGAATAAATCATACACGTCTATTATTTTTGTTTTTTGTTCTGACATATAATAAGCTTTATATATAGAAAAAGCTAAGATTGATAGAACATAGTTGAAGTCATAATATGTCTCATCAAACAGTTTGTATCCAAAAAAATAATTCAGAGTTATGTTTATTTCGAATTTGTTTTGTTTAAAAAAATGTTTAACTTGGTTCCAGAATGGTGATTAATATTTACATGTTATAAAAAAATGTTCATAATCTTCTTCCATTTGACAATAGTTACATAAACTTGATTCAGTAATTTTCCAAACCTTCAGCAATGTTTTTGTTGGAAGAATAAATTGCAGTAATTTCCATCTAAAAACTTTAAATTTATTTTCCTGTAAAAAATAGAAAATAAATTTATAAACGTCTGACATATTTGTTTTTTTTCAAAGTGTAAATGTTTAACCCATTTTTTGACACCGACGGGTTCAGTATTTTTAAAATGGATTAATGATAAATAAAATGATTTATTATTCAGATAATTTGGGTCGCCACATTGAGAATTCCATATCATTTTATTTTTTAAAAAGTTGACAGTTGTATAAATAGAATTGTTGTCAGTTAACAACGATATCCAATGTTTTGGAATTGCTTTCTTTAAAGTAGAGAATTCAGAAATCCAATTTGTCTTTATATTTAATTTTTGAAAAATGAAAATACTTCTTTATCTATAATATCATTTATGAATATTAGCCCGCTGTTTATCCAGTTATGAAAAATAATAGTTTTTTGGCCATTTTTAATAAATTTATTTCCCCAAATGATTTGTTTTCTTATATCATGTGTATATCTTTAAAAAATTTTGGTGTTCCTACTTGTCTTCCCCTTGTTTTAATCCAACACGCAATTACATCTCTGTAAAAATCGGGAATTTTATCATGATTTGGAAGGTTTTTAATGGTGTCTATGTTCATGTTAAAAACTAGCCAATCTTTTCCGAATTTCCGGAAATATTTTGCTGGAATAATTTTCCAATTTGCGAACTTTCCGTTTATGTCTTTTTACCCATGATGCTTTAAGTGATTGAAAATAACTATCGAAGTCTATCATATTTAAGCCCCCCCTTTTCGTACTTGTTTGTAATAGTGCTTGTTTTGACTTTATCTTGTTTTCCTTTCCAAATAAATTTAAAACAACACGATTCAATTTCTTTTTTATATTTATGTGGGACCGAACTGGAACTTGCTAGAAATGTAAGTTTTGGTAAAATTAATGACTTAATTATCAATATTCTCCCAATCATTGACAAATTTCTTTTTTCCCAAGAATGAAGCATAATTTTTATTTGCTGAATTTTCCTTTCCCAATTTAGTTTATCACATTCGAGTTTATTATGTCCAAAGTACATACCTAAAGTTTTTATAGCACTTTCTTCCCAATTTATCCCTTCTACCTTGTCCTTGCAATGTTTAAGCCTCCTTATCCAAATTCCCACTGTTTTGCTTCTATTAAGCTTTAGACCAGATAAAGAACCAAATATTTCAATTTCGTTAAGCGCGGCTGATATTTCTAGTTTTGAACATAAATATAATGTAGTATCATTTGCTAATTGTGATATTTTAATACTATGAGTTTTTTGTCTAACTTAATTTGTATCCCTTTGATAAGCTTTTTGCTTCTTAGTCTTAATGCCATAATTTCAACGGCTAAAATAAATAATAAAGCAGATAAAGGACAACCTTGACGAATGCCTCTAGAGTTCTCAAAAAATTCTGATACCCACCCATTATTCAGAACACATGTTTGAATATTATTATATAGTGTCTGTACCCATCTAATAAATGATTCGTTGAATTCGGAATGTTTTAGTGTACTAAACATAAAGTCCCATTCTATTGAATCGAACGCTTTAGTGAAATCTACAAAAATTATGGCTCTCTCGATATTATATTCTTCTGCGTAGTCTATAACGTCCTGAATTTGTCTAAGATTAAAACCTATAAATCTGACAATACTTATGGAAATGTTTAATTTCCTGAAAGAAACCACTACCTGCCGGATAATTATAATCACTAAAATCACTAAAATGTTGATTGTGTATTGTACAACCTAAGCATATGTTCACTCAATCTCCACGCAAAGGATTCTGGTAGACGTCAACCACAATCACCTCTGCCATACCATTTGTTGACATTGTCAGAGATATCTATCATGGCGGATAAGCTTCGCGTACAAACGCAGTAATTTCAATGTAAAAATGTATCAAAAATGCTTTAAAAGACTATATAAAAATAAATAGGATCTCGTGAATTATTTTACAAACATCGTTCTTTGTTTACCAACGTCACGGGCAGACGAAAAATGTAATCCCGCAGTAAATGGAGGATGACATGTGGCAGAAGTTATATCTGGGAACCAGTTATGTTCTCTGTGTCGGAGAGTGATGTACACTGTTTTCCTTTTCAAACGATATAACATAAAAACACAATCTTATGATTGGTTTTCAATTACCTGGTTTCATGTTTTATGAAACAGTTATATGTACTTATTTTTTCGTGTGCGATAAAAGTAGAAAATAGCTTTCTGTTTTGAAAATATCAATTTAGTAACTTGAAAGCATATTTTAACCAGTAAAGTCTTTCCATGTGTTTTTTGTCTTAATACAAAGTTTCCAATTACGACGAAATGTATTGGCAATGATAATTTATGTTATGGAAAATTTCTAACATAATCGTTAGAAATCAAGAAAAATCCCAGTATACTTTAAAATTTTGACCATTTTTGATCCAAATGATAAATAAAAAATTCCAATTGTTTAAGAAATGATACATCTTCTATTTGAACAATAATGACGTTGTTCTTTCTTCAACAACGTGCACCGTAACATGCATTAAACGGTAATTAAAAACCCCTTACAATTGAAAATAATGTAATAGCCTTCACCTCTAAAATTGACCTCTATACAGGTCACGTGTCCATAATATAATAAAAGGTTTCAAAGTATAGACTTTCCGTTTGTTATTTTTTGGCACTAGCGGTTTTCTTTACACATTTCCATTACTGTAGAATGTGAATTGGTTAGTTGCTTAAAATAGATGGGTATCATATACCACTATAGTAAACTTTACCGTGTCTATCCAAATGGATTTTGCCTGACAAAATTAAAAACTGCTTCCGCGTTTGGTCGAGTTTATGGTCCTTTTGTAAATCTCATATGACACTTTTTGAAATCAACAACTATTTTCCACAGCTAAACGGCGTTGTGAAATGCGACTGAATTTTTATTTCGGTAGATCGAATTTCCATAGGAAGTCAGCCATTTTTGTTTCTAAAGGGGTCAAATGTTGTTTACAAACGTTCGTCTGCTGTCGTAACGTACAATGGTATTCCCAAAACCGCGAGACTTTTCCCGCCTCAACTGCAGACGACATTACCCGAAGGATTTTGAATAGACAACAATGGAATTTTCCTATCGTACACTTCCGTTCAAAACAAGGTCAAAATTTAGTATGGAAAATCGATGTATCAAAATGAAAATTCAACCGCATTTCAGAACGCCGATTAACTGTGGAAAATATTTGTTGATTTCAAAAAGTGTAATCGGAGATTTACAAAAGGATCATAAAATCGAAAAAAACGCGGTAGCAGTTTTCCATTTTGTCAGGCAAACACCCGTCGGGAAGACACGGTAAAGTTTACTTTAGTCACTAAAAGGTGTATCTAACAATCATCGTAGCGCATTCACTGTCTACTGAATTCAAAAATTGGGAAAACTATCAGCGATCATATTTACAAATGAGAATATTTTTCGACAATAAAGTTGTATCTATAGCAAAACTTATTAAAGGCGCGGAAAAATCGTATTTTCTTGTAACCTTTGTTTATAAGTTTATCCCGAAGAAATAAGCGACGTTTGCAAAAATCAGTATACTCGCTGCAAGCTCTTGCACACCTTATCAATAGAAAAGTTTAGACACCGTACGCAGTAGAAGCTGGAATAGTGCTGCCTAGGTGAGGAAAATTTGTAATTTTGAAATTCGTCGTAAATTCCTGTGCTCGGTTTCTTTAATTTCTAGTTCTGAAGGGTATATTAACGGAAGCCACGCAGCATATTGGGGGTGTTAATTGAATGACATCATTTATATATCTAAATGTAAATTAAAGGATCTAGCTTTTGCTTGCTATCTTCTTGTATTTAATAAGACGTAAAAAGAAATTCATTTTCATCAGAATACAGGCACAATCGGCAAAGAATGGGGCACAGTTTGTACCCATTGGAATTCCGCTTGTCTGCTGAAAAACACATCTTCCAAAAGTTACAAATATCTTGTCGATCAGAAAATCTAGCATACTGTAAATCTGTTCTTTGCTGCAGCATCATTTGCCTTTTAGTTCTTAAGTAGAAAAAAAACCGTATTGTCTTAACCAAAACTATACATGTGTAGGCATATGTAGAAGTCTTAAGACGCGATTTTAGCTTTTCATGCGAAAAGGTAATATAAAGAGTTGAGAAATGAAAGGTTATAAAAGATGAAATTTTAGATACCGATCTTGATTTTAAATTTTCAGAAAGTTCTTTTGAGTTTTTAAGAATCAAAATATGTTTAATATTACTTTGCGAATAAACAGTATTTTGCTGTCCTTTCACAGACAATATCTTAGTGAACCGTTTTGACAACTCTTTCGTAGAGCATGTAGATGAGCCGGTTATGTATCTTTCCTTGTAAAGAATTGTATGTAATTTAGAAATCATATACAAGTATGGTAAGTCTTCAAACTATTTGTCTAATTAATATTCAAAGAAGTCATGAAGTACTTATGGATAGCCAGGATTTCATCTTTGTCACGTGGTACGTTTGTAGGTGGAATTACCAGAGTTATCCTTAATGCCTAGTTTTTTATGAAGCATTCATAGTAATGTTACTTACATACAAACACAATGTTGTTAGTGTCCTTGTCTGCACGGACGACAACGTATTTGTCATGGAAGGAATTGAGGCACCTCATAGCATCCTCGTCTTTGAATAGGTCGTTCATTAATGTCTAAGATTCTTAATTTGTACCAAAGACATTATAATCCTTACCACGTTAGATGGTCATCTAGTTCTGGGTCTTGTTCTCTCTCTTTATCCATTCTCTGCATAGTCTTTAATAGAATCCATAGTTTTGAAATTTAAATTCCAGTCTACTGGTTGAGGTTCTCTGAATTTTAGACCACTAGATACAATGTTTCTGAGATTCTCGTGGTCAATGATGTTCAGATCACCAGTAATGACATGAATTGAAGTACTTATGAAAACAAGAGTGAAATTATCCTTAAAATGTGTGATATCTATTTGAACGACCTTAGTTCTTTACAACACAAACATTACAATAACTTTTCCAAATTTTGAGTCCCTAAATTTTCCAATGTAAATACAGACTATAGACTTGTCAATGTTTCCATGCCATGTTTTTCTTACAAGTAGATAAATGTTATAAAGGAGAAAAATATTTCCAGTACTTTTTATATTCGCTGTTTTAAAAAAAATAACAAATTGTAAGAAATATTGAACGAATAGTTGATTGATTGCTTAATGCCCATCTACAGAATATTGTCTATATTCATACCGGTAACAAAATCTAATCGGAGAAATGTGAAAGACAAATTGAACATTTTAAATGAGAAAAGTACACAAAGTTGGAATTGAGGAAAATCAGCCGTTAAAAAGCACATACAATGAGTCTACACTTAAATACAGATACATTGGGATTCTTCCACGTGTAAGAACACGTTTACTCCTGTAGGGTGGCGACTCCTAGAGACGCCACGGTCGACCCCTAGGAACTCTCTCTACCAGTATGATATTGGAAAACTGTATCCGTAATGAACTACAAAACTGATGGTGGAATTCTATTAAAAGAAAGGGGGTATAATTTGTTCTTATTAATTAGTCATTCATATCAAAAATAGATACCGGAATGAGAGAACCCGAATAGATACTGGAATGAGAGACCCCGACGATTGTATGAATAAATCTAGATGGAAATATAATAGAAAAAATGTAATGACCGGGAGCCATAAACGATTAAAATTGTACTTTAAGCTATACCCTACTGTATAATTTTTACATTTATAGTTAATTTGTTCAAGCACAAATTACGAGTCAATCGAATGGGTAATTAAATTACATGGATCATTTCGTCTTTACTTAATAAAGCGAATATTTTAATCCCAAAATGTACATCTTGTTTGACTGGTGCTTTAAAAAATATTTGATTTTTGAGCATTTGTATTTTAAAAGGACTTATTTTTATGCTAAACCCAGTAAACAATATTATCTAAATGTATTGTTGAGGTACATTTCAGGAATATTTCAAATTTATGAACAGGTTATTCAATATAACGTGGTTTCAGTTTTTTATGCTTTATGAATGGTGTAAACAGACCCAGGCCATGTTATAGAGTAACCTGTTCCGAAATTTGAAATATTCCTTGTCATTTAATTTTAACTAAAGTCTTGACAATTTTAGTGGTAAAAATGTGGATGACGTAATGGGACTATTTGAATTTTAACGGCGTAAGAATATGTCTTGTGACAAACGCAAGTTATATCGTATAATAATGGTTGCTCGATTTGAATTACCCAATCTGATTTCAGCTTACAAAACAAATTAAATTTTTCAAAGAATAACGTTTGTGTTATATCCACTGTATTAAATGAATGCCAACGGTCAAACATTTATACTAGCTTATATTTATTTATTATTAACTTTACCTAACATGTTAAAAGTTGTGTTTAAGTTTGCATTAAGAATTAGGTTTTAACTTGTGAAGATAATGCAAGATTTGTTTTGTGGTAACATATTTTGATGAAGCTACACTTGGCAAATGCTGATGCTGTATTTTTGTCAAGTCAGAAAAAAATACACGTTTACGGTTTCTCTCTATCAGTTACACGGTGCGAGTGTCTAAACATTTTTTGTTTGTTTTTAATTACCTTTGTGTATTAATATAGATATGCTCACTCAAAAAAGAAACGCAACATGCAAAAAATGGGAATTTTACTTCATATATTATTTTAACAATTTATCATATAAATAATTGATACAGAAATTTAAAAATTGGCAAACTTCTTGTTCATGAGTTCTTTTACCATGGAATATAACATTTTTCCGCATAGTATCAATAAATCACGCAAAAAATGTCAGTATCTGTTGTGCCCACCATTTGCTTGTAACACAGCACGGATTAAATTAAACGTTGAGAACAAACACGCGGTACCCTTTGCCACTCATACTGAAGTGCCTGCTCTAATTGTTGCAGATTTTGCGCCGGTGGTTGTCGTTGGCGCGCGCAGAGCCAGTTCATTACACAGATGTTTAATTGGGTTAAGTTCCGGAGATCATAATGGCCAACGGATCACATTGACATTCTGTTGCTCTAAAAAATCTGCACGTGCTGTATGTGGTCGGACATTGTCGTATTGAAAAATTTCTCTTTGAATGTCAATTACGAGCAATAAGTACGGCCGTATAAATTTGTCTATATACATAACAGCGTTCAGATTACCCTGGATATGTATCAGCTGTGTGTTCCTGGCGTAAGAGACAGCGGCCGACATCATTACACTGCCTCCGCCAAAATTGTCTCTTTCTACAACACAGTTTTGGCACGTTCAGTTCGGCGCCTGTACACACGTATGCGACCTTCTCGCTTTTCAAGCTGAAAACGTGACTCATCGCTGAACCACACTCTTCTGTAAATTACATACACGAACTGTAGTACACCATCTAACCCTTGCTCGGCGGTGTTGGAGTCTCAGTGTTGTCTTCAAAAGATGTGTTATGTCTCCAACAAACATAATATAATTTGTTTTTATTACAATGTACGCTGCTTTATTTTTTGTAACATACTATATACTAGAGAAGACTTCATAAGTTTGATAAAGTTGTGTCTTATCTTGTTTGCATGTTTGAGCAAATAAAATATGTTTACACTACAATGCTGAATAAGGCGTTAAACGCCATTCAAACGGACAAACAAACACACAAAACATGAAAATACATGGAACATATTTAGCTTTTCAGAAATGCCAAGTTTATATTATAAAAATAAAAATTAGACAGTTATTATAAAGAAAATATCCTCAATACTTAAATGCGACACTATTATTGGTACTTGAGAATTTGACATTTTTATAGTCGTACGACCTTGATCGATGCATCACATTTTCTCTTCTTGACTTTATTTGAAAAAAAAATAAGTTGATACCAGGGATTCCGGTCTTGTTGTTTAAAATAAAAAGATTTTTTTGGTACATGTATATTGAAAAACCAACCTAAAACATGTGCTCACAATTATGTTGGGGCCTCGGGGCCGAGTGGTTAAGGTAGTTCGTCTACTATTGATCACGTGGTCTGTCAACACTGAGGTTGCGGGTTCGAGTCTCACTGCGGGCAGAGTGTACTCGACTCCAATCTTAATTGACAAGGATTGCCAGTTTTCCTACCGAAGGTCGTGGGTTTTCTCTGGGTACTCTAGCTTACTCGCCCAATAAAAACTGGACGCCATGATATAGCTGAAAAATTGCTGAAAGTGGCGTTAAACAATATTCAAACAAACAAACAAAACACAATAATTTTGACCCGTGATTTGAATGAAATGATTTTGTCCAATCCGCAAAGAAGTTCTCATTAAAGACAGTTTGGTGAAATTTGATATCATATCAGTACCCAAACATGGCCATCTCAAATACACCAAAAGGATTGTAAATGTGTATTAAGTAAACATGATTAAGATAAAAGAGTACAGTTAACTTTACCTGTCCTGAAGCAGGACGTCAAGAGTTACCTTTACCTGACCTGAAGCCGGACGTCAAGATATTTGCTGTGAAAATGTTCAACAAATTTCATTGCATCGACATTTAAATTTTAAAATTAATTTTAGAGTTAAATTGACATTTAACTTTATAAAACTAATTATGTTTGTAGGTGTTTAGTAAGTGAGATTTAAAATGACGTTATATTGGTATTAACCAATGCACGACAAAAATTAATGAAGGGGTAAATGGACCATCTAAAGTCCCCGTAGTACAGATTGTAAAGAATGTTTTTGTAAATATATAAATTGACAATATATTCATAAATAATCATAAAAAGCTGTTCACAATCCATTGCTTATCATAAAATGACACTTGTAGACGTGTCTTTAAGGATACACTTAATCTGGAATTATACAGTAAAGAATGCAAGTGACTAGGTATGTAGATTTTGATATTTAACAAGTTTTTATCTACAATTTAAACTTATTATTATTTTTATGTTTGGTAATTCACCAGCACTTATAGATTGGATGACATTTTTGGCAACAACTGGGTATATACTACTGCTAGTAAAACCGACGTTATCCCGTGTTAATTGTCACACTTTGGTACTGAAATAAGATTGATCCATCAACTTATATAATCATTGTGTGAATTTACGTCCTTCTAATTTTAGGTCGTTATTTGTTTTATCATGATTTTGTCTGTCCCTGACTAATTATGTATTTAGTACTTTTATGTATCTTTTATTTTTATTTTCCCAACTACAAACAGCTTTTTTCTTATTTCCAATGTGTAGAAGGCATAAGCTAGATTTAGCAGTACGTTTTGGACTATGAAGGTTTACAGTGCTCGACCTATAGAGCTGCCCAGTCCGTCCCTAGGTGGCGTACAGGGATGTCCTATCGCTGTTGGGTTTCTACCAAAGATGGCTTTGTAATTTAAATATATCTACAAAGGTGTTTAATCTCATTACGCTGCAATTGTTATTTCCATTTGTTTATATGTGATTATCAGTAGATGACACACACTCCAAGTTACGTTCCAAGTTTCCGTCTTTATGGCTTAACATTTGTATTTTGTTTTTTCAATGTACCTTGCAACTAAATACATATAAACCATTTAAATCAGTGTTAGCTGCCAAATACGGAAAAATTAGTTTGACCCATTCTCTTATTTAAAATACCGTATCTCTTTGAATAATAGGCATGATAAATCATTATATATTACTTACATAGATATTATAAACAATATATATTTGTGGCTACGCCTGTTTAAATTACATTTCGTCCTCCTACACATGATTGAAATAGAATTTTACTTTTAAAAAAGAATGTAAAATACACAATATATAAAAATAATAATTCTAATATGATGTCCTGCTTTCGCTATTTAAATAAAGCCTTCTAAAATTACAATAAATTAAGTTCGCACGTGCGCAAGTTAAATGTGGCTGCAGTTGGTTAAAATTTTCTTTAAAAAAAACCCTCAAGTTTTAAACCATAATTATCGTTACTGTTAATAAGGTTGTTATATTAAGTCTGAATTATAAAATTTGCATGATTCAACATACTGCCATTAAATTATGTGTTTTACCCTCTACATTATAATTCGCGGGAGGTTCGAGGAACAGCCATACACTTGCGCACATTCATATGCAGCTTCACTGTACAGATTACCGTATTTGACATAGACAGAATCAAAATAATTCATGATACCATACTTTATTGTCGTTTTACCATGGATGGGCATTACATTTTCGTGAATATTTTACCCTCATAATATTTTAACCTTCGCTATCACTCGGGGCAAAATATTCACGAATAACACAGCCACCCATGTTAAAACGACAATTAGTATGGTATATATGAAGTATTGCTTAATTAAAAAAAAACAAACCAGCTCAAAGAAAAAAAGAAGACATAATAAACAATGTAATCTTAAATCTCCTTTAGCTGTATTATAACATAGAACTAGATCCAGTCTCCCCAGCTATTATGGAGCAACCATGATGTTAACCGGGCTTCCCTGCCATGGTAAAGTACTTGACGATTTCAATTAACAGATGTAGTAGTGCTACGGACACGAATAAATCTCATTGATTTGACAGAAGTGCGAGATCAAGACATATTGATTGGTAATATTGAAGTTTATAAATATAGTAATATCATGAATTCAACAAATAAATACACACATCCGCCGTAATTAGAAAATAACTTTCTTAAAGGAAGTTGTTCTGCTGAACGCGAGATGATCTTTTTTTTTAAAAAAAAAACGAAAATGTCATAGCATGCATACTGTCAATATGACGTATTTGTCATGATTGTAACACAATTTGAACAAATTACTCTGATTTGAAGTCAACATTTGCTAGCTCCAGAACGTCATGTTGTCAAATCTGGCTTGAGTAGTTGATCGACACTGTCCTATCTTATTTGCTTGTGTTACTATTTGCACGCATTACTCCAATTAGAATTAACTATAACCAAACTCTCAGAACGTCACATTTGGTTCAATTTTATTTTGTTAAAGTTTGGGCAGTTGCTATACTATCCTTCTCCAAACAACAAAGCTATTACGCAATTTTCTATTTATATAAATAATTTAACGGCTTGAATATTCAGGAAGAATATAATTTATTTGTAAGAAATTGTTTTAATGCTGTCTTGGTTTTTTAAAAATTGTTTTAAGTTTATTTCTTCTCCTTGACAAAAGATTGATTGATTGATTATTTGTTGTTTAACGTCCAGCAAGCAGTATTTCAGCTATATTCAGGACGTCCTTGACAAAAGAGATGATGTTAGACACTCACCATCAAACTTACAAATTGATATAAATAGAATGGGAATAGATGATAAATAAAAGTCTTACAATAAATAGAAAACGTTAGGAAAACTGTCCGACATAAGCGCACTTATATTAACCAGTGATGTGCGAGATTCGATTATTCAGCAGGTTTTATTGTTACTCACAATTTCAGAGAGACACTTTCCTGATTAAATTCGTTAAAATCTTGAGAGACCAAAGCAATCTATTGATTATAAACAAACTATCAAACTGTATGACCTACAGATGTGACACTTTTCAGATGGGTTGGGATTAAGGAAACTAATATAGCTCGTTTTTCTGTTAAAGATACTGCAAAATGTGTAGCTTGCAGACGTTGAAAACCGAATCTCCTTAAATTTTATGTATATAAGACACCCGGTATACATAATAATATTACATCTACTTTAACCTGTTTTGGCAACTATGTGTTATTGTCAAATCACGTGATTATTCCATTGCAAGATAACTGTGTATATACTTGTCGAGACAGTTGTTTGCAGCTAATACTACATCCGGAAATGGGCTTCGAATCGTGGTAACATCTAACTATCAATTTGTGTGCTAGCTCAAGCAACACAAATCAATCAATCAATCATCAGCCATACAAACACTTTTATCCTCTCCGTTTACCTCTGGCAAAAATAACTTTACCAATATACAATCATGTTTATTTCATTAACAAACTATGTGTATTGTTTAAGATAGAACTAAAAAAAACGTGCTAAATAATAATTTCGTAGATAATTGTAATTCTTAAAATTCATTTATTTTTAAATATGGTACTGATTCTGATGATAGTTGTCACAGAGATCGAGTCAGTCGTACTAAAACAAAAGGATATGATCGTCCTTCCGGAACACATGATATCACCACTTTGTTCAAACAGGATATGATGGCCTTCCGGAACATGTGATATCACAACTTTGTTCAAACAGGATATGATCACCTTCCGGACACTTTGGTTCTTGTTAGGTGTTTATTCCTTTTTGTTCGTTAATTTTCGGTAGCCATTGCTGTGTTTAAGATTAATATTTAGTTACGCATCATTTTATTGTTCGTCCATATATGAAAGTACTGTGATTTTATTCATAGAGTAATATTCCAGATTGATTTATAACACAAATTGATGCGATTTTAATTTGATATTTGCATAGTTCAATTATTGTTCTCAAATCATTTCTTTTAAGATTAATTGGTCTAATAAATGCAAATATCATATATTGTTTATTTGTCTGACAAACCTTGAAACAATTGACAATCAATTAACGATATGAAAACAATCAGCTTCATACATTTTAATCAACTTAAAAGAGTGATTCAACGAAGTTCTTAATCAATGATAGAGACGAGAGCTCAGAATACAAAATGATTAGTGCAGCCTTCATCATAGCATTCCCATTCAATTTATCGTCATTTCATAATTTCTCTGGCTAAAATATCTGGAATGCGTTAAAATTCACCAATAAAAAATGAGACTTGCACATTTTTTTTGAAATAGTTGATTAATCTAAACTATCGTAGCCATGCAGGTCATTTGAGGGTACTTATCGGACTGAGGATAGCATAAAATACGTGATCAACATTGTGTTTCAAAAATGGAAACGATTCATTTTACAAAGAATAAAAAGCAACAATATTTTTTTAATCTTTGTGTATACCACAAACTTGTATTTATTTTCCAATCACCTTCTTGAGCCAAAAACAATTGAAATGGTTAATTTTATGTACAAAATAATTAATGCTATTAGTTAAAAAGTCAATTAAATATTGATAAATTAATTGTCCTAACAAACATTAAAATGTTCAAGATAAGAAATATTGCAATTACTACCTTCGGGGTATTGCATATTACCCAAAAGAAAATGTATTTTGTCACGATACATAATTTATTGTCGCTATAGATGTACACGGAGATTGTATATGGATGTTTTTTCCATCGATTGAGTGTTTTGTTCTGTTTATGGTTTACACTGTAAAACAATATACATCATGAATATTTCTAGAAATGACAAATGAATGGCTTTCAGTCTTAAACAAAGTATGGGGTTCATTGACATGTTTATTTTGTCTTTTCACAAATTTTTGCAGTAACTACGTGTTTTTTCTGCCTACATTTATTATCAGTATCAATTAAAAACCTCAAATGTGCTACAAGATATTTATTGGTCCTGATATTTTTTCCCAAATGCAAACTTATCCCTAAATATTTAAAATAAACTCGACAGGCATTTAATAACATTTACGTGAATGACGTTTTTATAGTTTGTATGATAAATGAAACTCATGCAACGAGGTTGTTATGCTAATGCGCACATGACAATTGAAATAAAACTATATCACATCTTAACTACAGAGATGCTGTCATTTTTAAGAATTTATTGTACTCTCTGACAGTTAATACTGTTACAAAACTGTGAGGGTTCTCAGTACTGTTTCACCCACGACGTATACCCCAGTTGGCAGATAAAGGAAGCCATCTCGTTGGGATTGTCAAGTTATAGTACGGAAAGCCTGACGCGGACCGTATTTGGAGAATGCCACGTTCCTTGCACAATAAAGACCACTTTTAACCTGATGAATTGGTGTCATCAACATAAACAAAGTACATGGATACAAATCTTACACACCTTACAATTGATACAATTTAATGAGTACATACTAGATATATCCAGTCACCAATCAGATACGTTCCTTAATTAACCAACAAGTTAATTATACCAGTAAATAAGTATATACTTTCAAGTGTGACTCGTTAAAGTTAAATGTCTGCGTTAAACATTAAGTACCGAATCGAATTTTAATTTGTAAAACTCTTTATAGCCCGTGTTTATTGGATGTCATCCTGTTTGTAGGAATACAACAGACTTTGTCGATGTTCCTGTCTAAATGAGCAGTAGTAAGAAGTATTTGTTTATGTTGTTAATAGGTTTAACTATTATATTCTATGTATTTTTAATAGTGTATTATTTAATTAAATATATTTTTGATCATATACCAATTTAAATGGTTTCAAGTTGCCACTCATGCGGTACTTTAAAAATCATATTAAACATTGATGATTAACCTCGAACAGATATGAAATAAAATGCTCGAATTTCGTAATCAATGCACGTGTTAGCAAATTTCCTCTGTGCCTCTAAACGTGTCTTTGGCTAGATAGTCAGTAATAACCAAGACGTATTGGAGTCCTGCATGTAAATATATTTTATAAATATTGCCTTTTAAGTATTAAATATTATAATATCGACCGTTGAGAAATTGTCTTTGGTTTAGAGTGATCGGCTGTCAAAAGGTCTCCAAAAGGGTCACGTGGTTAATTTTGTGCTGAAAGTTGGTATGAATTATTCAAAGTAAGGTTCGTGGTATGTGTGAATGCAAAATAATGAGTTTTCAGGTTTAATATAGCTCAAGCTTGAGAAATGGCTTTTCCCGAATTAGACTTTACACGCTATTACGCTTGTTATTGTCTACGAATGACGTCAAGGATGAATAAAAAACAATAAGTTGAACAAATGTGCATACAACTTTTCTCTTGATTACAAAAAATCCATTAAAAAAGTTAATTTTTAATTCCTCGCAGTAAGGGACGATCTCTGTTTTGAAATAATTTGTTCGCAGAATGGTGATAAATAAACGAACATACATTTTCGAAACAAAATGTATTTTGCTTCTTTTTTTAAAAGTATTGCATTTGTGTAGAGTTTTGTTTTTAGAAGAATTTACTAAAATAATGAATGTCGATTAAAATAGAATAAAAATCGTTTACGCTTATACACAGATTGGCGGACGAATACTGCAGACTTGAGACCTTGTTACCACTTTCTCGTCGCTGCTGTCGCTCGCGATTTCTGTCTTTATACTATAGTGTAAAAAAGAAAAAAACGTAGTAAAAGAAAGTAGCTTTCTAAAACTTTGAAACGAGAGTCTTTATTATCAAATATTTTTTGAATTATAAGAATAACAACACACTTTTATACGAGAACGTACAGAATTTACACCCTTAAGCACTAAGCTTAAGGTGACGTGTTGTAACCAGAATGAAATATAGCTTGAGCCAATATAATGAAAAGAACACACACGGGAGTTAAAAGTTGGGAATTCAGGTAACGACATAACATACCGTAAACATCATTTTTTGGTAAAATGTAATTAAATTTGCAATGTTCAGTACATGCTGCTAAGCAACACATTTTCACACGACCCCACCATTTGTGCCAGTATATGTATATAAACGAATCATTCCTACGTATGTCATAACACTGAATAATCAGATCAAAATTAAATTATTCCGGAATTCAAATCACGTCAATATGCTGTTGGTATCCGAGTATTACTGTTGACGATTTTGACGTCTGATATCCTCCTTGTGATGTAATATTATTCAGAAAGACAAAATAGAATAGAGAATAGAACAAAAGATGTAAACATGTGTTGACCAATATTGTTGTTTATAATTAATTTGGTCTATATAGAATGTCAAAATATTTTTTTGGCTTAAATTATTATATACACAGGTAGTGTACTTCGTTTCAATCCGAGATTTATTCTGCATCATTGTTTTGCGTCCTTTATAATTGACACGTGAAATGTCGCAGAATATAAATGCGGTTGTTACTTTCATAACACTTTTTAAAAAACAAATTAAACTTACTTCACTAAACCAAATTATAAAAACAGTCGGAAAATTCAGTTGTCACCTTTTGTTTCTCTGTTATAAATATAAAAGCTTATTCTCGACAATGCTCTTGTAGCAATATTTGATAACGTTTATTTATTTATTTGTTATAGTTATTATTATTATTTATTAAAATTTACCTGTACACGGTATTTTGATATACTTTAATGCCCTCCTGATAGACGTGGTAAAAAATAGTTATTTTTCAATACATGTCGGCTACTGCACTACATAGAATTAAGTAATATTTTGTAAAATAAACGCATGATTTAGATTAAAAAATACCATAATTAAATGCAGTTTCGCAATTTTCAGAACTAAAAGGATTAAACATAGTTTTAAAGGGATTTATGAATGTTTAAAAAGACCAATTCATTTTCTAACTATCATAAAAGTCCCATTTGTTTGTGAATGAATTGGTCTTGCTTAATAATTTCTACCTTCATTGAATGGTAAAAATCATTGCGTTGATGTCTCATAATCCGAACAATATGATGTTTTATTTTTTTTAAATAATAAAATAACATTTTTAGTACAATAATGTACGGCTAAAATTAAAATTAACACCTAGTTGAGCAAGTTAAGGAAGTGATCCCGATAATTTTACCAATAATTGGGAGCGAGGATCATTAGACAGACCTAAAGCAATCTAAAAGATGGAAACAAAACAATTGATCAGTTATTGCGAACCTTCCAAGAAATATTGATGTTTACCGTCAAGTCTTTGATATGAAATATCAAATTAATTTACAAAAATGCTGGCTGTACCAATACAAATTCGTCATTTATTAACTTACTCAAAAACTTGTGGATTTAACAAATAAGAACATATTAGAACATTTAAATGGAATTAATTATTGGAGACAAATTCAGCACATTGTCACGAAATTGTGCTCAAAAATACATGTAAGTTTTTTATATTTCTACAAATATTTTAAGCAATGTTACTGATTATTTGTACAGACGTATTTAACGAAATTTGTTCTTAAATCTAATTCTGTACTCTTCTAATTTCAGCAATAAAATAACGATTTATAAGAGATTGAAATTGAAGCTTCATAGCATGTTAATAATGATCTGTTTGTTTCGTATGGTATGAAGTGTTGTGCTAATATTTGTCTACAGTAATATATAAAAAAAGTTAACCGTTCTTACAAGAATACACAAAGCAAACGCGATAAATATACGAACGTATTAAAATAGTCAGATTTTGTTCACAAATATTTATGCTTTGTTCAGTATATTATTAGAATAAGAGAACTGTAGTGTAAATGTCACATTTAAAAAAAAAGCTCCGGGACATTAAAATTAAAAGGGAATTCATTTCTATCACTTTTTCAAGAAAAGCAAGCCTATTTTTCATTGGCTTAAATCGAGAATTTGGCGCCATAAGACACATTTGTTAGGATGTCTGTCCGATCTGGAAATCTAACTCAATATGGCTAGTATTATCATTATGAGGATCACGTGATAAGATATAAATTAAATACAGTATAGTAAGCACTTGTCTTCTAATAATCATGTCGGATGTGATTTATGGTGAAAATACGTGGGTCTTTGAACATTGAACTTCTCGGATTACATCGGCAGTTTACAATAATTCTTAGTTCTGATGGGTTAGTACTCAGTGACGACTTGTTCGGTCGGTTTCCTCGCTATCTTCTATTCAGCAGATTAAGGCAACTCAAAACTGTCTAAATGCAGTGAAAAACTCATTAAATTACTTACAAATATAATAAAAATGTTAACGAATTTCTGTACAGAAAATTTACTACATAAATTAACGTCGTCCCTATTATCAGAAATTTTATTAAGAAGGTCCCGTATGTGTTTTCTACAACAAATCACTATTTATAGTAGGGTATGTCCGATTCTTAGAAGACTAGAAATTAATGTTTCACGAAATAAAGCATGCATGTAACATCGCCATCTTCTGTTGCTATGGTAACACAATACAAGTTTGCATTTTAATAGTACTCTGCAAGCCCACATATATCGTCAATGTCTTACATTTTATACTCTGGGACAATATGCTTTGTATTGTAGATTCATGTGGTACGTTAATACACTGCATGGTTTTGCTTATATAAAATATTACATTTACATAACAATATATCAAGAGAGTGGGACATTTCCTTTCTTTCTACGTGGAATTATTAAATCTAAGTGCAGTAAATTCTGCTGTGATTTTAAATTGATTATGAACAATTGTTTTGTTACTGAAATATAATACAACCCTACCACTTATAATTTTTAGATAATACATTGTTGTCTGCACGCAAATAAGTTTTTTTTTGTAAAATAAAACAGAAAATTGAGATCTATAAAAGCTTCGTTAGAAGTTGATCATTTTGATTGATTTTTGAGAGCAATTAAAAAAGAGCAGTTTAACGCTGAACTTCGCAACTCTTCGTTTTTTATCGATATCTGTATTGTTTTACAATACGGTACTTTACCTAAGACTTTATTTAAACTGGCAATCAATTGTATTCGTTTTAATTTCACATAATTATATTTCTGAAGATAAAAGCTAACACAAATAAACGCCTTCCAATAATGTCGACACGTGACTTACCTGCCGTTGGATGAAACTTTAAAGAGTAGAAGGCTTTAAGTAAATATTAGAAATAAAATTATTGTAATTATTAGCTACTGTTTAATTAGATATACGAAGTGTTATTTGTTTTCATTAGTGATTTTGAATATAATACTCTGACCAATGATCGAACACTTATACCCACAAACAACAGTAACACCAACTCTTTACCTCACTGCCATCTAGGTATGAATAGAATAATGTGATAAATAAGAACACCAATATCGGGGGCGAAGTGGTTAAGGTAGTTAGTCATCTACTATTGATCACGTGCCTGTCAACACTGAGGCTGCCTTTATGATTATGACTTTATCGGCCTGCTTATGACAAAATATTCAATTCACATTCTGTATTAATTTGGTAAAAGAAGTTATTCAAAGGTATGTAATAAAGATATCATTACTTGATGGTTTCTGTATTGGCCTAGTTATTGACCCTTGACCAGCTGCATTTCATTAGCATTTGATGTGGCCAATACAGCATGCACTAGACTAATAAGTAGGCAAATACAGAAATAACCACGTAATTATATCATAGTACAATAAAAACATAGATGAGAGGGTGATATATCCGATTATTACAAATTGAAAAACACTGTCAGCCTAGACTTAGTCTATAGGTTGACAATGTTTTCTCAGGTAACAGACTGGGCAATCATCTGAATGAATGATAGTTTTAACTCTATTTATAACACGTTTTGTTTCGAAAAAGAGTAAGCTCATTGTAGCCGCTACAGAAGGCTAAATTCTCTGCCCCTACCCAGTACTCCATACTTTCCCAGTGTCAGTCAAATTTGTATTCCCTATGTGCCATTCCACCCTTTTGTCCATTGATTTATGTATGTTAACTTCTTCTCGTCCTGAATAAAGCTGAAATACTGCTCGCTGGACGTAAAGCAAACATCCAATCAATCAATCAATCAATCAATCCTTTATCAACCTTGCTTAACGAAGATTTTGATATTATATTCAATAACAATATGCAAAAAGTCACCTAATTAGTAACATAACAGTCATTGAATTGTCATAATAGCGATCCGTAACGTATAGATTGTTTGTTTGTTTGAATGGTGTTTTAACGCCACTTTCAGCAATTTTTCAGCTATTTCATGGCGTCCAGTTTTTATTGGGGGAGGAAGCCGGAGTACCCGGAGAGAACCCCCGACCTGCGGTAGGAAAACTGGCAATCCTTGTCAATTAAGATTGGAGTCGAGTACACCCTGCCTGCAGTGAGAATTGAACCCGCAATCTCAGTGTTGACAGACCTCGTGATCAATAGTAGACGAACTACCTTGACCACTCGGCCACCGAGCCCCCCCCCGTAAAGTAGAACAGGCTTGACTAATTTATAAAATAAGTGATGTGATGGATGTCAATTTTGGTACACCCCCACGTTCTATAATTCTGAATATCCCAAGTTACAGTTATAGGACCTTTACACTTTTGATAAAGTTTACAACAGCATTCACAAAAGTAGCTAGAAGGCAACTGTGACATATTTTAACCGCGTCCCACCTCGTTCCGACCTGGAATTAATATATACATGTATTAGACTTGATGTGTATATACATTTGTATAAAATAAAACCTTTTACCATTGATTGTTTGTTTGTTTGTTTGAATGGTGTTTTAACGCCACTTTCAGCAATTTTTCAGCTATTTCATGGCGTCCAGTTTTTATTGGGGGAGGAAGCCGGAGTACCCGGAGAGAACCCCCGACCTGCGGTAGGAAAACTGGCAATCCTTGTCAATTAAGATTGGAGTCGAGTACACCGTGCCTGCAGTGAGAATCGAACCCGCAATCTCAGTGTTGACAGACCACGTGATCAATAGTAAACGAACTACCTTGACCACTCGGCCACCGAGGCCCCCTTTTACCATTGATACTATTAAAACTACAATATATTATATATATAAGGGGTCGTCCATAATTGTCAACCATTTTCATAAGTTTGCAAACCGCACACTTAAGGGAAGGGGTAAAAAATTTCAACATTTTTCCGTACACTTTTTTTTATCTTCAGAAATTTTCGTTTCCATGGAGTTTGGTTTTTATATTAGTTTAATGGTTGATGTACACTTTTAATGGGGGGTGGGGGTCTCAAAAATTGTGCTTTTTGCACACTTGCAAAAATGGTTGACAATTATGGATAACCCATAAGGAACTCGTCAGAATATATGTGTTCACACGGTTTGTTAATACTGAACTTAAAAGACTTCTAAAGCAGCATATGCAAAAGGGATAATTCTATAATATATAATATATAATTTCCTTGTGATCGCCTTAATTTGCATATATTGGACAATAGCTACCGACCATCCAACTCAATGGTACAATTCCCAGTGTCAAGTACCATATTTAAATAGTGCGCAATTTTGTTTCTGTTGAACACTATTTATGACATTAAATGTTCTCCGTAGAGCACGCCTCGGTTGTTTTCATTTGATAGTAATTGATGTACTAGTTCTTTTTTAATAATATTAAATTTGAAAAAAAATGTAAAGTTTGAGTAAAGTGCTATTATTCAGAAGAACGTAGCATGACGGTTGAAATATAACGGACAGTGAACTTTCTGTGCAAAACCAGCAAAGGAAACAAACCATACAACTTGACTTTATAACAGATTTTTTTCGTCCTGTCAAGCGTCATGTGTTTTGGAGTAATTGATTTTTTAATAGTGTTGCCACAATAAGGACAAGAAAACTTTTGAGGCAAAGCATCAGTTCGCCGCCGATTTGTTCTGCATTCCGCAATCATTTGAAAAAAAATTTACGGGATGCATTTTGAAGCATGTTTATACCTACGTTACAGAGGTTATTTTTATGTTCTTTGCAAATATATTGTAATGTGTCAAAGCTTTAAGTTAATATTTTGTTCAAATTCTACATTAACAGCATATACTTTAGACCCAATAGTGTGTTTTTTAGAGGCTGTATTATGTATAATCAAACGTTTCGAACCTTGAATATGTGTTTTTCTATCTGTTTGTATTTGCTTAAATGCAAATACATATCATCTCGAAAATATGGCAATTAGAGAAAATAATCTCAATTTTTAGATTGGATTAAAAAATTGTACGTGTAGAGGACCAGAAGAATAAATAATCACAGTCAAGTTGTTTTTATATCATATAAAAGCATGTGTAGCAGACATCTCAGATTTTCAATCGAACTAAAAACACACAATTTCTAATGACTATCTAGTGAACTTTCGCTCAGAAAGAATTGCAATTTCTAAACAAAAGGCATTTTAACTAATTCCCCCATAAGGTTCTATGTAAAGATAAGTCCTGCTGTTGTGGCTAATTTGAATTGCCGATTTCTAAATTTGCGCACATGTAATCTTTTGTCATATATTAAATCACAAATATATACTTGAATTAAAACTAATATTTAAGTTGTTCAATTAAATTATAGACATAGCATTTATAAATTGAATCTTACAAATGCGGCATACTCCGGAATTGTATAAACAAAATTGCCTTTTATTCTGTTTTCCGATTTTTCAAACCTACGCTCTTCGATAGAACTCGCCGAATTATACAGTACCAGGATAAAAATGGTCTCCCTCTATTATTAACTTCCGTAAATGATCGTAAATAGAATACCAACAAAATTTATTATTACATTCAACTTTGATATTACCCAAGCATTTTTGCAGTCGAAACTTAGCTATCATCTTGTTTTTTACTCAAGTTAAATGATTGACATTCTTGTAGCAAATTTCTGTTCATTTATGGTAACTAGAAATATTTTCTCCTTTATCCATCGTTAGCAACGAAAGTGAATACAAATATATGGGCGGCGATAATACAAAACATGTTATGTTTTGTACTGATTTAAAAAGTTCTTTTTGTTGTTTAATTCTTCTCTTTTTAATGTTTTAACTCTTCTCTATTTAGTGTTTTAATTCTTTTCTTTTTTATTGTCTTAGTGGTTTTCATATGTTTCATGTGATCCTGATCTAAATACTTTTTAGTCCGTTGTCGGAAAAATGATATGTTTATTTCAATAAACAAAACCAGAAATCAACATGATGACGTATTGATGTGTTAGTAATGTTAAATTCATACACACTATGCAGCGAAAACATTCATCAGTCCTGCTATCGATGTATCTGAGGTGCCATTTATTAGACACAAATCTATTTCTGAGCAATATTGAACTCAATTTTGGATTCATCTAACAGTCTATGGTAATTGTCGCTTGTCAATATCTTTTTATGAAAAAGACGAGTAGAAGAAGGAAATGCTACAATTTTATTATTAGATACCACCTACTTCGTTCTTATGATCTTCTATTAGTATCGCCTTTAGTGTCTTCACTGTACAGTTTTGAAGAAGTGTAGGTGAGGGTTTAAGAATAAAGAGAAAAAACTAATTTCAACATAATCTAATTTAGATTGTTAGATTAAAAGCGTTTGATTCTTTTATTGCCTTTTTATTTCTTTATATTTACCGAAATTTCTGGAACCATAATAGATTGTCTATAATTGTAATTCGCAATTACAACGCGAGCGAGATCACCGAATATCGACCAAAACTTGTTCGAGTATATTTTGTTAAATAGTAAGTTTAAGAAAACTCGTCTTCATAGACATGCATTTTGTTTTGATCGGTTTAAATTTGATAAATATTGGAAACGCTAAAAAAGTCTATTACTGAAATCTATAAAACGTGTGTACAAGCTGTTGAGCTAAACATTCAATAGAACAAGTTTGAAAACGTATTTTGAAAAATACCTCTATTTTACGCATAGAACAAGTTTGGTCTGACACGATTTTCAGTTTTTGATTGATGTATGCTTAATGACAAGAAACTAATTTTTCCTCTATATTCAGGACAATTCTAATATACTCAAACGAACATTAGTTGTTTGTCTGTTTGTTGAGTTGAGTGATGTTTAACGCTACTTTCAGCAAATGGTTAGCTATATCATGCCGTTTACTTTTTATTGGGGGAGGAAGCTTTAGTAGCAGTAGAAAACCCCCAACATTTGGTTAGGATTTAGAAATCCCCGTAAATTAAGATTTGTGTCAAACGCATTCTGCCAACACTGAGACATGGACCCGCAACCTCAGTGCTGACATACCACTTGATCAATAGTAGACAACCGAGGACCCGATAGTTGTCTATTTATACACCCTTGTCTTTAGGAGAAAACAATGTTATATTTATGTAATCATGATAACTTTCATGGGAAAGTGATTGATTGATTGTTATTTTACGCCCAACAAGCTATAATTCAGCTATATTTAGGACGTTGATGGGAAGGTGAAAGTACCTTTTTTTTTAATTTCGCTTTTTAATATATATTATGTGTACCCTGGTCTAAAAGAAAACTCCCCGCTAAATATATGTAGTGGAATACTTGCGATACCACGCCCCATCTAAGACACTTTTTATATATTTCGAAACGACTAGGCTGAACATAGTTTTGTCCTTACCCGATTCTCCATACTTTTCAAGTGGTAGTCAAAATGTCTTGCTCTGCAGTCCAATTAATAATTAATAATTAATAATTAATAATTAATAATTAATAATTAATAATTAATAATTAATAATTAATAATTAATAATTAATAATTAATAATTAATAATTAATAATTAATAATTAATAATTAATAATTAATAATTAATAATTAATAATTGTAAGCATGGTAAGTAAAGTATAACAAAAGGACCAATTATATCTATTTTTATTCAATTAGTTGTATGGAATATAACTGTTACTATGTTTCAGAACAAATCACTATGATTGATTGCAATCTAAAAGTAAATGTTATCATAATACAATTTTCTTTTGATCATTCTAATATCGGAAATGATGTTCCCGTTGTTACCGGTTTATTTTAGCAACTTTCCAATTTAAAGCCTCACCCAATACATTTCAAGTTTATAATCCGAGATAAACATTACCATCTGGTGCAATAGACAAAAGGGTCAGTCAATCCTTTGGAAACCATTGAATTTATTGCCTAATACATTACATTTCCTAATTAAATTATATTTACAGTGAGTACTATAAGAGGGGAAGTTGTTTGAATATTCTTCAAAAACATTGCGTCATTTACAGTTTATTGGTACTTTCCCTGTTAAGTACACAATTTGACCATTATGATACAAATCCTAAACATCGGGGCAACATACTTCTCTGTTAAACTATCATTAATTAAATATTTTTAAAATATCGAATTTATAAAGAAAATGTCAACAGCGTGTTTATACCAGCATTTCATGACTATATCAGAAGTACTTTAACGTATATTATAATGATTCAGGGTAATAGCTTCGAAAATACGTAAGTAAAACTTGTATATATTAAAAACCATGAATCAATCAGTTTATGTTGACACTTAGATTGTATTTTTATATTGCAATATTATTGACATGATTGTATCATTTATATTTCCATAAAAATATATAAATTGACATATAACTTTAAAAGCCACGATGAACTGTTGTCAGCATTTAAATGAACCGTTACACGCACCGGTGATAAATACAAATTTTTCATTTTGGTATAAAACATATAATTTACAAAATATTTTTACAGAATAGAATAAAAAACCATGAATTTATTTACTCCTTTCAGAGTGATTTTTTTATTGTAGTAATTTTTTCTGGTGAAATCGATAAAGTTTTTAAATTATTTTGTAAAGTACTAAAGGGTTGTATCATTTATTATAGTGAAAAAACCATAAAACCTAGTATGACTGATTCGAATTACTGAATGACAGAAGAGACTTTCTTGTTTATAATTTTGACAAACCTGCATAATTATTCTAATTTTGCAAATTTTATGTACTGTCAATTTGTTAAATAACTTTTTTGAAATATCCTGTTTGGACACAGATGTATCATTTTGAACAGTATTATTGAGTAATGTGTTATAGAAATACAAGTAGGTTAACGTACGGGTACAAGCAATTATAATTTGTTCTTTGAGATCGAATCCTTTTTCTTAAACTTAAGGGGATGCAGGACACCATCCGCCATTTTTTGTGAAAATTTCAAAATAGATAGAACATTCATGGTAAATTTAATAATATTTTCTTTCATTATTAATTTTTAATTTCAATAAAATTAAAAATCATAATGAAAGTCTTGTACCTATATTATTACTTAAATTTATTAATGGTTGAAATAACAGTGTTCTTTTAAATGAGTTAAGTATTGGCAAAAATATTGAAAATGAAATTTTTAACAAGGGCGGTAATTTTGACCAAAAATACCATTTTTTTTAGCACTTTTTGACTAGTTTTTACCCAACTGACAAAATTTTAACTCAGACCCCTATTTTTCTTTTCATCACTAAAATGTATACCAATTGCTTGACATTATATCAAAGATTCAGAAAATTTCATTGGACAAATTTTTGTAATTTTTTATTTTAGAGCTTTTTTATTCTCTTCTCTGTATAATCTATATGAAAATTTTAAATTTCAGTGCTCAACCCCTCAAAAATAAGCTCTGAAACCCCCCTTTTTTGTTGAATTATGATAACTCGTATAGAAAACTAACTATTGGGCGAATTTAAAGAAAATTCATTGACACATTATTTTCAGTGAAAGTGTCCTGCATCCCCTTAACTAGGAAAATATATCAACGTAGTGAAATATAAAAATGAACCAAATTGTTGAGGTCTACTTTCTATAGGTTAAGTGTCTAATACATCATACACAAGAACTAGAATATCTAATTTTATCGACTTGTCTTAATTATTTATAGAATATCCAAAATATCAATTTGATTTCATCAATAAATATCGATTTTATCAGTAAATATTGAAAATCCTAGAAACGAGATATAAACAATACTGTGGATTCCTCAAAAGGAACTAACGTATACAGACAAGCGTTAAATCTTAAGATTTAAAATGTTTTGTTCCTCTGAAAATTGGTAAGTGTACTTTTGTTTGATTTGCCTAGATACGATATATGTACATGCCTAATTAGGAATTAATATCAAGTTAATGTTAGGCTTCTCAAAACGAGATTTTTAAAAAAACTTAGACCTCGAGCTTGCAGTATTTCAGCCTTACGTACTTCGATCATGCGCAATCAGCATGGCGGACAATGGTCAAAACTCACTGTATGATTAACGTTTTAATCAGAAAAGTTGCTATGCTGCGTTATAATGTTTAGTGTACAAATTGTGGCTTTGTTTGAGTTATGATTCCTGTTTAAGTGGAAACCCGAAAAGTTATATCTACAACGTTAATAGGAATAGGGGATTATCTCGTTGGGGGTGGGGGTGTCAGGTACTAATAAGGAAACCACAGTAGGTAACGTGTTTAGAGAGTGCCACTCTCCTTGCACGATAAAGAGTACACCTTCTGTAGGGGTCGATAATAGTAGGGTCGTGGTTGCCGCTACAAAAGGCAAAATTTTCCGCCCTTACCCATACACCATATTTTAACAGTGGCAGTCAAAATGTTTACGCTTTGGTCAATCTTTTTCAAATTGATTTATTGTTTGTTAATTTTTATCGTCCTGAATATAGCTGCAATAATGGTGCATACTCGAAAATCCATGTCAAACCAATTATCAATTCAATATACAATTATTGATAAGCGCTTAAAAACGACAAGAATTTGTTAACATTGTGAATATTTAAACAGAAAAAACCGAGTTACTTAGAAGATTTAAACCCCGCCTTTGAGGGGTCAGGCTTCGTGTTCTATGCTAGAACCTGATATTGTGAATTCGATGTTTTTGTCAGTTTAACATGATACAACGAATTTTATGTTTTTGTCAGTTTAACATGATATAACGAATTGGATGTTTTTTCAGTTTAACATGATATAACGAATTTGATGTTTTTTTTTCAGTTTAACATGATATCATGAATTTGATGTTCTGCAATAAATGTTTGAATTATTAATAACAAATATTGGTATCAATCGTGCAAAAAATGTTTCTGTATTAGAATTTACCTTATATATATATATATATATTAGTAACATTGGTGAATAACATTTTGTTTGTTCGTTTTATTTTTAATAATATACGTGGCATAAGTGAGTAAGGGAAGCTGCGTCCATAAATTTGATTTAATTGTGAAGAAATTACTATAAAGAAACGAGTATTAAGATAAAAGATGCTTAATGGCCAGACAAGTAAAGGACAAAGTAATTGTGTACTATCATGTACATTAAGACACCTATAACTAATAAACTACTATTTATCACGTGGTCTGTCAACACTTAGATTGCGAGTTCGATTCTCACTGCAGGCAGGGTGTACTCGACTCCAATCAAAATTGACAAGGATTGCCAGTTTTCGTACCGCAGGTCGGGGTTTTTATCTGGGTACTCCAATAAAAACTGGACGCCATGATATAGCTGAAAAAGTGCTGAAAGTTGCGTTAAACACCATCAAACAAAAAAAAACATAACTAGTAAATGTTGTCCAAAGTGTAAAATAATTTTGCATTCAGAGAACTGTTTCTAGTTAGACATTGAAAAAGAAACAAACCTATTTGTTGACAGGTGATACAATGTAAGACAAAGACAATATCATGACAATAAAATGAATTTTTGAAGACAAATGTTACTTTATTGATAATTACAAAGAGTATGAGGTATTTATTATGATCATACAAAATTTACTTGTCATATGACCGTACCGTTGTATGGTGTCATTTGTCGTCCATTACGAACCAAACATTACTTAACAGGCTTTTTAAAAGCAAACCAAGTTTGACTCTGGCTGGCCTCACTTTCAATGTTACTAACTTAGTCACGTCCAACTTCATAATTCTCGTCAATTGACTATTTTATTTTTGCGCCTATTTAGCTGATCTCGAATTCTCATCAGCTCTCATAAATTGGAAAAAAAAATAATCTAAAAAATACGCTTATCAGCATCGTGATAAAATAGTGGAGCACGAACTCGACAGGATGACGTTAAACTTTCAACATAACCCGACTGTTGATGAATCTGTTACTAGTTTATCAAGTTAATACGTCGATGCTATCCTGATGTCCTCAGAAAAATAATATATTTATTTTAAACGTAAATTATTAAAAAAAATCAAAAATTAAGCTAATGTACATAATACTTTGTTTTATCTTATAAGCTAAGTAGCTTTATTATAACTACCGGAGCTACAAAATCAAATAAACCTACAAAACAATAATCGTAAGATTTACACATTAATTTATTACAAATTGGTTTCCTTTCTAATCTCATACTCTGCTGACGAGAGGTTAATAACGGTAATATATCAATAAAAGAACCATAAAACCACCGCATGATTCTCGTCCCGACCAGCATTGATTCGAATGTTAATTCTTACTATTCTAATTTTTGGTCGCACTGGGACCTATGTTCATTTTTCCGGAAAAGGTAGGAGAGATATTGTTTGCCACTTCAATGGATATTTAGGAAATTTGTCACTTGGAAACAGAAAACAATTTCCATATTTAAGTTATAAAGGTTAGAAATCTGAGAAAATATCATTTGACAATTCTGAACATGGAAATGTGAATTCTAAATGTGTCTGCGGTAAGTCGACAAAATTCTTTACTTTGACTGTTTTCAATTTTTCTGAAACTGCTTCTACAAAAACAGCAATCATCTCAAAGGTATGTTTTGTAACTTTTTTGTAGTTTTTGACACTGAATACATTTTATGTGCTTTTAATATTATTAAAATGCTAATGGTATTTACTTCTTTGTTCATGTCTATTATACATGTTTCTACTTCAATATTAGCGTCACATTTTATATTGACTATTTCAATCGTTTATTTTGAATATATATTTTTCCTTTTTTTTCTTTCAACAGACATTTACACTGTCCCTTTGTCATCTTTCAGATATATACCCGAATGTGAAGGTGTTTATACATAACAGGTAAGCTAGATTCATTTTGTCCTAACTTAGACAATGTTAATAAAGTAACAACAAGGATGTCTTTTCAGACATTTGGTAGCAACTTAACCACGCATGCGTTTCAAATGAAATCTTTACGAGAATGTAATTATTACCCTTCAAAAGTAAGTCAAGTTACAGGCTTCTTTGATATTAATTTTCTTTTCATTTTGATCAATTTCCAGCGAAAATTCACCGAGACATGTAATCTTTTTGCTTTCTGCGTTTCGTGAGGTCGCCAAAACAATGCTGTCTTTTTGTTAATTTTCCGATGGTTTTGACATGAAAAGCAGTTGAAACGTTTACACAAGTCCTCTATGTGGTAATGAATTTGTGACCTCATACAAAATGTTCCATCGTAGTCGGATGAATGTTTGAAAGAAAAGTAAGCTACTACTATTTAATTGAAGTGAGCCACATTTGCAAAATAAACTTATAACTTTTGATCCACTTCTTTTTGTATTTTTGTAATAATTATTAATGTATGTTGCCTATAATAAAGAAACAGTAAAAATTATGTAAGTTATCAAAAAATAAAGACCGATGCGTCGACATTGCACGTTTATAATGAATGTCTTCCACCTTCAGCAGTACAGTGAGTCAGATCCACCACCTACCATGTCTGCGGCTATTATTCAGTAATAACACAGACTAAGCTAATGGCTTACATATATAGATCAGAGTAAGCTGTAGATATATATTATAGATGGGTCGTCAGAGATATCACTGTGCGACTGGTCATAAGACTATAAAAAGTTTCTCTGCATTATCACATTAGACTATACTAGCTCTAAACGAAATTTTACATCAATTTTAAACTAATAGTTGAAAACATTTCTTGCCTGTATTTTCTGTGGTTCAGTCATGTCGTCCCGTTAAATATTGGCTGACTAAATCATAACGTCATCGTTAGTATCAAACCAGCTCGCCCTGTCATGGAGTCCACACTGGTATAAAACTTTGTTAGATGTTAGCTGACTCAGTCATGGTGTAACCGTTCGTATCAAACTGTGTGTTAGATGTTAGCTGACTCAGTCATGGTGTAACCGTTCGTATAATTATCACATATTTATATGTAAAATATGTAATTCTGCATATGTAGTAAGCGTAGAAGTGAGTGATCCATATCTCTGCCCGACGCACGGGGTTCAAGACGTCATATGTAAACAAATACAAATAAGGCCAAAGAGAGTTTTCGTATCTAAAATATGTGTTTTGCTAGATGCAACGCATAAAAGCTCTACAACATCTTAATAATTTGAATTTTGATTATGTTTTGGGGTTTAGTATCACTGATAAGGCTTGAAAAGGCTAAGCACGCCGTCTTGCGGAGTAAATTTGTAAACTTAGCATTTTATGACATTTTTTTACAAGAACCAAATAGTTCGCTTCGTTAATTTCAAAAAGAATTTTTACACAAAAGGAAAACCGAACACTGGGATACTGAAGCGATGGCTTGCTATCGTAGGAGACCTGTGCAATGTTGTGGACATTGACATAGCTACAATAATGTAGCTCCTTATTTTTTTTTTATTTTTTTTTTATGGACGGAGCTACAAAGAGGTCCCATTACTCGTAATGGAGCAAGCCGGGAGTGATTCACACCCGGGGGTTTTATGCATAGAATACGCTATTAAACTGTTTCCCTAAATTGCTACATACTTTTTAATGTCTTTGAAGTGTTAACTGATATTTCTACAACACCTAATTCATTAGTTTTACACTTTATTCGTAATCATGGAATTGTTGTCAAAAATTGACTTCCGGAAGTGCGTAATTTCTTAATCGATATAGTAAAAATTCATCCGGATCAAGTTTTTTCCGGCTTTGTTGCATTGGCTGGGATCAAATTTTTACCGATACGATTCTACAATTCTACACTCCACAATTTCAATTTTGTCAACAATGCCATGATTACGAAAAAGTGTTAAAATTATTTAATTAGACATTGTAGAAATGTCAACTGAACGGCGGAGAAAGGAAAAAATATAAATTGAACAAAAATAGCAGTTTAAAAGAGGAAAATATGTATAAATCTCAAGAGTGTTTTTGCTCCATTACGAGTAATGGGACCTCTTTGTAGCTCCGTCCATAAACAAAAAAATTAAAAAAATAAGGAGCTACATTATTGTAGCTAGACATTGACACTGCTTACATGCGCTGAAGGAATTGAAGGTGAAAGGCAATAAAATTATGCTCACATAACCTCAAATATTACTAGAATGTATTATTATTAAACAAGAAATTAAATAATATTATTTAACCTTCTTTAAAATCGCCTTTAAATGTGTGATAAATAGATAAATTACATCTCGAATTCCTTAATTCCATATCTGCCCTGATATTTCCATCATGGCCCAGGACAGATATAGGAGTCGATATAACGGCATATATAGAATTCGATGTAATAATCTATACTTATTCGATCATGGCGTTCTTGATGTTAGTTCAATAATGACGTCCTCGTTTGTATTAAACCTTGTTTCAGCTATTGGCCGGCTCAATAATGACGTCCCCGTTTGTATTAAATCTTGTTTCAGCTATTGGCTGAATAATTCATGACGCTCTCGCTTGTACAAATAGGTGTTGGCGTTTGTATCCGGCAAGAGTTAGTTGTTTTAGTGGCGCAATCGTCACGTGATCGTTCGTATCAAACTTTGTGTTAGATGTTGCCTGGCTCAATCATGACGTCCTCGCTTGAATCCAACCATTTGTTATATGTTAGCTGCTAATTCATGTCGTCCGCATTTCTAACAACCAAAGTTTAAGGTATTGGCTGGATCAATTATGACGCACTCGTTTGTGTCAAGTTGGCATGCTCAATTATACGTCACCGTTCGTATCAACCCAGTTGGTAGATGTTGGCCTGGTTTCTCCTGTATATATATTTTGACACTCTGAAATTTGGAATATGTTTGGTTTTATTATTTTAAGTGTGGTTATACATGGCATCATGCTTTATAACTGCACGCATTCAATTTTAGTTTGGACTGTTTAAATATTTAAGAATTCAAACACTCTTCTCGAGTAGTGCAATCAGTTTTGCACACTGATAATTTTACATGTTCAAGTAGCAAGAATTCTTTAAAATGTCTAAAACTAAAATTGTCTGTCATTCTTAAAATCAATTACATCGTCATTACACGATCTGATGACACGTTCTGTCGATCTTATTTGAAAAAGCAATAAAGTTACATGTCAAAGCTTATAAGGAGGCATTTACATCGGTACAAAAAACTTGACTAGTCTAACACAGGGAACGTGCGAAAACAATTTACTCCTTGTATTAAACATTCCATTCTAATATCTTTGAATGTAAATCTGTATTGGTGTTGTCTCCGCCATGGTAAGAACGCATGGATGTCTTATATGTATCTTGTGCAGTTGAAGGTCGAATACCGTTCCATGGCGTCCTGGCTAAACAAAGGTTTTACTTAAGATTTGTGTTAATTAAGTCATACTCTTTCTGAGCATTCATTTATCGTAAATAAATGTTGTCGGTAAGCTATGATGCCCTGATGTGTATTAACTTATTATATAAAGAATTACTGCTACGGTTCATAGATTTGATGATCGCTTATCACGTTAACACCTTCATAATAGAAGCCAAACCCGACATTTTATGAGCTTTATTATTTTAAAAAGCTCCTAACACGGTTCAAATTGCTAATTATAACTGACAGGTTGATAAACTCGTTAAAAGCAAACCATATTGAATTAATGAAACAGTCTAAGTTCCCTCAGATTTTGACTTAATATATAAAGTAATAACTATTTTATAAACCAAAAATAACTCATCGTTTACATGAAACTTTACGATAGGAATACGTTGTTTTCAAGATATAATCGCTCTCGTTAAAGGAGGTGGAAATTGTAATGTTGATTACATTATGTCATAAAAAATTTAGGGTACTTTAAGTTTAAAACGGTAACATTTGTTACGAAATGGGACGGCATAGGAAAGACGATGCAAAACGTAACATGTGCTTTGTTGTGCCGGGGTGCAAAGTCAACAATAAAAATTAATTTATGTAAAGGTAGTCAAATTTTATTCCGTTTTATGCCGTTCACATGATGTCAAAAGACGCAATCTCCACGCAAAGGATTCTGGGTATCCTACGTCAACCACAATCACCTCTGCCATACCATTGGTTGACATTGTGAGAGATATCTCTCATGGATGATAAGCTTCGCGTACAAACGCAGTAATTTCAATGTAAAATTGTATCTGAAGTGTATAAAAAGACTATATAAAAATAAATAAAATCTCGTGTATTATTTTACAAACATCCTTCTTTGTTTACAAACGTCACGAGCAGACGACATATGTAGTCCCGCAGTAAATGGAGGATGACGTGTGGCAGAGGTTATATCTGGGAACCAGTTATGTTCTCTGTGCCGGAGAGTGCAAAAGACGGTGCGTAGAAGAAAGTGCCCCAAATAAAATAACGTGGTACCATAAATCACGTGATAAGATACATCTAACTACCTATCTTGAAAACGGCGTATTCGTTCGGAACACTGCAGGTCCTAAATTGTATATACGTTTTAATCTATATCAAACGTGGAAGAACTTGGAAAACTGATTGTAGAAAGAGTTCATCTATTTTTTTTAAAGTAAATAATTTTCAATGAATTGTGAAGTAAATGTGACATCAACGCATAACGTATCCCGAATAAACGAACTGTATGGTTGTAGACAACGATGCGAACAAAGAGACCCGTATGTAACATCATGAAACCGTGAATAAACGAGTTTCATTGAACTGTATGGTTGTAGATAACACTGCAAACAAAGAGACCCTTATGTAACATCATGAAACCCTCAATAAACGAGTTTCATTGAACTGTATGGTTGTAGATAACACTGCAAACAAAGAGACCCGTATGTAACATCATGAAACCCTCAATAAACGAGTGTCATTGAACTGTATGGTTGTAGATAACACTGCAAACAAAGAGACCCTTATGTAACATCATGAAACCCTCAATAAACGAGTTTCATTGAACTGTATGGTTGTAGATAACACTGCAAACAAAGAGACCCGTATGTAACATCATGAAACCCTCAATAAACGAGTGTCATTGAACTGTATGATTGTAGACAACGCTGCGAACAAAGAGACCCGTATGTAACATTATTAACACTAAATAAACGAGTGTCATTGAACTGTATGGTTGTAGACAACGCTGCAAACAAAGAGACCTGTATGTAACATCATGAAACCCTCAATAAACGAGTTTCATTGAACTGTATGGTTGTAGATAACACTGCGAACGAAGAGACCCGTATGTAACATTATTAACCCTAAATAAACGAGTGTCATTGAACTGTATGGTTGTAGACAACACTGCAAACAAAGAGACCTGTATGTAACATCATGAAACCCTGAATAAACGAGTGTCATTGAACTGTATGATTGTAGACAACGCTGCGAACAAAGAGACCCGTATGTAACATTATTAACCCTAAATAAACGAGTGTCATTGAACTGTATGGTTGTAGACAACGCTGCAAACAAAGAGACCTGTATGTAACATCATGAAACCGTGAATAAACGAGTTTCATTGAACTGTATGGGTGTAGACAACGCTGCGAACAAAGAGACCCGTATGTAACATCATGAAACCCTGAATAAACGAGTGTCATTGAACTGTATGGTTGTAGACAAGGGGTCATTATTCTATTTTGGGAATTTCCGAGAATTTCCGGTGCATGTCAAAACATGGCAGAATGAAAAAATAGGCACACATTTCTCTTTTGTTTCTGCTTTTGTTTATAACTGCTTAATATTTTAAAAAGGTATGGCATTACTGTAGAACAAGACTAATATTTTTTCAGTCAGTCTTTACAGTGGAAGCACTTCATTAAGTGTGTAATGTGGTACAAAATTTTAAGTGAAAGAAAGATTTTTTTAATTAAAAATTTTGATGTCCGTTCGGTTACTTGCACAGGCCAATAGGATAATGAACTCACAACGTTGAGAACAAAGAGATGCATAGTATGGACTATATAATACTACCTCCAAGTTTCTTAACGTAATAAAATGTCCAATATTGACGGATATTATCGTTTGTAGCGTATTACATTCAATTGATTCTATCAGTATTTTCCGCAAAGAGTAATGGTTTTTGCAACTTTTTATTCGGACATTAGAGAGATTATATTATTCAATATGGTACATATTACAGAATGAAATCATTTTTACTTCAATGAAGACTTGCCCTCTATAGCAGTTTCGTTTAGTTATTTATGTTACACGACGGTACAAATATATTCACGCTGTTCAGAAACACAGATACATTGGAAAAGTGTTGGTAATTCTTTAGCAAGTATCTTTTACGAAAAAAGCTCTCAACATTTATTAATACACTGTTAGCGATGACTTTTGTACAGTAGTATTTATAAATATTTTGAAAGCAGGGTTAGCTTGCCATAACTAACAACCTGGTATTATAAATGTTGCCCAATCTCGTGTGATGAACGTGCCTCGAGACTTGTTGCCATTGACTTTTCTGTCTATAATAGTGCAATGATCTATAAATCAAGTTGGACAAAGGAATGTGAACCATAAAACTGAATGATGTAGAATTAAATTTTGTCAGAATTCATTGCTTCGCGAATTAGGAGTATTTTAAGAAATTCGATCAATCTTGTGTTCGTAATGAAATAATCAACGCCATTGGCAATGCTAGTGGTCAGCAAATATTGATATCGACAACAGGTGCGCTAGAAACAACTTTTATTATTTACTAATATTATAATTGGCTGCGGCGGTCGATATAGCCATTTGTTTCTTTGATAACCAATAAATACATTTTCTTTGTGTTTCCTGGCATACCAATTAAAGAACAAAAACGTTGAAAATTATCGACAACATGTTTCCTCAAATATTTGTAAAAATGATTTATTTTTCATATATTTATTATATGAAAATATCCTAAAAACTGTTCCTAGAACATGATTATGTATTTATTCTGCGGTCTATTAGTAACTACTGTAAAATTTAAACGGAATTGCAACAGAATTTAACGAAATATATCTGTTAAAATCCTACAATATACAAAGCTTAAAACATTTGTTTTTTTTATTTTAAAAAGTTCAGGTTCGTCACACAAATACATGTAACTATAATAATACAAGGAAGAATTTCAAATGAAGAAAACAATTGAGAATCTGTTTTAGTTCTTAAGACCTAAAACAATATCTGATATCACTACATAAATAAAGGAATATACTATAGAGTAACATCACAATTAAATTTATAACTCGAAGAAAAGACTAAACTCACGAAAATTCACCAAAACCAAAATAGAAATAAGGAATAAATTACTGGCTTAGAAAAGTTTCATAAAAATTGTACACGCCACAAATTATGGAATATATATTCTATAGGTGATCTGGTCCCGGAGATGCGGCTTTACATGTATACATTTTGTATGCTACTATTGGTGATCTGGTCCCGGAGATCTTTACATGTATACATTATGTATTCTACTATAGGTGATCTGGTCCCGGAGATGCAGCTTTACATGTATACATTATGTATGCTACTATTGGTGATCTGGTCCCGGAGATCATTTCATTCATACATTATGTATTTTACTATGGGTGATCTGGTCCCGGAGATGCAGCTTTACATGTATACATTATGTATTCTACTATAGGTGATCTGGTCCCGGAGATGCGGCTTTACATGTATACATTTTGTATGCTACTATTGGTGATCTGGTCCCGGAGATCTTTACATGTATACATTATGTATTCTACTATAGGTGATCTGGTCTCGGAGATGCAGCTTTACATGTATACATTATGTATTCTACTATAGGTGATCTGGTCCCGGAGATGCAGCTTTACATGTATACATTATGTATGCTACTATTGGTGATCTGGTCCCGGAGATCATTTCATTTATACATTATGTATTTTACTATGGGTGATCTGGTCCCGAAATGCAGCTTTACATGTATACATTATGTATTCTACTATAGGTGATTTGTATAAAGCCTGTCTCACACAGAACACGGTTCCAATACGGTATACTCGGTTATACACGGGTTGAAGGGTACGAATATTGAGCTCCAAACGTGCCTGGGGATGAGTTAATACGATTTAGACTCGAATGTAGCACAAGAATGTGAGAAAAAAGTACGGATATACTCGGCCAAGCAAGGTTTGTCACGGTTTGAACACGATTTGCAAACGATTTTCATACGATAGTTGTACGGTTCAAAGTACGGTCTAGTACGATTAAACACGACTTTTACTCGATTAATTGGACGATTTATATACGATATTGACACGGTCTCACTCGCGGAATGGATTTCTTGTGCGGTTGTATATACGGTCTCGTACGGTCTCTCAGGGTCTTGTACGATCGCTAATACGATCATAAACGGACATGGCAGCGTGCCAGGTTTTAAAAAGTTTTAAAAATCATACACTGCTTTCACGGATACACTCGAATGGCCCGAGTGTAACTCGGATAAGGCCACGGTTGGTTCGGTTGTATGTACGGTTTACACGGTTAACCAGCCGTATAAGCCGTGTGGTCTGTGTGAGACAGGCTTAACATGTACAACAAACCGGCGAGCAGAAACAATACGGAAACGGGGCTTTATAGGTGTATATGGAAAGAGTTAATGTATTTCAAAATAGAAGACGAATATGATTTTGGTGTTGTGTATTAAAAACGTACAACCTCTCGACTCTAATGTTGCATAAACAATTAAATAAATACTATTTGAGAATGATTCATTTTATATACCGCAATCTAGACCAATATTAGTTAACTACATGTATGTATTTTATAAATAAAAATACATTTCGAGTCACGATTCAAATTAATTTATAAAATAGTTTATAAAAATCTGCCAAAATAGCTAGATGGGTCATTTGTTTTGTGCTAACATAACAGTTCATTAAAACGGGCTATAAATAGATGATTTAATTTGGTTGTGTTACCTTACGAAGAATTCATTGATACTGATTTGGACAAATAAATAAGTGGTAAGCTCTTTTATTGTTTTATTATACTTGTGTAATTGTCACAGCTGTCTGCGCTGTATTAATTACTTTGTCACGTGATGCACGCGGCAGGGGCTGGGATTGGGTGTGGTGGTATAACTTTTTAAAATTAGTTGCAGATGTTTAATAGGGTTTTTGAATCCTAACTTTAATTACCATTTTCTCCGTATGAAAAGTCTACCAAATCATTTATATACATATGCAGTACGAAAACCACACCCATTTTTATATATCAGATAATAAAAATAGCTTGAAATTTCCCACCCAAATAAAAACGTGGTGAAAAATGTACGACGGTAGGAATAATCCACAGAGGTGTATGACATGTATGTGTGCACCTATGTGTGTAACAAACGCACATGTCTGTTGATTAATTGTTTCATAAAAATCGTAGTAAATGATTTAAGGATAAATGGCATTAATATGTCAGTCTGTAGTTACTTCACAAAACTATGTGACTATATCACATTGGCGAATGATGCGGACTAAGGGACTATGTAGGCCCACGCTGGGTCCATAACAAAGTACTGATAGACAACAAAAAGATGGGATGGGGTGGCGAATCCTCCAAAAGCCCGATATACATATCATTTTCGACATTTAAATTACGCGTTCATCGATCTTTCTCTCGTTTGTTTTGCCAAAACGATGTCGAAGACTTAGCTTCCGCTTGGCTACGTCACTTGGAAAGACCGTGACTATTACAAAGTCCATGACTTTTCGAAAATAGTCTGCGACTATTTCACAATAAGATAGTATTAAAGCATTATCTGTCTGTTTTGTTTTTATATATTTGTCACTGAATAGCAAAAGAATAAATTAGGAATATCGATGGGGAAGATTTAATACCAAACATGGATATTCAAGAGAAAACACCGATCAAAAACAAAACCTGTGTATATTTGTTGACAAATTTGGCCTTACAGTGTGCTACCAAATTATAGCATATACATAGATACATATCATAATTGGTACTAATGTAAGATGAAGTTTTATTTCAAATTGAAGTCTTTAGATTGACCGGAACAATACACGACACATTGTGTATGTAACTTATAGGTATTATATATGTCTACTCACAGTTCCATACCAGCATTTTTTTTAAATAAATCTCGTATGCAAACATCATTGGTTTGATTTTGTGACATAACGACATTTTAATGTACTGACAATTCTAAATTTTTCTACAGTGAAATTCCCATTCCACTTATATTTTTCCTGAATTAACATCAGATGCTATTTATCGGTACGAGTCCAATTTAAGGCATGCTACAATATATACGCTTCTGTTAATATACAAACTTCGAGTCATTATAATGCAAATTTAGGACTGAGTAAAGCATTTCCTTTGTTCTCTTAGATGTATCTATGACTGTTAAAGCTATAGAAACCTTTTGCGCAAATTTTTCTTAGTCGTAGTCTGCATATAAATATTTATCTGCAGCAAAACAGCCGGGAAATGCTCGGCAGAGTCTAGGCAGAGCCTAGGATTTCTACCTGCTTTCTAAGGCTAGTACAAATAAATTTTTATATCTTCTGACAATGTACGAATATTGTATATTTATCCTGTGTTGTACAATAAAGCTAGCAGTAAATATATTTATCGTGCAGCCATTATATTTGCAGTATAAAGCTGGCCGTTTTAAATGAAGAATATTTAGGAACTACTTTTTTCCTAAAGACATTCTAAAGATACACATTAGGATAGTAGAGTGATTGGGCTTTTATTTCGATTTATTTATTTATTTATTTATTTATTTATTTATTTATTTATTTATTTATTTATTTATTTATTTATTTATTTATTTATTTATTTATTTATTTATTTATTTATTTATTTATTTATTTATTTATTTATTTATTATATCTATTTCCCGTGTGCAACATTTAATCTTTTTCAGATAGAAACACTAAACAAACTAAAGGAATCTTTGTATTTTTAGTCCATTCAAATGATATTACAGTTTGAATATTAAGATGTTTTTAGTTACTGGTTTCCATAACAAAAAACTAATTATAAAGTCAAACCCACGATGACATTATAAATACATTACAGAAATTATAATGATTTACTGTATTTTGTTACGAAGTTATTAAACTGGAAAATAGATATAAAAAATTAAACGTGGATTTTTTTGCCAAATAAAGGTTTCCCACTAAGTTTTACACCGTGTAAATGTTAGTAATGTGATTTACTGCAACCCTTTGATCTGTAAATTTAATGACATACACTAGTTTTCTTTCCTTGCCAAAAGGATGGTTTATTGTACACGTCAGGATGAAAGATGTTGTTTTAAGTTCACATGTATTTAGTAATTGGTCTGTAACTGGTACATGTAGGATATTTTTGTAAGGTTTTTTATGCGTTTTGGATTTATCGTATATAATTATTATTATGGATAGCTAGATTTTTTGAGTACTTATTTTACGCCCAGAAAGCAAAATTTGAGCTATTTACGTAAACAATCAATTAACAAATAGAAACGTGAGGTGTTAGTATGGCTAGAATTGTAGCCCTTTTTAGTGGCTACAACACGCCTACTATTTGAATTCACCCACGCATTGTTGTTAGCACCCATGACCGTGACATCGAAGATATCTTAGGACTATGACTAAGACGATCTTATATTACAAATCTTTGGCCTATGTCGTGTCACTGAAGATGTCGCAATGTGTCCTAAGATGATTTTAAAATGGTAATAATTTCAATTTGTTTAAAGTTTTAATTTAACATTTGAAAGTTTGTCTAATACAAGTATGCTTCACAATCTCTTTTAACAAAAATAATTAATTACTTGTGTAACTAGTTAAATGTCTGTCTTATTTATTTACAAATAGTAAAGTAACGACAATGAACCTTTCAACTAAGACAAATAGTAAGGTAACAGCACCGACAATGAACCTTTCAATTAAGACAAAGAGGTGTTAAAACACACATATATATAATTTATTGATAAATGTTTATAATTTTTACATTTTTAAGTGCAATCCACGTTGAAATTAGTGTTAACTTTATAATTTCTAAATTAAACATACATGTATAAATTATGTACCTCTTGAGACAATACATAAAAATGAGTTACGACATCTTTGCGAGGATGGCCTTAAGATACCTTTTGCGTCAGATTTAAGACACGTCCTTAGACACTGTGGGTCCCAAATTTTGTCTTAAGATATGTCATGAGTTTCGATGACATGGGAGTTGGACTTCCGTTAATGATTCCTATATGCCACTCACGGTTGCGCTGGAACAGTATTTAGAAACAAGCACCTGTAAATAATATCAGGTGTTTAGTGTTATGTTCAGTCGCAATTACAAAAAGTGAAATAATTGTTTCGTAAAAGGTTACGAGACAAATAAATGAATTGTGCTTTTAACATGTGGTTTATGACAACGTGATTATTTTAAACATGCAACGTATCTGACCGCAGCCATAAATGTTAGTATAATACTTGTATAACTCTTCAAACATGCGTACATACACTCTCTAGCACTCTCACACTATCAAATGCAAAAGATGAAGTCGGAGTAATCTACAACGATAAAGGGACGCAATCAATCAATATTTTGTATATGTACTCCTACGGTATTATCATAGTTTGTTCTTCTGTAAGTCTTGATTCCAATTATTAAAAATATAATATATACTTAGTTTCAACATTTTTCGTCGAGTAGTTTAAACATGTTATTAGTATGACCGTTCTGCTTCAGCTGTGCACTATTTTTTATTTGTATGATGTCATAACTTTTAACAGTTCCAAAAGGTAATCTTTCCTAATATGAAATTTGTGTCTAGTAGTTTACACGCATCTTTGACTAGGCCGTCCTGCCTGAAGTGTTTCACTTTTGTTGATTTATTTTTTTTTATTTTGTCACAGTATAAAATTCCTAGTTTTGCAGTCTACTGAATAACTTAACAACGTACACTTAACAACACACTTTATTTTTGTAAATGTTTGAAATAAAATGAAATATTTTATTGACGTTTATGAATATATAACATTACAGTCCATTTCAAGTCTTTTTTTATACCGATATAAAAGCTGTTTCTTAAATTAGGAAAATTGCCATATGATTTTGTGTTTGCTTCTCGTGTGGTAAAAGACGGTTGCTAATGACAGCAAAAAATGCCAATCTGTTAATACAAGGTTGGGTGTTGGGTGTCAAGCATCTCCTGTAATTTCACGCACTGCATTTCGGAGACTCTCAATCTGGGCTCATTACTGAAATATGCACTGACGGCGTTGAAAGTTGATAAATATATATTTTAGCCCGATGTTAAAGCTTATTTGATTGGTTATCTTTGACTTTTCCCATAATGCTTCAATGAGTTCTTAACTTTAACCACGGGTTTGGTGACCATTAACCTGTGAAGTTAAGAACTATGCTTAGATCCTGTATCACAATCCCCCCCCCCGTTCCCATAACTGCAATGAATGAACGATTTATAATTGGACTAGAAAAAAAATGTCATTTGTCAAAATAAGTTTTGAACGATTTGACATACCCCGTGTTGTAGGATAGAGTGATATGGCAGAGGATTTTATTGGGTACCCAAAAGTCACCGTGTTACTATGACATTATTTCCTTTGCAAAATAAATGAAAACTAATAATTATTTACGTTATATTACATTATTACATCGTCAGAAACCCACCTCCGGTGGCATTCTCGCTTTTCTACCACTTCGTCGTCGGAAACCCACGTCTGGTGGCGTTCTCGCTTTGGTACCACGGTACCACGACCAGACGTGAGTTTCCGACGATGTATTTTTACGGGAAGCGTCATTTCGTTAACACAACAAGTGGCTATTAACACTTCAAAGCTAATCTTTCATAATATAAAAATTTGTGTCTAGTAGTTTACACGCATCTTTGTCTTGGCCGTCCTGCCTGAAGTGTTTCATTTTGTTGATTTATTTTTTTATTTTGTCACAGTATAACATTCTGCTTTTTCTAGTTTTTTCTGTCAGTGACAGGACCAGGAAATAATTTATTACAAAAAACTGGAATAATTAACGAAAGGAACATTGTTAAAACAGAAAAATTTTAATAATAAGAATCCAATTACGTATCCAAACGCAGCTTTTATAGATCCTGTTAACGTTTGTTTCAACACGTTTCCGTAACCACATTATAACGCTGATCATAGTTAAATTAGCGCTTGACAAATTACCGCTTTTTAGCATTGAAATAAGTAGGGGCATGAACGAAAATCGACTAGCTTTAATCTTGTTCTATAGTCATTTGTTTAAATAAACGTCCCAATAGTTTTTTCTTTGACGAAGTAACGTTTATTACGCGGCATATGGCGATGTAATGTTTTTGTAACGTTTAATACATTTTGATGGATATTACGTGCATTTTCCCAATTTAATGTGTGCATTTTGATTAATTACAGCCGAGTGAATCAAATATGTTCAAAAAGTAAGAATATGTACGTAATTCGATATAATTCAAGCAACTTCGATATCGAAAGTATTCAAGACAGTAAAAGTAAGTTTACATATTCTTTAACCAAAAAAAAAAACAACACCAAAAAAATAAAATAAAATAAATAAATAAATAAATAAATAAATAAATAAATAAATAAATAAATAAATAAATAAATAAATAAATAAATAAATAAATAAATAAATAAATAAATTTGCACATAAGATAAGCTATTGCTTTTGGAAAATACCGTTTTGGTTTGGCGATAAGGTAATAATTTAAGTAGTAATTTCGACTTAATGGGTTTATTCCATGAAGTTTTTCTGGCTTTATTTGTATCAGTTTGTAATTTAAAAATACGCACTATAAATTATTAACTTATGGTCAAACTTTTTTATGTTTGAAACGCTGCATCGAGAATAGTATGGCCAGGATCATTTAACGGTAATCTACAATTGTTTCCATCAAGTACGAATGATTTTCTTTCGAACCTTTTGTTCAAATCAGTTGAGGAGCTGATCCTTGCGCGGATTACATTACTCGTATACGGCTACTCGGTTATTTGTTCACAACGTCTATATTCAGAGATATAAACCTGCTGCACACAATGTCGTTTTTTAACAATTTAATTAATTGTCTTAGTTGTCAAAATAAGCAATATATTTAGTTCGCAGGACCTATGGTTTAGTATTTTAAGTCATGTTGCTATAAAATGTTATAGTAGTTTTAAATGTAATAATTTGACACTGGTATTCACTGAATGTAATGATGAGTCATCTGTGATTGGGGACTAACCATGTAGGTAATGAACCTTAGGTTATCTATCTACATTTTTCGCTAATAATTTTTACTTATTTAAAAATATACGTGTTTTCGTAGTATCGACACTAAAATTGTCTGGAAAAGAATGTTTTTCCCATCCTCATCCCCCAGAATTAACCATTTGGTTTAAATGTTTCATTTCATGTTCGATATAGATACTTTTTCCATGGATGGTCTTAGAGATCGAACTTTGTGTCGACCGCATGTTATGTGCAGTCCAAAGCTAATTTGGATCTCTTTTTTTAAATCGCTTGACACAGCACGGGATTCATGGTAAATAATGAACTACCTTAATTAACCCTTCGGCCACCGAGGCCCCTTACGCGAATGTTTGGTTCACGGCCAGAGATTAAAGTTGTATTCAGTGCGCAAAATATTTAAAAAAACATTCAACAAATCAATTTGTGAAAGACGGTGACCTATTTAGACCATCACGGAAGACGTTTTAGATTGATGGGTACGGATGGAAAATGAAGCTTTTCGTAGACTGTAGGCTACGTTTTACATACTCTTTGTCAAAACCTATAAAATGAGGTTTTATCCTGCCACTCGTGAGTGTATCACCAATCAGCCAACCGCTAAGCGCTGCATTCCCAGACAAGGGAATTTTTCGTCATAATGTTACCTGTATCGATAAAATTTACCCAAGTAATAATCGGCATTCCTATAATCTAGTTTCTCTTTATATCAATCATTACTAGGGTTTTGTGAACAATAACTTACTTAACATAAACTTCAGGATTAAAAATATAATTCAGTCAAGAAACAAAACAAGACAATAAAACTTAACTAATACAAAACATAACTTTTTATTATGCTATACTTTGTTATACATGTATCAACTACCTCAGCAGATTTGAACTAATAAATTTATTCGACGTGCTAAAGTGCGCCAAATTTGAAAGGGGAAATAACTAGTTATTCGTTCGACGTGCAAAAGCGCACTTATTTAAAAGGATTATTCAGTTATGACTGCACAGTCCCCTTGTTCTTGTTTGCGTTTAGTTCAGTATAATATTACAGTTATGGCCTTTAACTGACTTAGGTAATATCCAAATGATTAAATCTCGACAGAATTATTTTTTATCTGTCCTGCGGATCTCGCAAAAATAACCCTTTCTTCATTTAATAATTATTGATTTTACTTTTTAAAGGCCATAATTGTATATTATGTTGCACGCGTTGCAAAGCTGTATTTTTATGGCTTTTTGACAGAAATTTGATATATAAATAAATAGCACAAATTGGAACTATTTGTTCGTTATTCATTTTTCTATACTTCTATGGTGGCCGAGTGGTTAAGGTAGTTCGTCTACTATTAATCACGTGGTCTGTAAACACTGAGGTTGCGGGTTCGAGTCTAACTGCGGGCAGGACGAACTCAACTCCAATCTTAATTGACAAGGATTGCCAGATTTCCTACCGAAGGTCGGGCGTTCTCTCCTGGTACTCCGGCTTCCTTTGAAATCAACACTTATTTTCCATATTTTATCGGCGTTTTAAAATGCGGCGGAATTTTCATTTTAATTAGCGATTTTCCATAGTAAAATTTAACCTAAATTAGAACAGAAGTGTACACTAGGAACATTCCATTGTTGTCTATTCGAAAACCTTCGGGTAATGTAGTCTACAGTTAAGGCGAGAAGAGTCTCGCGGTTTGTCCTAATAGCATTGTACGTCAAGTTTGTACACAACATTAAACCGATTGAAAAACAAAAAAAAATGGCTGACTTACTATGGAAATCGACCTATCATAATGAAAATGTTTAGTAAATTTATTTTGTCTACGTGCAGTCTTGAGCGACAAAAAACAGTTATTGCTCCTAATATCTAATTTATTTAAGTACTGGTTTCCATAGTAAAGTATAATAATACCTGATATTACATAATCAGGATGATAATATTGTGCACGGTCACGTTCATAAATTAAATTAAACTGTATTATTAGCTTATTGAAGACTACCATTGCAAAGCAAAATTTTAAAAGTTATGAGTTTTAATGACACGTAATAGTTTGTTATATAGTCAATAAATATTTTGACATGGAATTGATACTTATATTTTTAGCCTGTTTACGTACAATTAAACTCAGTGAAACATATGTTCAACATTTTATATATCAGTATAATCAATATTTTTTCGTTGTTATCTTTGTTTTCGAAAGAATAACTAACTTCAGGACACTGGGTTTTAAGTATCTTATGACTAAAACATGTCTTATCATGAGATTTATTACAAACTTAAGTCGTCTAAAGATGGTTTAGTGTCTTAAAGTTAATACATCAAGTGAAAGAAGAAAATCACATGCATCTTAGGAGATGAGATAAAAATATACATTGTAAGTGTATTCACTTTCCGAAACTGTGTAAAGTGTTGTATCACTAAATTTTATGTTTGATAAGGCTGCACTGCACATCATGACTTGTATGTAGTGTGTGATATTCATGGTAATCTTCATCTATTCATCCTCTTAGCTTTCGCCGTGTAAGCAGTTCTTCTTGGAGCATACCGTCTCCATAGATTTCTTTTTGTAAGCAGTTCTTCTTGGAGAGTACGACCTCCACAGCGTTCGTCATGTAAGCAGTTTCTCTTGGAGCATACAGTCTCCATAGCTTTGCGTCTTGTAGGCCGTTTTGGAGCGTACAGGCTCCCTTGATTTCGTCATGCATCCTTCGGATCTTCTTTACAGCTGCATACAGGTTCCAAAGCATTCTTAAAACATAAAACCTTCTTAGGTAGCTCTTTGTTGGTGTATACATTCTCCGTGATTTTATTCTTGTTAGGGTTTACAGCCTCAATGATTTTATTCTTGTTGGGGTGTACAGCCTCCATGATTTTAGTCTTGTTAGAGTGTACATCATCCATGATTTTATTCTTGTTAGAGTGTACAGCCTCCATGATTTTATTCTTGTTGGAGTGCACAGCCTCCATGATTTTATTCTTGTTGAAGTGTACAGCCTCCATGATTTTATTCTTGTTGAAGTGTACAACCTCCATGATTTTATTCTTGTTGAAGTGTACAGCCTCCATGATTTTATTCTTGTTGAAGTGTACAACCTCCATGATTTTATTCTTGTTGAAGTGTACAGCCTCCATGATTTTATTCTTGTTGAAGTGTACAGCCTCCATGATTTTATTCTTGTTGGGGTGTACAGCCTCCATGATTTTATTCTTGTTGAAGTGTACAGCCTCCATGATTTTATTCTTGTTGGAGTGTACAGCCTCCATGATTTTATTCTTGTTGGAGTGTACAGCCTCCATGATTTTATTCTTGTTGGGGTGTACAGCCTCCATGATTTTATTCTCGTTGGAGTGTACAGCCTCCATGATTTTATTCTTGTTGGAGTGTACAGCCTCCATGATTTTATTCTTGTTGGGGTGTACAGCCTCCATGATTTTATTCTAGTTGGACTGTACAGCCTCCATGATTTTATTCTTGTTGGGGTGTACAGCCTCCATGATTTTATTCTTGTTGGAGTGTACAGCCTCAATGATTTTATTCTTGTTGGGGTGTCCAGCCTCCATGATTTTATTCTTGTTGGACTGTACAGCCTCCATGATTTTATTCTTGTTAGAGTGTACAGCCTCCATGATTTTATTCTTGTTGGAGTGTACAGCCTCCATGATTTTATTCTTGTTGGGGTGTACAGCCTCCATGATTTTATTCTTGTTAGAGTGTACAGCCTCCATGATTTTATTCTTGTTGGAGTGTACAGCCTCCATGATTTTATTCTTGTTGGGTTGTACAGCCTCCATGATTTTATTCTTGTTGGACTGTACAGCCTCCATGATTTTATTCTTGTTGGAGTGCACAGCCTCCCTGATTTTATTCTTGTTGGAGTGTACAGCCTCCATGATTTTATTCTCGTTTGACTGTACAGCATCCATGATTTTATTCTTGTTAGAGTGTACAGCCTCCATGATTTTATTCTTGTTGGAGTGTACAGCCTCTATGATTGTATTCATGTTGAAGTGTACAGCCTCCATGATTTTATTCTTCTTGGGGTGTACAGCCTCCATGATTTTATTCTTGTTAGAGTGTACAGCCTCCATGGTTTTATTCTTGTTGGGGTGTACAGCCTCCATGATTTTATTCTTGTTGGAGTGTACAGCCCCAATGATTTTATTCTTGTTAGGGTGTACAGCCTCCATGATTTTATTCTTGTTGGACTGTACAGCCTCCATGATTTTATTCTTGTTGGAGTGTACAGCCTGTATGATTGTATTCTTGTTAGGGTGTACAGCCTCTATGATTGTATTCTTGTTTGGGTGTACAGCCTCCATGATTTTATTCCTGTTGGAGTGTTCAGCCTCAATGATTGTATTCTTGTTAGGGTGTACAGCCTCCATGATTTTATTCTTCTTGGGGTGTACAGCCTCCATGATTTTATTCTTGTTGGGGTGTACAGCCTCCATGATTTTATTCTTGTTGGAGTGTTCAGCCTCCATGATTTTATTCTTGTTGTAGTGTTCAGCCTCCATGATTTTATTCTTGTTAGAGTGTACAGCCTTCATGATTTTATTCTTGTTGGACTGTACAGCCTCCATGATTTTATTCTTGTTGGGGTGTACAGCCTCCATGATTTTATTCTTGTTGAAGTGTACATCCTCAATGATTTTATTCTTGTTGTAGGGTACAGCCTCCATGATTTTATTCTTGTTGGAGTGTACAGCCTCTATGATTTTATTCTTGGTGGAATGTACAGCCTTCATGATTTTATTCTTGTTGAAGTGTACAGCCTCCATGATTTTATTCTTGTTGGAGTGTACAGCCTTCATGATTTTATTCTTGTTGAAGTGTACAGCCTCCATGATTTTATTCTTGTTGGAGTGTACAGCCTGAATGATTTTATTCTTGTTGAAGTGTACAGCCTCCATGATTTTATTCTTGTTGGGGTGTACAGCCACCATGATTTTATTCTTGTTGAAGTGTACAGCCTCCATGATTTTATTCTTGTTGGAGTGTACAACCTTCATGATTTTATTCTTGTTGAAGTGTACAGCCTCCATGATTTTATTCTTGTTGGAGTGTACAGCCTCAATGATTTTATTCTTGTTGGGGTGTACAGCCTCCATGATTTTATTCTTGTTGAAGTGTACAGCCTCCATGATTTTATTCTTGTTGGAGTGTACAGCCTCCATGATTTTATTCTTGTTGAAGTGTACAGCCTCCATGATTTTATTCTTGTTGGAGTGTACAGCCTCCATGATTTTATTCTTGTTGGACTGTACAGCCTCAATGATTTTATTCTTGTTAGAGTGTACAGCCTCTATGATTTTATTCTTGTTGAAGTGTACAGCCTCCATAATTTTATTCTTGTTGGGGTGTTCAGCCTCCATGATTTTATTCTTGTAAGAGTGTACAGCCTCCATGGTTTTATTCTTGTTGAAGTGTACAGCCTCCATAATTTTATTCTTGTTGGGGTGTTCAGCATCCATGATTTTATTCTTGTTAGGGTCTACAGCCTCCATGATTTTATTCTTGTTGGAGTGTACAGCCTCCATGATTTTATTCTTGTTAGGGTGTACAGCCTCAATGATTTTATTCTTGTTGGGGTGTCCAGCCTCCATGATTTTATTCTTGTTGAAGTGTACAGCCTCCATGATTTTATTCTTGTTGGGGTGTACAGCCTCCATGATTTTATTCTTGTTGAAATGTACAGCCTCCACGATTTTATTCTTATTGGAGTGCACAGCCTCCATGATTTTATTCTTGTTGGAGTGTACAGCCTCAATGATTTTATTCTTGTTAGAGTGTACAGCCTCCATGATTTTATTCTTGTTGGGGTGTACAGCCTCCATGATTTTATTCTTGTTGGAGTGTACAGCCTCCATGATTTTATTCTTGTTGGGGTGTTCAGCCTCCATGATTTTATTCTTGTTAGAGTGTACAGCCTCCATGATTTTATTCTTGTTGGAGTGTACAGCCTCCATGATTTTATTCTTGTTGGGGTGTACAGCCTCAATGATTTTATTCTTGTTGGGGTGTACAGCCTCCACGATTTTATTCTTGTTGGACTGTACAGCCTCAATGATTTTATTCTTGTTGGAGTGTACAGCCTTCATGATTTTATTCTTGTTGGAGTGTACAGCCTCAATGATTTTATTCTTGTTGGGGTGTACAGTCTCAATGATTTTATTCTTGTTGGGGTGTACAGCCTCAATGATTTTATTCTTGTTAGAGTGTACAGCGTCCATGATTTTATTCTTGTTGGGGTGTACAGCCTCCATGATTTTATTCTTGTTGGAGTGTACAGCCTCCATGATTTTATTCTTGTTAGAGTGTACAGCTTCCGTGATTTTATTCTTGTTGGGGTGTACAGCCTCCATGATTTTATTCTTGTTAGAGTGTACTGCCTCAATGATTTTATTCTTGTTAGAGTGTACAGCCTCCATGATTTTATTCTTGTTGGAGTGTACAGCCTCAATGATTTTATTCTTGTTGGAGTGAACAGCCTCCATGATTTTATTCTTGTTGGGGTGTACAGCCTCTATGATTTTATTCTTGTTGGAGTGTACAGCCTCAATGATTTTATTCTTGTTGGAGTGAACAGCATCCATGATTTTATTCTTGTTGGAGTGTACAGCCTCAATGATTTTATTCTTGTTGGGGTGTACAGTCTCAATGATTTTATTCTTGTTGGGGTGTACAGCCTCCATGATTTTATTCTTGTTGGAGTGTACAGCCTCCATGATTTTATTCTTGTTGGGGTGTACAGCCTCCATGATTTTATTCTTGTTGGAGTGTACAGCCTCTATGATTTTATTCTTGTTAGAGTGTACAGCCTCCATGATTTTATTCTTGTTGGGGTGTACAGCCTCCATGATTTTATTCTTGTTGGAGTGTACAGCCTCCATGATTTTATTCTTGTTGGGGAGTACAGCCTCCATGATTTTATGCTTGTTGGAGTGTACAGCCTCGATGATTTTATTCTTGTTGGGGTGTACAGCCTCCATGATTTTATTCTTGTTGAAGTGTACAGCCTCCATGATTTTATTCTTTTTGGACTGTACAGCCTCCATGATTTTATTCGTGTTGGACTGTACAGCCTCCATGATTTTATTCTTGTTGGAGTGTACAGCATCTATGATTTTAATCTTGTTGGAGTGCACAGCCTCCATGATTTTATTCTTGTTGGAGTGTACAGCCTCCATGATTTTATTCTCGTTTGACTGTACAACCTCTATGATTTTATTCTTGTTGAAGTGTACAGCCTCTATGATTTTATTCTTGTTGGAGTGTACAGCCTCCATGATTTTATTCGTGTTGGACTATACAGCCTCCATGATTTTATTCTTGTTGGAGTGTACAGCATCCATGATTTTATTCTTGTTGGAGTGCACAGCCTCCATGATTTTATTCTCGTTTGACTGTACATCCTCAATAATTTTATTCTTGTTAGGGTGTACAGCCTCCATGATTTTATTCTTGTTGAAGTGTACAGCCTCCATGGTTTTATTCATGTTGAAGTGTACAGCCTCCGTGATTTTATTCTTGTTGGAGTGTACAGCCTCCATGATTTTATTCTTCTTGGGGTGTACAGCCTTCATGATTTTATTCTTTTTGAAGTGTACAGCCTCCATGATTTTATTCTTGTTAGGGTGTACAGCCTCCATGATATTATTCATGTTGAAGTGTACAGCCTCCATGATTTTATTCTCGTTTGACTGTACAGCCTCTATGATTTTATTCATGTTGAAGTGTACAGCCTCCATGATTTTATTCTTGGTGGAATGTACAGCCTCTATGATTTTATTCTTGTTGGGGTGTACAGCCTCCATGATTTTATTCTTGTTATGTTGTACAGCACCGATGATTTTATTCTTGTTGGAGTGTACAGCCTCAATGATTTTATTCTTGTTGAAGTGTACATCCTCAATGATTTTATTCTTGTTGTAGGGTACAGCCTCCATGATTTTATTCTTGTTGGAGTGTACAGCCTCTATGATTTTATTCTTGTTGGAGTGTACAGCCTGCATGATTTTATTCTTGTTGGACTGTACAGCCTCCATGATTTTATTCTTGTTGGAGTGTACAGCCTCCATGATTTTATTCTTGTTGAAGTGTACAGCCTCCATGATTTTATTCTTGTTGGACTGTAAAGCCTGCATGATTTTATTCTAGTTTGACTGTACAGCTTCAATGATTTTATTCTTGTTGGACTGTAAAGCCTCCATGATTTTATTCTCGTTTGACTGTACAGCCTCAATGATTTTATTCTCGTTGGAGTGTACAGCCTTCATGATGTTATTCTAGTTGGACTGTACAGCCTTCATGATTTTATTCTTGTTAGGGTGTACAGCCTCCATGATTTTATTCTTGTTGGAGTGTACAGCCTCCATGATTTTATTTTCGTTTGACTGTACAGCCTTCATGATTTTATTCTTGTTGAAGTGTACAGCCTGCATGATTTTATTCTTGTTGGGGTGTACAGCCTCCATGATTTTATTCTTGTTGGAGTGTACAGCCTCCATGATTTCATTCTTGTTGGGGTGTACAGCCTCCATGATTTTATTCTTGTTGGAGTGGACAGCCTCTATGATTTTATTCTTGTTGGAGTGTACAGCCTCCATGATTTTATTCTTGTTGGGGTGTACAGCCTCCATGATTTTATTCTTGTTGGAGTGTACAGCCTCCATGATTTTATTCTTGTTGGGGTGTACAGCCTCCATGATTTTATGCTTGTTGGAGTGTACAGCCTCGATGATTTTATTCTTGTTGGGATGTACAGCCTCCATGATTTTATTCTTGTTGAAGTGTACAGCCTCCATGCTTTTATTCTTTTTGGACTGTACAGCCTCCAGGATTTTATTCGTGTTGGACTGTACAGCCTCCATGATTTTATTCTTGTTGGAGTGTACAGCATCCATGATTTTAATCTTGTTGGAGTGCACAGCCTCCATGATTTTATTCTTGTTGGAGTGTACAGCCTCCATGATTTTATTCTCGTTTGACTGTACAACCTCCATGATTTTATTCTTGTTGAAGTGTACAGCCTCTATGATTTTATTCTTGTTGGAGTGTACAGCCTCCATGATTTTATTCGTGTTGGACTATACAGCCTCCATGATTTTATTCTTGTTGAAGTGTACAGCCTCCATGGTTTTATTCATGTTGAAGTGTACAGCCTCCGTGATTTTATTCTTGTTGGAGTGTACAGCCTCCATGATTTTATTCTTGTTGGGGTGTACAGCCTTCATGATTTTATTCTTTTTGAAGTGTACAGTCTCCATGATTTTATTCTTGTTAGGGTGTACAGCCTCCATGATATTATTCATGTTGAAGTGTACAGCCTCCATGATTTTATTCTCGTTTGACTGTACAGCCTCTATGATTTTATTCATGTTGAAGTGTACAGCCTCCATGATTTTATTCTTGGTGGAATGTACAGCCTCTATGATTTTATTCTTGTTGGGGTGTACAGCCTCCATGATTTTATTCTTGTTATGTTGTACAGCACCGATGATTTTATTCTTGTTGGAGTGTACAGCCTCAATGATTTTATTCTTGTTGAAGTGTACATCCTCAATGATTTTATTCTTGTTGTAGGGTACAGCCTCCATGATTTTATTCTTGTTGAAGTGTACAGCCTCTATGGTTTTATTCTTGTTGGAGTGTACAGCCTCCATGATTTTATTCTTGTTGGACTGTACAGCCTGCATGATTTTATTCTAGTTTGACTGTACAGCTTCAATGATTTTATTCTTGTTGGACTGTAAAGCCTCCATGATTTTATTCTCGTTTGACTGTACAGCCTCAATGATTTTATTCTCGTTGGAGTGTACAGCCTCCATGATGATATTCTAGTTGGACTGTACAGCCTTCATGATTTTATTCTTGTTACGTTGTACAGCCTCCATGATTTTATTCTTGTTGGAGTGTACAGCCTCCATGATTTTATTTTCGTTTGACTGTACAGCCTCCATGATTTTATTCTTGTTGAAGTATACAGCCTCCATGATTTTATTCTTGTTGGACTGTACAGCCGCCATGATTTTATTCTTGTTGGGGTGTTCAGCCTCCATGATTTTATTCTTGTTGGAGTGTACAGCCTCCATGATTTTATTCTTGTTGGGGTGTACAGCCTCCATGATTTTATTCTTGTTGGGGTGTACAACCTCCATGATTTTATTCTTGTTGGAGTGTAAAGCCTGCATGATTTTATTCTAGTTTGACTGTACAGCTTCAATGATTTTATTCTTGTTGGACTGTAAAGCCTGCATGATTTTATTCTTGTTGGACTGTAAAGCCTGCATGATTTTATTCTAGTTTGACTGTACAGCTTCAATGATTTTATTCTTGTTGGACTGTAAAGCCTCCATGATTTTATTCTCGTTTGACTGTACAGCCTCAATGATTTTATTCTCGTTGGAGTGTACAGCCTCCATGATGTTATTCTAGTTGGACTGTACAGCCTTCATGATTTTATTCTTGTTAGGGTGTACAGTCTCCATGATTTTATTCTTGTTGGAGTGTACAGCCTCCGTGATTTTATTCGTGTTATGTGGTACAGCCTTCATGATTTTATTCTTGTTGGAGTGTACAGCCTCAATGATTTTATTCTTGTTGGAGTGTACAGCCTCCATGATTTTATTCTTGTTGAAGTGTACAGCCTCCATGATTTTATTCTAGTTGGACTGTAAAGCCTGTATGATTTTATTCTAGTTTGACTGTACAGCTTCAATGATTTTATTCTTGTTGGACTGTAAAGCCTCCATGATTTTATTCTCGTTTGACTGTAAAGCCTCCATGATGTTATTCTAGTTTGACTGTACAGCTTCAATGATTTTATTCTTGTTGGAGTGTACAGCCTCCATGATTTTATTCTCGTTTGACTGTACAGCCTCAATGATTTTATTCTTGTTAGGGTGTACAGCCTCCATGATGTTATTCTAGTTTGACTGTACAGCCTCCATGATTTTTTTCTCGTTTGACTGTACAGCCTCCATGGTTTTATTCTTGTTAGGGTTTACAGCCTCAATGATTTTATTCTTGTTAGAGTGTACAGCCTCCATGATTTTATTATTGTTGGAGTGTACAGCCTCCATGATTTTATTCTTGTTGGAGTGTACAGCCTCCAAAATTTTTTTCTTGATGTTTATAGCATACATTCTTTCTTATTGGAGCATTCACCACTTTTAGCTTTTTTCTTGGAGCATACGTACTTCCAAGCTTTTATCTTCGACATGATTCCTCTAGTAGCTGCAGCCTTCCAAGATTTCTTTGAACATATATCCTTTGTAATTTTCTTTTTGGATTATACAGCATACAGAGTCTATAGCTCTCTTTTTGCAGCATACAGCATCCATAGCTCTCTTCTTGCAACATACAGCATCTATAGCTCTCTTCTTGCAGCAAACAGCATCTTAAGCTCTCTTCTAGCAGCAAACAGCATCTAAAGTTCTCTTCTTGCAGCATACAGCACCCATAGCTCTCTTCTTGCAGCAAATAGCATCCATAGCTCTCTTCTTGCCCCAAACAGCATCTAAAGCTCTCTTCTTGCAGCAACAGCATCTTAAGCTCTCTTCTTGTAGCATACAGCATCCATAGCTATCTTCTTGCAGCATACAGCATCCATATCTCTCTTCTTGCAGCATACATCATCTATAGTTCTCTTCTTGCAGAATACAGTATTTATAGCTCTCTTCTAGCAGCAAACAGCATCCATATCTCTCTTCTTGCAGCATAAAGCATCTATAGTTCTCTTCTTGCAGCAAACATCATCTATAGCTCTCTTCTCACAGCATACAGCATCTAAAGCTCTCTTCTACCAGCAAACATCATCTATAGCTCTCTTCTAGCAGCAAACAGCATCTATAGCTTTCTTCTTGTAGCATACAGCATCTATAACTTTCTACTCTGCAGCAAACATAATCTGTACTAATCTTCTTGCAGCATAAAGCATCTATAGTTCTCTTCTTGCAGCATACAGCATATATAGCTTTCTTTTTGCAGCAAACAACATTTTAAGCTCTCTTCTTGCAGCCTACAACTTCTATAGCTCTCTTCTTGCAGCAAACAGCATTTATACTACTCTTCTTGCAGCATAAAGCATCTATAGTTTTCTTCTTGCAGCATACAGCATGTATAGCTCTCTTCTTGCAGCAAACAGCATCTTAAGCTCTCTTCTTGCAGCAGACAGCATTTATAGCTCTCTTCTTTCAGCAAACAGCATCTTAAGCTCTCTTCTTGCAGCATACAACATCTATTACTCTTTTCATGCAGCATACATCATCTATAACATTCTTCTTGAAGTAAACAGCATCTATAGGTCTCTACTTGCAGCAAACAACATCTATAGCTCTCTTCCTGTAGCATACATCATCTTAGCTCTCTTCTTGCAGCAAACAGCATCTTAAGCTCTCTTCTTGCAGCATACAACATCTATAGCTCTGTTCTTGTAGTATACAGCATCTATTACTCTCTTCTTGTAGCATACAGCATTTATAGCTCTCTTCTTGTAGCATACAGCATCTGTAGCTCTCTTCTTGCAGCATAAAGCATCTATAGTTCTCTTTTTGCAGCATGCAGCATCTATAACTTTCTTCTTCCGGCATAAAGCATCTTTAGTTCTCTTCTTGCAGCAAACAGTATCTATAAGTCTCTTCTTGCAGGATACAGTATTTATAGCTCTCTTTGTGCAGCAAACAGCATTTTAAGCTCTCTTCTTGCAGCCTACAACATCTATAGCTCTCTTCTTGCAGCAAACAGCATTTATACTTCTCTTCTTGCAGCTTAAAGCATCTATAGTTTTCTTCTTGCAGGATACAGTATCTATAGCTCTCTTCTTGCAGCGTAAAAACATCTATAGCTGTCTTCTTTTAGCTTACAGCATCTGTAGCTACCTTCTTGCAGCATACAGCATCTATTGCTTTCTTCTTGTAGCATACAGCATTTGTAGCTCTCTTCCTTGAGCATACAGCATCTATTGCTTTCTTCTTGCAGCATAAAGCATCTTTTGTTCTCTTTTTGCAGCATGCAGCATCTATAGCCCTCTTCTTGCAGCAAACAGTATGTAGAGCTCTCTTCTTGCAGGATACAGTATCTATAGCTCTCTTCGTGCAGCATACAGCATCTATAGCTCTCTTTTTGCAGCATACAACATCTATAGCTCTTTCTTGCAGCAGACAGCATCTTTAGCTCTTTTCGTGGAGCATACATCATCTATACTTCTCTTCTTGCAGGAAACAGCATCTGTAGCTCTCTTTTTGCAGCATGCAGCATCTATAGCTCTCTTCTTGCAGCAAACAGTATCTAGAGCTCTCTTTTGCAGGATACAGTATCTATAGCTCTCTTCATGCAGCATACATCATCTATAGCTCTCGTTTTGCAGCATACAACATCTATAGCTCTTTCTTGCAGCAGACAGCATCTTTAGCTCTTTTCGTGGAGCATACATCATCTATACTTCTATTCTTGCAGGAAACAGCATCTGTAGCTCTCTTTTTGCAGCATGCAGCATCTATAGCTCTCTTCTTGCAGCAAACAGTATCTAGAGCTCTCTTCTTGCAGGATACAGTATCTATAGCTCTCTTCGTGCAGCATACAGCATCTATAGCTCTCTTTTTGCAGCATACAGCATCAATAGCTCTTTCTTGCAGCAGACAGCATCTTTAGCTCTTTTCGTGGAGCATACATCATCTTTACTTCTCTTCTTGCAGGAAACAGCATCTGTAGCTCTTTTCTTGCAGCATACAACATCTATAGCTCTCTTCTTGCAGCAAACAGCATCTATAGCTCTCTTTTTGCAGCATTCAACATCTATAGCTCTTTCTTGCAGCAGACAGCATCTTTAGCTCTTTTCGTGGAGCATACATCATCTATACTTCTCTTCTTGCAGGAAACAGCATCTGTAGCTCTCTTTTTGCAGCATGCAGCAGCTATAGCTCTCTTCTTGCAGCAAACAGTATCTAGAGCTCTCTTCTTGCAGGATACAGTATCTATAGCTCTCTTTGTGCAGCATACAGCATCTATAGCTCTCTTGTTGCAGCATACAGCATCAATAGCTCTTTCTTGCAGCAGACAGCATCTTTAGCTCTTTTCGTGGAGCATACATCATCTATACTTCTCTTCTTGCAGGAAACAGCATCTGTAGCTCTTTTCTTGCAGCATACAACATCTATAGCTCTCTTCTTGCAGCAAACAGCATCTATAGCTCTCTTCTTGCAGCATAAAGCCTCTATAGTTCTCTTCTTGCAGCAGAGAGCGTTTGTAGCCTTCTTCTTGGAGCAAACAGCATCTATAGCGCTCTTCTTGGAGCAAACAGAATCTATAACGCTCTTCTTGCAGCATACAGCATTTATAGCTCTCTTCTTGCAGCAAACAGCATCTAAAGCTCTCTTCTTGCAGCAAACATCATCTATAGCTCTCTTCTTGTAGCATACAGCGTCTGTAGCTCTCTTCTTGCAGCATACAGCGTCTATAACATTCTTCTTGGAGCATACAGCATTTTTAGCTCTTTTCTTGCAGCAGACAACATCTATAGCTCTCTTTTTGCAGCAAACAGCATCTATAGCTCTCTTCTTGTAGCATACATCATCCATAGCTCCCTACTTGCAGCAAACAGCATCTATAGCGCTCTTCTTGCAGCAGACAACATCATAGTTCTCTCCTTGTAGCATACAACCTCCATAGCCCTCTTCTTGCAGCCTGTTTTCTTTCAGTATACAACTTTCATAGGTTTTTTCTTAGAACATACATTATCCATAGATTTCTTCTTCGAGTATACAGACTCGCCAATATTTGTCTTATAACCTGGAGCCTTCATTGTTATTTTTCTAGCATTAAGTCTACTTTGCTATCTTTGTGGAAAAACAGTCCTCAGGAATTTCTTCTTGAAGCATGTAACCTCAGTAGCTTTCTTCAGCCATCGTCCTTTTTGCCTATGAACATACTATCTGCACTATCTTCTTGCGCTGTTGAGAAGACTACATAAATGAGTGTTTTATTTTACTCGATAGCATGCAGATGAATCTATATCCCCTGTGTAGTGAAGTTAGGATTACTCCTCCGTAAATAAACAATAAAAGTTCTGTTATTTATATTTAGTAATTACACACAAAAAATTTTGCAATTAATATACCTGTGTCTGAAAGTAGATTAAATAGAAAAACTACTCTGATCCAAGGCCCAGAAAATTATACTAAACATATATGTTAGCATGAATTAACTGGTCCTGGTGGCGGCCATACTACTTATGTTATGACTAGGACTTTTGTAAATGTTTTAAGCAATAAAAAAATATTGCAATAATAAACTTTGCACCTCGTAATATAGGGGAAAGGAAAGGATATGGTGATCGGAAACCCTATACCATTGCTAATAATGTCATAAAAATACTGTGTGATATGTACCGATTGGTATATGTCAGAGTTGAGTTAAACATTGACATTTCACACTGTAACAAATATACAACTGACAAAGCTTATCCACGGTTGGCCATCTGTGTCAAAATATGCAAACTGATCTAGCAGACGTCTTTACGTATTTAAGCGTAAAAACCTTTTAATCAATGACACAATTAGTTTGAATTAAGCAGTGAAACAATTGGTTAGAATTGAGCGTTAACATTTAATCGTACGCGAATAGAAAAGTTTTAAGCGTAAAGTAATCAAATTTTGTACGCATGAAACAGTCCACCAGGGGCAATGCTACGATACATTACGCGTAAACAATTTTACTTTTCTAATTAAAAATACAAATTGACATGCGTACAGTATACCTCGGGACCACGCATATACAATTTTACAGAAGCAAAAAAATTACGCATATGAACCCGACTTGTTTTCGCGCAAATCTTTTCATTTTATGCATACGATTTTAAGTGTACGTTAAACAACGTCCATGGGCGTGAAGATAATTTTTACGCGTAAACGTTCCATAAAACATTTACGTGTGAAAATTGTAACTATATGGTTGTTGCTTAACCTTTGTCAAAGTTTTACCGCGAAAACGCGTTAAAGTTTACATTTTATGACTCTAATGGCTAACCATAGAAGCCCTTTAATGAAATAGGTTTGTACAAAGTTATGGAATTGCGATGTGTTTTACAGGTAAATTTTTTGATGTTGATAATTACTGTCACATATTTAAAACCGATTATGTTCAATATTTACAATGAATGCATTGTAAATTTTGATAGCATTTCTAACCCTTCTTAGTCAGAATAGTTTCTGATATAAATTTATACTTAATTTTCAACATTTCAAAATATAGTCAGTGTCATTTTATTCCTTATTTATAGTCTAAAGTAGGGCTTTACTTTAAGCTATAAATAAGAAATTCTCTGAGAGGAAAGTCTGCCTATTATAAGTCTGTTTCTTATTCTTTTTTTCGACAAGTTTATTTTTCGTTACCTCAATTTTGTTTCGCATCATGTCGTGAAAACCGTAAAAAGGGAGTTATTTCCCCTTGAATGTTTTCGTAAAACATATATTGAAATATATTGTCTTACATATTGTTCATCATTTACCTTGAAAAAGGTCACAAGATCAAAGGTCAAGGTCACATTCCAAGTTATAACAATGTGTTGTGTGAAGATCTTTTCCTTAACCATAAGTACCACGACTATCATGCAAATACCTTTTATGCTTCAAGTGTCATATACTTTGAAAAATAACCCTTGTAAGAGTTATCTACACTGGATCAATTAAATATAATGTAAATAGCAATATATCTCGGTAATTATAACATATATTGTCTTTTGATATTCACTGCTGTTCATTTTTGACCTTAAGTTTGGTCAAGGTCTCAATTTTACACGTCAAGGTAAATTCTTTTTATTTAGTTTTTTCATGTAGTAGATTTTATTTTTTGAGTCCATAAACGTCCTATTTGATGACTTTTTTTTCCAGATATCCGAATGTTGTTTTCTTTTATTTGTTTATAATGTAAACTAGATTCGATATTAATAGAAAGAACTTTGAGGTCGATTTCAAGGTTAAATTGTTTTACATTTATAACTGATATCGAAATAGTTTTAATTTTTCAAAATTTGTTAATTGCTGAATCAAACAATCTAACAATGTGTTACTGTCCACAAGTAACTGATCTTCAGTATAACTCACTGAAAGAGGATTCTTATTGTGCAGCAAACCGATCCATGTTACACCATCTGGGGCCAGTTGTTCAAAAGTGTCGTTTAAGTTAGCGATGATTAAGTTAACAACTCGTTAAATATTTAACAAAGTCGTTAGCTAATTTTTCGTTAAATTTTGTTGTTCAAAATATTTAACGACAAAATTAGCTAACACCAAAGAGAACCTGCTAATGACTCTTTGTTAATTATGTTTACCCATAATGCATTGCAATAGTTGTACTTCCTGTCCAAAAAAAATATGGCTGAAGTTACCCAGGAGAAGGCTTCAAGAGACAGGAAATTGAATTTCAGTGCAGCTGAAACTCTTTTACTTAGTGAGAGGGTGACGGAAAAATTGGAATTTCTGAGAGGTAGATTTTCAAATGAAATGACAAATGCAAAAAAACAGGAAATATGGAAAGAGGTTACAGAAGAGGTCAATGCTTTAGGTGTGTGCAAAAGAACAGAAGCAGAAGTAAGAAACAAATGGCGAAATATGACCCGAGGTGCAAAGGAGAAATTTACAAGAGAGAGAACTGAAAGACTGAAGACTGGAGGAGGACCACCACCTCCAAGACCCTCCATAGCAGAGGAAAATATTATAAATTCAATGAAGGAGACAGCCACTTTTCGAGGAATTGATAATGGACTAGAAACAATCATAGTAAATGAAGGTAACAATTATAATATTTGGAGTCATTTCAAGAAAAAAAATAACCATTAATTTTAATTATCTTTGTTTAATTTATTAATAGTGATTATTCCGATATAACATCCATTCCAAATGGGTTTGATGAAATGTCGTCTGCTTTGTTTACAAAATACGGGGATTTCCGGGATTTCCTATTTTGTATGACCTTCACCCTTCGGCAAAAATAGAATAGATATTTGCTTTAAATTAAAAGATTGTTGCATGATTGTAAACAAGGTTTTGAAAAGTGCAGGGCCATTTAAATTTAAAGGTAAAATTACTGCTTACAATATCAGAAAGTTGCATAAATCTAACTGTTTCTATACTTTAGCACCTGATAACTTTTCTGCGCCAAATTTTGGGAAGGTCCCATACATCAATGCAAAAGTTGTCCACTTGTGATTAAAAAATATCAAGCGTGAATAATGAATGAAAAAGGAAATGTAAATGAATATTTATATACTCACGAAAATCATAAAAATATTAATTTAAGTTGAAATCTTTTAGTATAACGAGATAACATGTAACACTAAATTTAGAAACTATAGTTTATTTCACAATAGTATTGTCAAACAAATGAATTATACTAAATGTTACACCCCCCATGCGCTCAGCGTTTTGCTTGCATTTTTTTATTATTCCATACTGTACCTTTATAGTGCTTAATTCCAATTTGAAAAAAATCTACACGATAACACGTCCATATTTTATATTATACCTTTGTTGTTGAAATATCCGAAACCGTCCTTGACATTTGCTACGGGAATTTTACATAGGAAGTCAACCATTTGAGTTTCTAAAGGGACCTAGCGTTGTTTTCAAAAAGATCGCCTGCTTTCGTAACGTTCAATGCTATTCGGACAAACCGCGAGACTTTTCCCGCCTTAACTGCAGACGACATGACCCGAAGGATTTCGAATAGATAACAATTGACTCTTCCAAACATACACTTCCGTGGTAAATAAGGTCAAACTTTACTATAGAAAAGTGCTCTATCAAAGTGAAAAAATCTGCCGCATTTCAAACCGCCGACTATCACTTGGATATAATTGTTGTTGTCAGTTTACACATTCTGTAATATACAAAAGGAGCATAAGCTGGACCAAACGCGGTAAGCAGTTTTTATTTGTCAGCCAAAAAACCGCTATATGACCGCTTCGAAACTTACTATAGAGTTGTCTCTCTTTACATACTAAAACTTTTGAATGCTATTTTAAGTATTGAACCTAATGCTTAATTTAATTCTAAATTAAATTTTAGAACAAAAGAAGAAAATTTCGTGTTATTAATACAGTTATATTTTGCAGAAACAAGTTGCTAACTTCATTTCAAATTCTCTTGTAAACAGACATTTCAAAATTTTAATTTGGTCATGCAATTACATACTGATTCATATTATATCAACTATTATGGTAATTCAGTTGTTCCACTTTTGATTAATATTCATTTTTTTAGACCAACCCACAACATTGAGTTTGACTGAAGAAATCTGGAGGAATAGACTAGAAGTTCACCACAGTAGGATAAGAGAAGCTAGTGTGCCACTAGAAACACCAGGGACACAGGATGCTGAAATTGAAGAGGCATGTACTGACCCTATCCTAACCAGTGCACAAAGTAATAAAAGGTACATTTGTAACTTTGGTTTTAAGAATACATACGTATAATCATTCTTCGCATTTTCAATGAAACCAGCAGTCAAGAGAAGCTTGCCATTCAGTGAAAATGTGCTTTGGTCAATGCTGTCATACGTCAATGAAACTTTTAAAGAATGCATTAAATTCCTAATTGACATGTTTTGAATATAGCTTTTTTCAGGAAGTGAAAGTTGAACAAATTTGTCTGATTAAGCCATGACTTGATTGCATACATAGTAATGTTTAATTTTATTTAACTGAAAAATTACTTAAGTATTTTTTATTTATAACCTGTATTATTAACTAAAACTTTAATTACAATAAATTCATAGCATTTATTAAGTCCTAGTGATTTTCATGATTTCTTAATTACAGATCTGATGTTGTTCCACCACCTAGCAAGAAAAGAAAAACTGCAGAGGATGTATATGCCTTACAATGTGCTGTTCTGGAAAAGGAACTGATAAAAAACAATTTACAGATACAGCTTCTTCAAAGAATTTTAGACAATTCAAATTCCTTTGAAGATATTAATTCTTTTGCTCTTTTCTCAGCACTACACTAAACTATAAATCAAGTAATACTAGTATCACTCAGCACTAAGGAAAATTTTGTACCTCTTACAATTAATATTTATTTTATATATCAATTTCGTTGTTGTTTACAAATTGTTTCCATTATTGTTGTTTTTACATTTGACATACTGTTCAGTAAGTGTTAAAACTAAGTGTTCTTTAAAAAATTTGGAAATGATATCTTTATAGATAGTTGAAATGCTAACATATTACATATGCTGACCTACAAAAGATACTATGTTTATTAACATGAATGAAATTGTTTTTTCCATTCTGTTGTAATAATTTATATTTTAAAAATCAAAATTTCCATAATAATTTTATGATTAATATATTGCTCTGTAAACCCAAACCTTAACTATTTCAGTCATATCATGGTATTAATATTGTTTAAAACAAGCAGAGCAAAGCTGTGATACTATTTATCTTAAGGTGGTTATACATTCCTCATATAACTAATAATGATTTTCTATGCATTTCCTTAAAATAAAACTGCTCAATGATAGACTTTTATTCATAAAGTATAATAATATAAAATCTTTATATCAATTTGTAAAATACATCTGTGTGATATAGTCTCTTATTCTCCTTCCATCCTGAATGCCATGGTACTGTTCATTAATATTTTCAACAACAAGTTGCTCTGCATAAACATCTGGTTCATTCATTATTAGTGCTATGTTATGAAGAACTCCACAAGCTATAATTACACTGCAGGCTTTTGATGGTTTCATGCGAATCTGCAAAACAAACAATTATGATCATTTGAGCAATTTCAGTGGGAGATAATAAAAATTATTATCAGCAGTTATGCAAATGGCATAATTTTTATGTTGCATCCAATATGAAAATATTTTTTAAACAAAAGAAATAATGAATAAAAATTTACCTCTGAATGAAGAATATGAAATCTTCTTTTCCACCTTCCAAAGGTTCTCTCAATAACACATCGTGTTGTTGCATGATGTCTGTTGTAACACATCTGACTGTCTGTGGTGGCATTTGTATAGGGTGTCATTAAAAATGGCCTGCAGGGATAGCCACTGTCACCAAGAAGTATACCATGTTCTGGTGGGTTTTGTATACCTTCCAAGTATGTACAAACCTGAAAATTAAAAAAAGTATGAAACATAGCTAGCAAATTATTAAATGATAATTGATGTTGAGTGAAGTAAGTAACAGGTAAGTTTTCATGATTGCCTAATAAAAAAGATATTACACCTGGTATACATGGATTCAATATATTAAAGTTAATTATAGTAAGTTATATTTAAAATAATGTGATAAGTTGGTTTAACACCTGCAAACAGTCTAAAGACAAGTAGTATTAGTTGTATGTTACCTGGGAAGTACGAAATATGTGAGCATCGTGGGAACTGCCTGGCCAAGCTGCATTTATACTAGTGAATTTTCCTGAAAAAATTAATAAGTTTTAAGTTAATTATACAGTCTAATGAAATTATTTATGAAAATTTTTAATTGTTTTGACAAGTATATATGTGTAATTGTTAAAGCAAACATTTGTGGATGTGCTGTTGCAGATTCAGGGGCCATTGAGGGGGGGGGGGGCTGAGGGCTTGTTCCCTAGTATATATACTGTAGCTTTTTTCAAATGGATAGACAGAGCATATTTTCTATCTTTCTTGTTTTTTTTATTATTTTGCAATGTGGCTTCCCCACCCACACAATTTGACGTGTAACATTGAAATAGACTATATTTATACATTGGCTCTTTAATAAAAGAGGAAGGGAGAATCCATGAAAAATTTTCATTGATACAAGTGTCAATTTACCTTGTGCATTACAAACAGCTTGCACATTTACAGAATGGTACCCTTTTCTGTTGACAAAGGATGCTTCATCCACATGCGGTGCTTGGATTCTAACATGTGTACAATCAACAGCACCTATCACATTAGGGAAACCACCCAACTTGAAAAAGTCTGCCTTCGTCACATTTCTGTTCATCTGCGTTACTGGCCACTTGATAAATTGGTCTTTCCTTCTGCACAATGCCTCAGTTGTTGCTTTAACCACTCTTGAAACAGTGCTTTTATCCAAACCTTATATAGAAAGGTATTTATTTTTATATTTATTCAATATACACACATCTTTAAATATAATTTAATTGGTACAGGAAAAAACATGTTCCTGTTGTACTATAGTATGTATCAAATATTTCTTGTTTTTGTTTCTTTGTTTTTTTTTATGGAAAAGGGGGGGGGGTGGTGGGTAATAAACATGGTACAATTTATTCATTATAGAAATGCTTAACAGTTAACACTATTTGGTTTAGTCATTGTGAGAGTAATGCGAATAATTTTACTGAAACTACTGTATGAAAAGAAATGATTATGGGTTGAAGACAAAATGAACTTTGCAAAATTAATACAAAATATACTCTAAACTAAACCATACCTAAAGTATCTCCAATAACTTGCAAAAAACTTCCACTGGCCAGGAATCTTAAAGTAATCATGACTTGTTGCTGGACAGTCAGGGCATGATTTCTGTTGGTGTTCCTTTGAAGGTCATCTTTAAGCATTTCTGACAGGAATAATATACTTTCGCGACCAAAGCGATATCTCTCCCTCAGTTCAGCATCAGAAAAATCAAGAGAAAGTGCATCTTTATTTCTAAAATGCCTTTCCCTTTGCTGACGGGGAACATTAAACAGGGCAAAGGCTGCCATATTTAACAAGTCGTTAAATAAATAATCCTGGGTCAAAATGTAATTAAATTTAACGATAATGTTAATAACATTTTAACACAGGATATTTCTGAACAACATTTAACAATATCGTTAAATTTTAACGACTCGATAACGACACTTTAACGACTGCGTTAGTCTAACGACACTTTTGAACAACTGGCCCATGGTTGCTATTTCGATTATAAATTGTTTGAGAAAAAACTGTATACGGTGGATTGCATGATTGTAACACGTTTAAGTAATATTTTCTAGTCTCAAATTTCGTTTTATGACATTTCGTTGTAACTGACTCTAGTAGAGGAGACGTTTATTTTTTTTTGACGACGGGAAATTGTTTTTACACTTTTTAAAAAGCTGTTAGTCATGTAAAATATATGACAATTTTAAAGTCAAACTAGAAACCCTAAATAAATGACAAATGTTTTGACTTCAGCAATTTTCGCCGCAACACGATACAATTCGATATCACCCAAACGATGCCATTTTATATCACCTAAATGTTTACAGGATGCCATTATGTATCACCAAAACATTTGCATGATACCATTCTATACCACCCATAATGTTTACACGATGCCCATCTGTATCTCCCAAACGATTAACTATACCACTCTATATTTCAGACATATTGACTAATATACAGTACCACTACAAATGGAGGGTGACAGTTCAAACCTGATCCGTGTGAAAATTATCAAGAAAAATGATACAGGACTGGGTTTTCTTATTCAACCTCGCCCAGAAAAACCTCACGTGGTTATATCTGCCATTGTGTCTGGTGGAATGGCAGAAAAATGTGGGTTAATACATATAGGAGACGTCATAATACGAGTAAACGAAACTGATCTGACTGACATGCTTTATGAGAAATGTGTCGAGTTCTTAAAATCCCTTCCGATAGAGACCCCTGTAGCATTACTATTAAAAGGACCAGAAGGATGCACGTCTTATTTACATACTACTTTTCTTGTGAATGGATCGCCACACACAGTTAGAGTTACAAAACCCGTAACGAATAATGACTCATTTGTTTCTCGTTTAAGACGAACGTTCGGCCGATCTTTGTCTCCAGCAGGCCGGAATCCACTTAGACAAAGTCACAGCGCTGATGTGACAAACAAAGGCAATAAATCTAAAAAAGAAAATGACAAATGTGAAAATACAATAGAACAAACTTGTTATGTTTGTCCAATAGAACACAGTAGTAGTGCTAAAGTTCATAGCGATGCGCAATCGCAGACAGACGTTGAAGGCTCGAAACAAAATGCAGTAAAGGCAAACGGTGGGCCGCATTACAGTCAGACAACAACAAAAACTAATGTCAACAGTAATAATAACTCCTTACAATTGATAAATAATTCAAAATTTGATGTCAATAGGAAAATTGTAACGGAAGACTGCGCAACATTAAACATCTCCAATAACAGCCATGCGCATTTAAATGTTCTAAGTAATGGTTACACTAATGGAGCGGAAACCGACTTAGACAGGCGAAACTCTACAAGTTTAGTCTCCAGCCCGTTATTGCAAAGGAAAGACGTCATGGCTCAAAATTCAGCAGCTCAACAGAGAAAATACATAAAACTTAAGAATGTTGCAGATAGCAAAATTGTACATACTGACACACTTCATTTGAAATCTATTGAGGTAAGTATAACATTTATAACTTCTTTCGATTTTTAGTTGACCTGACTTATATGTCAGTTTGAGATTTTTGCTGCTAATTTTCATCCGTCATCTCGCATTCGTCCGTAACTACAACGTTACATTGTAATCTTCTCTTCCAAAATAAATCTGACGATTTCAAGAGGCCTTTACAGAATTAAATTTATGTTGTACTGTACTCGGATTTCACATTTCGTCTTGATTTTGCAAAACAATTCGGTTTCTTCTGATTGTCATTTGTGGATTGGACAGTACAAGTATTAATTTATTGGTACTGGGCACAAAAGAAATGTATGAGGTTTTCTACAGACATTCTCGTTTTTTTCTTGTCGGGCGTTAAACATGTCGTTACGGGCTATTCTGCTTTGCAAGAACATAATTTCATTTTGAAGTATAACATGTAATGAACAAAGATACTTTATTTTCCGCTGATCGGACTGTGGCAAATCCTTTTTCTGATTGGGTGAAAATAAAAAAAAATAATCTCTTTACAGTGCACAGACGTCATGAAATATAACACTGCAGAATTAAAAGAACATATCTACATAATTTATAATTTGAAGCAGAGGATAAAATATTGCATACATCGTTTTTAAATATTACATGTTGACCTTTGTTTTTACAGTTTTCAAGTTAATGTTTTTGTTTGTTTATTGATCAACACTTCGTCATCTATATCAATGCCTCCAATTTTTATTTTGAGAGGAAGCCCTGAGAAAAAATACCCCGACCTTCGGTAGGAAAACCTGGCAATCCCTGTTTATTAAGATTGGAGTCGAGCGCATCCTGCCCGCAGTGAGACTCAAACCAGCGATCTCAGTATTGAGAGACGGTAGTAGACCGAGCTACCTTACCATAACTACATGATAAGATGCATAAACTAACGCGAGGTATCATTGTTTGTGAGAAAATAATAAATTTTCTCTCAGAATCATAACAGTATTCTAATTACAGGATTACTCGATTTTAATTAAATAAACATCATCCTTGTTCGATGAATAGGAAACTCTGACAAATCACGAAGCTACTCAAAATTGGTACTTGTTCAATAAAAATATAATTTCGTATTTATTCTACAGAGGTTAAGTGGAGCAATTGTCGTAAGTTTGTATTATTGTGCATACATAAAGTCTATTGTGTTTTATAGGAGAAATCAAATATTTATTTTTTATATGATCATAACACTTAAGGACATTATGAGACAGACATTTAGTTAGATCGAAACCTGGCCTCTACTTTCCACTACTCGTATTACTGGGAATGAACAAATACTCTCTTTAACAGAATGTGCCCTGTAGTAACAGAGCTTGTCTGGGTTCCTTAATGGGAACCAGTACCTTTACCAGACAACCGGGATCAGTACGACCTAAAGAAGAACTGATTATACATGCTAAAGATTTTTTTGACCAGTATTTTACAAGTATAAAAAGGTATGCACTACCAAAAAGTTAAACCATGTTATATCCGACAAAAGTTTTACAAATACATGTAGATCCTTATTTATCACTGCACTGTTATTAAGCACGCCCGATTCTGTTACAAAATACAGAGATAATACTTTGATGTAAAGAGCAGGCATCACATGTACGAATATGGACAAATGAAGAACAAGCCGAGCATAATATCAAAAAACAAAAACGATCAGAAATTGAGAAAAAACAAACGTTTCATCACGTTGGGTTATCATTGTCTGTTCAATTCCTTAGTCAAACTATATCCTTTGAGATGAAATGTCATAAAAACTACCAAAGTTAATGGAATTTAAAACGCCAGACGCGCGTTTCGTCTAAACAAGGCTCATCAGTGGCGCACTCAAACCCCCAAAACTATTTTATTATGCTGTCACAAAACACAAATGATGACGCTTAAGCATAATACAAATCTGTATTTTTAATTCAGGAACAATACTCCAGCTCATCAAGATAGATTGAACGAAGTATTAAGTTCTATTAACAAAACCGGAAAGTACGAGTTGACGTCAAGCGAGCTGACGTATGGTGCTAAGTTAGCTTGGAGAAATGCTCCAAGATGCATTGGTAGAATACAATGGTCTAAACTACAGGTGATGTATAGTTGAAATAACTTTAAAATCTACACTGAAAATGTCAAATTAGATCCTTCAATCACGGGACACGTTTCATAAGATTCACGACAACCGCATCAGTAAACTTAAAATTACATCGGCACGATATGGTCTGTATAATTTACATTGCAAAGCAGATTCAATATTTTAGTCTCACCTCTTGTATGACATAATAGCCATAAAGTATAAATAGTTGTTAGTTATTTAAATTACAAAAGTTTATAAAATACAAGTGCCATTCTAAAAAAGAAATATGAGAGAAACTGTCAATCTTAAAAAGTATATACATGTATTTTAAAGCATTAAAGTAGAAAAAATCTGTGTATTTTTCGTGAACCGACAATACACTGATATAATTGACAATTGCGCAGCAGATTTCCACTGTAATACACTAATGCTATACTCTAACCACGTGATTTTGTTAACGGGTTATCAAATAAGCGGAATTTGCTTTATTTATTATTATGTAAATTTATGTATCACACAGCGAATCTATTGCTTTAAAAAAAAATAATAACCTGACACGAGTATACCACTGAAAAATACAACTGACAACACAATAGAATAGCTGTTCGAAAACACAGGTTGCGAAATTACCGTATTATTGAGTAGTTAACCGCAACAGGATACACATCCCTACTGTCAAATCGTCGTCAAATTTGAAATACTGAGTACATTTCAAATGCTGATCTGTTTCTTGTCAATACTCAAAGTGATAACAGTAAACCTTTAACAATAACAAATCAATTTCAGGTATTTGATGCAAGGCATATTACAACAGCACGTGGCATGTTTGAGGCAATATGTAACCATATAAAGTACGGGACAAACAAGGGCAATATCAGGTATAGTATTTGGGTTTAAATGTCAGGCTAAAGGCTTGACTACTGATTTGTCACTTTATTTTTAAAGGCCAGTTCCACAAATATTATACTCTACTTTTGATAATTATACCGGTAGTGTTGAAGATCTGATATCAACACAAATTTGCCATGTGTCATATGACAAGGGCAGAACAACATTTCAAGGGGCGTCAAGGACTAACAACAAGGCCAATACAGAAATTATCACGTAATAATATCATATTATTCTGTTATTGGATAGTGCAGACTACGTACTATTATCTCCAGCCACGGGTTGCGATAATACTCCCCTCTCGATTATTTATTTATAATACAGATATTGGAAAAATTATGTTTTCGTATGCATTAATTACTGGGAATCAATCGGTTTATTCAAGTATAGTTTAATTTGCTTTGTAAGCTGAAATCTGATTGGCAAATTCAAATGGAACAATGCAACTAATAAAAACTCGTGTTTACAAAAAATACAAAAAAAATAATACATTGCAAAGCCCATTCTTTCTTAATGTTTCAATACAGTAAATCTAATTAAGGCTCGGGCATTATCAATATTTCCTTACCTTGTACAGTCAGAATATAATGACTATGCCCTCTATATAAGGTACTATTTAAAAATATATTATCTTTAAGAAGTATGATTGAAAATTGATTATTTTTCATTAAAGATGTCAGTGATTGCATTCCCGGATGAGATAATTATACTTTGCACTTAGTTATAATTAGTTGAATAACTAACTGCTTTACATACTGTGTGTAACCATGGGGACGTATAAGTTTTAGTGACTTATCTGCCCCCATGAGACTTATCTGCCCGCATGAACGATAATACATATGATATGTACTGAATATTTTTTTTAATCATGAATCTTTAAAATTGCATTTAAAGTAATATAGCATACAAATAGCTATTTTAATAACCAAATTATCAAATTCTCTACTTTTAAATTGAAAAAGTATAATAATGTTTGCTTCGAGTTTATTACAGATCATTAAAAGAAATAATTGCTTGCTGTAAATATAAACCATGTGTAGTATAAAAAAAAGCGAGAGATAAAACGCATTTAGAAATGAATTTTTTTAATGTGTATAAAATTTTAAATGACAAATTATGGCAGATAACATCGGACATTATAAGTACAAAATACAATAGATACGACATCAGTTTGTATAAAACTTGAGACTTATTAAGATTCAGGTAACTAGTTAACTAATTAAATGCCAAGTCACAATTACGTTGAGTTCTACGGTTAAAACATTGTGTTGTTGTGCATACAATTTTCATTCATTTGTAGTTTTCTTCGTAAATAATAATCCAGGAATGGGTAACAGATTTAAACACATCTTTGACTACATTCGTATTTCTACAATATTCGCTCGACTGCTAGCCTAATTAGTACGCATTACCAGTTATGCTTAAGTTTCTATTCCGACAATATTTTCTCGAGTCCAGCTAATTCGCTCACATTACCAATTATGGTTAAGATCTTATATCAGACAATATGCGTTCGACTCCAACCCCAATTGGCACGCATTGCCAGTTATGCTTTAGTTCGTATACGGACAATATGCTCTCGACTCCAGCCCTAATTGGCTCACATAACCAATTATGCTTTTGATCGTATTCAGACAATATGCGTTCGTCTCAAACCCGAATTGGCACGCATTGCCAGTTTTGCTTTAGTTCGTATTCCGACAATATGCTCTCGACTCCAACCCTAATTGGCACACATTGCCAGTTATGCTTTAGTTCGTATTAAGACAATATGCGCTCTACTCCGTTCCTAATTAATACGCATTGCCAGTTATGCTTTAGTTCGTATTCAGACAATATGCGCTCGCCTCCAACCCTAATTGGCACGCATTGCCGGTTATGCTTTATTTCGTATTCCGACAATATGCTCTCGACTCCAACTCTAATTGGCACGCATTGCCAGTTCTGCTTTATTTCGTATTCCGACAATATGCTCTCGACTCCAACTCTAATTGGCACGCATTGCCAGGGGCGTAGCTAGACTATTTACAATGTGGATTCACAAAATTCACAACAGAGGGGGGGCGGAAATTTTGGAAACAATGCTGTAAAATGGTACATTTTGCAGAGTTCTAAGTGCTTTATTTAGCACCTAAACTGAAACTGGACAGGTGATTGTCTGCAAGGATAGATTGCAATTTGTGTTTGGTCAAAATCATGTGGATTCAGTCGCGTACTCGCGTATAGGCAGCTACGCCCCTGATTGCCAGTTATGTTTTAGGTCGTATTCAGACAATATGCGCTCTACTTTGACCCTAGTTTGTACGCTGGTACGCATTACCAGTTATGCTTTAGATTGTATTCAGACAATATGCGCTCGACTCCAACCTAAATTGGGACGCATTGCCCGTATTCGTGCAGGATGTCTGGAGTTCTCACCGGATAAGAAACAAACAAACAAACACACACACACACATGCAATTTAAGCAACAGCTAATACCGTATTCAGGAAACAAGACCTTATAAAGAATAGTCGATTGGGATTGGGTTACACACTTTCTAGTTTTATGTTTTGTGTTTTTATTTCGTGTTGTTTGGTTTATCTGAACTTGTAATCGTCCTTTGGCTTTCGGCTCTTGTTGTTCGGTAGAGTTCCTGGATATTGTTCGTACATGATAGACACGCTAAAAGAATTATTTCCATTTTCATATGTAGACAACGATACTTATTCGGAACTAAATAGTTTTTGGCTGTGTATTATGAATTTCCCATATAACGGACGCCTAAGTAATTATAATCCTATACAGTTAGCAATTAAAGCTCAATTCTATTTTCTTTACCTCGAGTATCCCTAGTAAGCAGGAAAGAACTAACTTTTTTAAATGACAACTCAAATAAACAAAGATTACAAGACTTAGTTAAGGTAAAAACACCTAAGAATATTGTCTGAATTCCACATTATATATACTTATATATACAATATATATACTTAAACATTATTTTATTATTTACATCGTGTTCATTTTCTTCTCTGAATACAGTTGCGGATGTTTGTTTTACACTAAAATATCTGACTGTAGAAATGTTTGATATTCTGAATGGATAGTGTCCTGAAGTCTTCAAAATTTTCCTTTTTTTATGTTTTTGAAAAGTTAAGACTACTTGTATTAGTTTATTGTTGTGGGTAACAACTGTAGGTCGTTTTTACATGCATTAATTTAGACATTGGAAAAGAAATGTTTCATTAACAATTCTTTTAAAATATAATGTTAAAATTTTTAAAATAAATAATTTATTCTTCAACCATAACTCCACCCTCACAAACAATGTGAAGTAATTTTGTTCAAAAAAGCAATTGAAGGAAATGGATTGCTTTATTGCATTATGTGTCTTTCCAGATCCGCAATAACGGTGTTCCCTCCCCGTACTGACGGCAAACACGATTACAGAGTATGGAATCCACAACTGATTCAATACGCTGGTTACAAACAACCTGACGGTTCAGTAATAGGTGATCCAATTAATGCAGAGTTTACCGCTGTAAGTTTGTACATTCAAATGTTAGCATATACTTTGCAGAAACGTGTATAGTGCTCAAGGTAGGTAGTTAGATGTATCCTATCACGTAATTTTATTGAGGGCAGTTTACTCAACGTACCGTCTTTTAATTTCGTGTAAAGGGCATAAAACTCGTCCCCTTCCATAAATTATGTTTAGTGTGGTCTTTGCACCCCGGCACAAAATAGCACAGGTTTCGTTTTGCGTCGTCTTTCTTAAGCCGTCCCATTTCGTTTCAAATGTTGCAGCTTTTCACTTAGCAGTAAAAATTTCACCTCCTTTAACGAGAGCAATTATATCTTGAAAAACGACGTATTAATGATTATTAAACGGTTACAGTAAGATCGAAATTCACATGCATATATTTAAGACATTTTCCAAACAAACAAAAAAAGATTCAGTTGTAAAAGATAGGTTGTCCGAGTGCCCGAGTAAATTGAAGAGGATAAAACAATAATATGTTAAGTTATAATTCAAAACATCAAACATCATAAAAAACTGTAAAGGGTAAAAAAGTCGGAAACAAATTTAGATCTGTTTTGCGTCGGAGTCACCACTCTACTCTTTGTATTGTTTTTCTTTTCTTACAATCAAAATGTACTGGCACACGATCAGATGATGTTAATGCAATTAAATATACTAACCAAAAATCCTTTACTAAAGCAAGATGTATCATTATTTTGTAGCTATGTATAAAGATGGGCTGGAAACCTAAGAACGGTAGGTTTGATGTTTTACCATTGATCCTGCAAGCTAACGGAATGGATCCTGAAATGTTTGAGGTACCCCCAGAACTTATCTTGGAAATCAACATTAAACATCCCAAGTAAGTACTATCAGCAACATTAACAGGTATTAAAAATATGTAATATAGAAATAAAAGGTACAACATTACTACAATAGCTATTGATTTACCGTAAAAAGCTGTGTATTGTCCGCATTTACGTATTGTCCGCACCCCTTTCTTGGGCCCGAAAAATTGGGAAAAATTCGTATATGCATATACAATCCGCACGTAAAAAATTTCAAAAAACGTCTCAAGATGAAGACATCGAGTCCGACTTGGTCACGCTTTTTAACAATTTTTTACTGTTATATGTAATTTATTCTCTCTTAAAATATCGTTTATATTTATAGTTTTATTCATTTCTAGTGATTGTAATAAATTAAATAAAAAATAGTGCATTCTCACATAGCGTCTATTTTTATCGTTGTTAAAACGGATGCTCACACATTTCGAAACCAAAACAATTCGTCAACTTTCATTTATCAATGAAAACAAAGAAAACAAAACGATTACACGTTTTATTTTAATCCCTTAATGATTGCAATCAAACCATCGATCTTCAAACATTTGAGGTTACATAACGACGCCATTTGCACTGTACGCAATTCAGGTTACACATCCGCTATTTTCGTATCCGTTTTAATTTTTATTTGTCCTATATAATTATTATAACATTACTAAAATAATTTAAGTAGAAATTAATATCATTACAACGTATTTATATGGAAGTTTGTAAAAGAATCATGTTAGAATAGTACGAAAACACCGCATAAAACACAACAACAAAATGGCGACCGCCATTGACAACATTCAACGGGACGAAACACAATATATCGAGTCTGTATTTATGTATAATCCGCACCATTCCTTTCCAACTTAGATTAAAAGAAAAAGACCGCGGACAATACAACCCTAAATACTGGGCTGACACGTTTTTTGTAAAGAAAAAAACATTAGAATATTTGTATTACTTTTGAATGATTTATAATCATGCAATGATTAACAATTATTGGAAATATTATATTTTTAAAGCCTTTGCAAATAATGCTGTAAATGAACCCGATAAAACTTAAATACTAAATCTTTTCTAACTGCTAAAAGTTCAAATTAAAGTGATTTTGTTTAAAAGGGTAAGCCTTTTTCTTATCAGAAATGAAATCTTTTCGGAATGAGAATATAAAGAATTAGATTGATGTCCAACCCCAACATTGCTTATACTGTTTACTATTTCAATGCATACAAGTATAGTATCGGTGTAAGTGGAATCATCCAGGCGCACCAAGGTAGAATTTGTTTTTAACGGGATTATCGGTGCACCTGACGTTAGTACCAGTTTTTGTTAGCTTTCTCGGTGCATCGAAGTCAGATATTAGTTTAAGGTGATGCAGGACACTTTCACTGAAAATAATTTGTCAATGAATTTTCTTTAAATTCACCGTATTGTTAGTTTTTTATACAAGTTATCAAAGTTCAAAATAAAAAACAGGAATTTTAGGGCTTATTATTGTGGGTATGAGCACTGAAATTTTAAATTTTCTAGTAGAATAAAAAAGTACTAAAATAAAAGATTACAAGATTACAAGATTATAAGGTCAAGCAATTGGTATACATTTTAATGATGGACCAAATTACCTCCCTAGTTAAAAATTTCATTTTCATTATTTTGGCCTATACCAAACTTATTTATGCAAAAAACTTTTGGTTTCAATCACTAATAAATTGAAGTAATAATATAGGTATTAGGCTTTCATTATTGTTTGAATATTTTATAGAAAGAAATTATTATTAAATTTGCCATATTTGTTCTACATTGAAATTTTCACAAAAATGGCGGATGGTGTCCTGCATCCCCTTAAATTGAGCCTTTTATTACAATGGAAACACTGTGATTTTAGTGGGATCTATTAGTTCACTTGAGATATACATAGATGTTTAGTCAGGTATGTTTGTTGCACCGGGTTATCTGTAGTGTTTTGTGGGTGTAACCACTGTTTGTTTTAATTTAAATTCAGATTTCCAAGCTTTGCTGATTTAGGACTTAAGTGGTACGGACTACCGGCTGTCTCTGGTATGATGTTTGATTGTGGCGGGTTAGAATTTACAGCCTGTCCTTTTAATGGATGGTACATGGGAACCGAAATAGCTTCACGAGATTTTCTTGATACTCAGCGATTAAACTTGATTGAGGTTTGTTTCTGATTTATTCAGTATCGATAAAGTAGTTGTAACTAGTAGCTTCATTGTAGTAAAGAGCTGAACCTAACAAGGCAAAAAATCATGGTCGTTAGTTGTAGAACGTTAAATACTGTGGTTTCATTTGTATTCGTGGGATACCAATTTTCGTCGTTTTCGTGCGTGGGGACAACCCACGAAATTAAGAATTCAACGAATAATGACCTCTAGAAATCTACAATGACGGTAATTTTAAATGGATAATGACCACTGATGTTCAAGGTCCATCATTATTTTGTTATGTTTTTTATAGATATGACAATTTTGCATTACGAACAATTTTAGTGTGTTTATGACACTAAACAGAAATAAAATTGATATTTTTAATTCCCTAATCACTAATGAACGTACTTCCGGTTGTAGCTTTTTGTTGTAAAGTGTTGATTTATACACGAAGCATCTTGAAAGAATAACCTTAGTGTGTTAACATTATATTCAGTTGTCGTCATACCTAGATACGATCAACATTTAATTTGACAACATTTCAAATCCATAGGGAGACTCACTTATTATGGTCTTATTCTTTAATTACATTATTTTAAGCAACTAATGATCTACGCAAAAACTCCCAGATCAGCTGTAACTTAATTTAAAATCCCGATGTAAAGATATATTTGCCAATAGTGCAATAAATTGAAACAAAAATGTATTTTTAGTCTGGAAATAAATTTAATTGTTCAAATTATTTATTGTTACATTGAGACAATATCAAACTGTGTTATATTGGACAGAACAAAAACGACATTAATTGCATGAAATAATATTAAGACTGTCTAGCCATGCCGAAGTTCAAAACTTCTAATATTGATATTATTGTGTGTTATTGAATATCTGTCACTAACGGTTCCCAATGATGACCACTCAAACATATTTATTTCTTTAATTTAAAAATGTTGTTCGTGTCAAAATCGATCAGAAAGTTGTTTAAATGTGTGATTGTTATTAACAAGCTTTCTCTTTCCTTTCTAGAAAATTGCTGAAAAATTGGGACTTGACACCAGAAAGAATTCTTCATTATGGAGAGACAGAGTTGCGGTTGAAACGAACATTGCTGTTCTACACAGCTATCAGGTACTTATAAGATACTACCCTTTTTATACGGAAATATTTTCATAGAAAGAAAAACAGAAATATAGCAGTTATAATCGTATCCGTGTCCTTGTCATAGGAAACAGTACATCAACAGGGCAAATGACACTATTACATTTAATACATTACAAAGATTTTGTCATTACCATATAATTTTAGTACGCTTTAACGCCGAAACAGTTTATGAGTAACTGACACTTCTTAAGAATATAAAAAATCAGCTTAATAGATATTAAATGATGATTTTGTTTGAAAACTAAATACAAACAACTACTCATTTGACATGAAGCAACTATTCAATCAATTAGTTAACATAACCAGTGCAATTATCAAAGACTTATGCCTTAACACAATCACTATATCAACCATTCAGCTTAAATTCATATGTTCAGTGATTGCATTTTTACTTTTAGTCAGCAGGTGTTACAATTATGGATCACCATGCCGCTTCGGAATCGTTTATGAAATTTATGGAAAACGAATCCAAACAAAGAGGGGGCTGCCCTGCGGACTGGGTCTGGGTCGTTCCACCACTAAGTAGTAGTTTAACACCCGTTTTCCATCAAGAAATGCTATCGTATAAGTTGAAGCCGTCCTATGAATATCAGGTGCAGTATAGTTAATACCTCTTCAACGTTTGCTTAGTTAAGAGACCGAAAAGATCAAATGTTTCTTTTATTCACTTGCTTAATTTAATGTTGACTTAAATGTATTAAAAATGAATACATGTACTTACTTTTCAATCCATAAAGCTTAAAAAAGCTAAAACACTTTAAAGAAAAAAAGCAAGAAAGGCGACCGAACAACAAAGCCTTAAGTCAATGAATGACTACAAAGCCGAACGAAAACCGACGCTCATACTCAACACGAAACAAAAAACAAAAACAGAAACTAAGCATTAGGAACCCAATCAAAAACTACATAAACTTAAGTTTATATCCAGTTTAGAACTAACATTCATGTGTTGAGTGTCTGCGCTCTTTTCTCTCGTTTTTCAGTTTTCACGTTTGAACAGTAATCATACGAGCTGCTGTTTGAATTGATTTTTAACTGTCTAAGAATAAACTTTTAATTTTCAGGATGAAGTTTGGAGGACCTATGTATGGAAAAAAGATAGAGAAAAAGGAAAGGCTGTTGAAAAGCGGCGGAGAAAATTTGGTTTTAAGGAGCTTGCGAGGTAAATCAGTTTTAATGTTTGAATGGAGTCGTAAGCCACTTACATCAATTTGTCACTGTAATTGAGGAGAAATCTAGACTACTGGGTATAAACCCCGAGTTTCGGCACGAATTATAGCAATTTTTTTCATCTGCATCAAGGTTAGACTGGAACTCTCAATCAATACTAACGACTTCAAACAGCCTTGGTAAAATAGAAATATGTTTAATTAAATTTATTTGCAGATCAAAAATACTGCATTTCGAAAAAAAATTTCCCCATATTGTGTTTTTCGATATTTTGTGTCGTTTCAGAGCGGTGAAATTCAGTGCCAAGTTAATGGTCAAAGCTTTATCAAATCGAGTTAAATGTACAATTTTGTACGCTACAGAGACCGGAAAGTCTGAGAGATTTGCCAAGACACTTTGTGAAATATTTAAACACACCTTCGATGCAAAGGTTTGTTATTAATTACTCTCGAAACAGTTTTTAGTTTTTAAGAGTAAAACACATCAAGTTAATGCATTAAACACACAAAGAGATGTCATCAGTTTGCAACTATTGCAAATTTGAAACATTTGTTTCTATTGACATTCTCTAATACATTAATTAGAAATATAAATAATAAATAAGACAAGCAATGTTAATGTGATGTTAGTGTCTGATTTCATCATCTTATCAGCTGGTAGGCAATAAAGCTAGTTGTCATAACTAAAAATTATTTATTTTGAAATGATGTGAGTCACCATTTAAAGAACATGCTAAAAATAACTATTTACATTTTAATTATGAATTATTTTAACAAGGTAATGGACATGGCTGAATATGATGCTATCCATCTTGAGCACGAGGCTCTTGTTTTGTTTGTGTCTAGTACGTTTGGTAATGGCGATCCACCCGAAAAAGGAGAGGTACTGAAACATTCTACAAAACGTCCTACACTTTTTATGTGTCGAAAGATTTTACGATTTTTATATAAAATGATTATGGTGTTCTCATTATGACAAAAGCAAAAACAGCACAGAGTCAAAAAATAGTTTTCAAACATTAATTTCAAATGATCAAAACAGTATACAAAGCAGTATAGTACACATTTAATATCCAGAGTTTTTAGGTATGAAAACTGTAATGTGTTAAAAACGACCACAAAACAATAAAAAAGCATTGTTCTCTAATTATTTCAACCGCTTGACGGATGTGGAAAAAATATTTCTCGTCACTAGTGAATTTGTTGTTCTCAGCAGTTGATTGGTTAACAATAATAACGTCACAATAAGAACTCATGACGTCATAAACAAAACACCTTTTACCGCGTATTCAAGTCATAAACGTAAAATTGGGGTTGGGAGAATTTGTACTTCGTTTCGCAAATTTACTTCTTTTTAAAATTAGAGAAACAGAATCTTACATTAGTACTCTTGGATTATTGGATTTCTCCAATCTCAATAGTTAAATTATGGAAATTTAAGTCCTCGCCAAGGCTCGGACTTAAAATTCCATAATTTAACTATCTCGATTGGAGAAATAAATCCGATAATCCACTCGTACCAATGTAAGATCCTATATTTAACAAAACAAGAACACACGAATAGATTTTGTTGTACATGGTTAATAAATCCGTAAAGGTATAAGCATCCAATTATAGAAGAAAAAGATATAAAGTAACTTCACCATCTGTAAAACTGGCACTGTGCAATTATTAACAAATTAATTATAGCGATCACAGAACGTCTATGATTTATAACATGGTTTTATGTCCTTGTATGTCTAATGAAACTCGAGAGGATTTATTTGTTATACATTACATATTTGAAATTTTTTAGGCATTTGCAAAAACACTTCATGATCTGAATAACTTCAAAAGTGCTAAAAAGTAAGTATTATATCGGGGTTAATTAAAGTTCTGATTTCACTGCTTTTGTGGCACCGCATATTAATAATAGCTTATTTTGTTAATTGTATTTTATTATTAAGTTGAGATCTTAGATTTATACTTAATCTTTCAGTGCACTGTTAAGAGTATTTGAGAATTAAATGATTGTATTCATTCGTTTGTCCGAGATAACTAAATAAGGAATATCCTGTTTTATAATGATTTTATTGAAACCTAAATAAGAGTTAACAAAAATCTAAACAATGTTAAAAAAGAGGTCGTTACTCATGATGCTTATAATTGAAACATGTGTTTTGAATTCCATCCTATACACAATTAACTTTCCCAAGCATTATCAATTGCCATGTGTAGCAAATATGTTAGCATACGTGTTTATTAAGTGAGAATTAAAAACAAAACCGAATTATTTTCCGGGAAAAAATAGACAAATGCTGTACGATAAATTAATTGTAAACAACTAAATGATAGAAATAAATTGCCCTTATAACACCCTGCTAATTTGGGCACTAACATCACATGGTGCTTTATAAATGAATGATGTAGTTGATAGAGTTGTTGTTACACGGAATAGTGCAATAAAGTTATGTAGTATGTTTAAAAAAAGGGAAGCTGCTTACGTCATTTTATAGCGTAGATTAAATCGGTATTATAAATATTCTTAGTATTGATTGTATTAATTATATTAACAAAATGTCTTTTTGTTTCCTTTAGTGGTGAAGGATTGTCGATGCAGTACTTTAAAATGAGCACTAAAAGTGAATCGGATGAGAACCAGCAGTGTGAAGAAAAGATACTAGAAGAAGTGGGTCCTCTCGGAAATGTCAGATATTCTGTGTTTGGCCTTGGGTCCCGGGCATACCCAAATTTCTGTGCCTTTGCCCATTATATAGATAATATGATGAACACCTTAGGTGGCGAAAGAATTTATTCTATGGGCGAGGGTGACGAACTTTGTGGCCAAGAGGAAACATTTAGAAACTGGGCCAGAGACGTATTTAAGGTATATATTTTAGCGAAGCTTTTTATGTACATAATTAACATACGTTTTGAGAAAAACGTAGTTTACCAGCCAGTTTCTTTTAACTAAAGCACACGAACTCAACTAAGGAGTGACAAGTATTTGCGTGCACAGGGTTGTCATTGCTTGGAATTCCAGTCATGTAAGGTCATGTTCCTAACTCTGTGGCTTGTTATGGACAAAACAAATCCTTCGCAGATTTTCTGTCAACATCTACCACCATTAACTTGAAGAGGCTCTAGCTTATCAACTGGAACATAAAAATACACCTACAGACGTGTTTAACCCGCATATGATAGAAACGTAAATAAGGTTCACGACCAAGAGTTGTAAAATTAGACACATGTCAGGATTTGTATTAAGTTACACAGCTAAAAGTGCTCCGTACGAGTTCACTATTAACAACCGAACATTCATTTAAGTCTTATAATTTGGTTGATAATGTTGAATAATATCACTAACCTTTTATGACCCCCTCCGGGACATCAAGTTTTACTTATGTCCGTCCGTCTGCCCGTGCGTACGTATTTGCGTCAAGCTTTTCTCAGAAGCCGTACATGAGAACAATTTGAAATTTGGCAGGGTGGTTCAGTATCACAAGTTGTACGTCCTAAGCGAATTTCAGACCTGTCGGACAACTACTTCCTGTATGGGACTTCATTTAGCGGGGGCATCTGTGTCCTATGGACACATTCATCGATGTTTTGTCTATAATTTTGCGCAATATTGTAGGCGGCTTGTGACACATTCTGTGTTGGTGATGAAGACAGTTTTAAAGATGCAACAGGTGCTCTTTCGAAGACAGACTTTACCTGGTCACCTGAAAAATTCAGATTAACTCCGGCTACAGGGGAAACATCACCCTCACTGTGTGAAGGTATGTTTTTTTTATTTCATTGTTGTTTTAGACTTAAAAATTGGCTCTACATTTTATGAGCTTAAAACCATCTAAATATTTTATGTTTTATAAAGTGTCAATGAGGCTACATATTTACTTTATATCATTTGGTCTTGGTTATTTTCATAATTTTACGTGTATCTGTGTTTGGTGACATTATTTAAATGATACTAAGATATAGTTGTCGCGAAATTCAACTGCTTGAATATTTCATACTTGTACTTCAATAAACTGATACGAGAAAAGAAGCATTTTATAAAAATTTTACATTTTTTTTGTGGTTGTAGGGGATCGAATAGTAAAGCGTTGTGTATTTGTCTTTCAGCTTTGAGTAAAATGCACAGTAAACACGTTTTGCCCTGTCGGTTAGCTGAACGTATTCAATTACAATCTCCAAATTCAAGGTAAGGAATAACAGTCTTTTAATATATACACTTAATTTTATCTAATGCGCAAAATCGCCTTAAGCGGTCTCCAAAATGATTCCCTGTTTATTATGTTTTAATATTTAAAGTATGATCAGTGTAGGTTTTGTTCATTTGTATATGATAAACAACATAAAATGTTAGTACAAAATGTAAGATTTGTGCAGTGTTTCAACATTTAATTATAATTTTATTGAAATTTTTTTCTTGCTTTAGCCGACAAACTATGCTGGTAAAAATTGACTTGGAGGGGAACTCAGCGGAAATGAGCTACAATCCTGGTGACCATGTTGCAATATTTCCATGTAATTCAGAAGAACTGGTTGATGGTATTATCTCTCGTCTGCACAATGCTCCATCAGCAAATCAGCTTGTGAAACTTGAATTTATTCAGGAGACTACAACGCCATTAGGTATTTAATGCTATAGCAACATTCATTTACAAATGACTTTATTATACTACACGCAACGAACTGGCCTACACGCAACAAACTTGCGGATGATATAATATATTTGACTCGTCCTACAGTCCTATTCATATAGGAACAACTTCTTTGTAACTACTGATCAGAATTTTATGAAACTTGGTAGGAATGGAAGACACCATATGTAGTTGCATATCTACAGGAAATTATGATAAATGTTTTAAAGGAGTAATTTCCCTTTTGAACATAGAAATATCTCCAAATATTCTTGCAAGCGCAACTCCTCTGTAACTACTGAGCAGAATTTTATGAACTTGGTAGGAATAAAGGACACCAAATGTATGTGTGCATATTAACAGGAAATTATGATATAATATTTGTGTAGTAGTTATTCCTCTTTTAAAGATAAAAGTTTCTTATACTCAGCAACTACTGATCACAATTTTATGGAACTTGATAGGTAATGGGAGCGTGGGGTATGTGAGCGTGCTCTATAAGGCTCTTTAATTTTCTGAGTCCAGAACAACCAACCCGCAATCTCAGTGTTGACAGACAACGTGATCAATAGTAGACAAACTACCTTAACCACTCGGCCACCGACGCCTCCTTTGTCTTAATTGATTGTATTTTGTTTGAATGGGGTTTAACGCCACTTTCAGCAAGTTTTCAGCTGTATTATGGAGTCCAGTTTTTATTTTGGAAGGAAGCCGGAGAAAACCCCCGACCTGCGGTAGGAAAACTGGCCTTGTCAATTAAGATGGAATCGAGCGCACACTGCCTGCAGTGAGACTCGAACCACAATATCATTGTTGACAGACCTCGTGATCAATAGTAGACTAACTACCTTAACCTCTCGGTCAACGAGGCTCCGGTCTTAATTAAGTTCAATCCTACAAAAATTTCAGCATTACTTGTTTGATCCATATGACGATTACAGCCAAGCACACATATATTGCACCGTATGTGTGTTTTACTTAGAGTTATCCCTCGTGCTTGATCGATGTATTACTCTTTTTGAGGGTTTTTTTCATACAAAATAACAAGTGATTATGAAGTGATATTGTTCATGGTTTTCTTTAGGGACGCAAAAGTCTTGGAAACAGTTTGAAAAGATACCTATTGCTACTATGAAGACCATGTTTTCTCGGTTTCTTGACATCACTACTCCACCATCACAAGAACTTTTAAAACAACTCTCTTCTCAGGCGACTAGAGACAACGACAAAATTAAAATTGAAAACTTAGCGAATGTAAATATAGAAATATGTTTTACGTACACCTTAATTTATTGTGAGATCAACAGATTACAGTTTATTGCTAGAAACGATTCTCATCATGAAACGTTTTAATAACTTTTTCAAAAATTATGATTTATTAGTTGTTTGCAAGATTTTATTAAGACATCGTTATAATATAGCATAGTTAATTAGATTAACAAGTACAAAAACTGCTAATATCCATTGTCTTCATTGTATTCCATTGTCTTCATTGTATTCCATTGTCTTCATTGTATTTCAAGATGTGCAATAGTTGTATTGTAATAAATTTAGTTTTGCAGGCGACGCGTTAGCCAAACTAATAAAAGAAATATTTTCTGCATCATATGAAAAACCAGCTATTTGCATCCTAATCTAATTGAAATATTTTACGCAAAAAGGCTTATTTATTCTTGAAGTTATGTCCGCGGCTATATATAATTGTTGCATAAATGTTAACGGTGAATTTAACTACTTATTTTTACCTTATGTACGCTAGAACGACGATACAGAACGTTTGCTTAAAAGTTTTTAAATCTTTTAATTTTTTAATCGTACTTTGCGTTAGGATATCCATGAGTATGAAGATTGGAGATATGAAAAAATGCCGAACTTATTGGAAGTATTAGAGGAATTTCCATCCTTGAAAGTGAATCCTTCACTACTGATATCTCAGTTGCCATTACTTCAACAAAGATTTTATAGCATTAGCTCATCACCAAAGGCATCTCCTGGAGAGGTTCACGCTACCATTGCTGTCGTCGAATATAAAACTATGGGTGGGTACAGTAAATATACTTTGAGTTTGCAAAAAAAAAACATTATATTATAAATGTTCATTGAATAAAACATATTTATGGTTATATAAAATACGCTTATCGTTCTTCATACTTTTCAGTTACATTTAGAACGCTAAACTTTATACCTTTGTGATATATTTTTAAACAAGATGTTGATGATTTTTGGACAAATATTGGCATTGACTGATACATGATGTGTATATGTCTCACAAAATAAATAAAGTTTTCATTATAAAAAAGCAAGAAATGAAATTTATTGCTTCGCAACTCATTATTGATAAGTATTTTTGATTTTGCGAGGTTTTCTATATATTTTACTAAAGTTAAAAAATTCCACAGGCACAAGTGGAATATCGCTATCAAACCCACATAGAAAGAAAACGAAAAACAAATACAGAGAATATGGAATCTGAGATGATATTACAGATTTCTTTTATAAGGTAGACCTACTGTCTGTCATATGCAGGATTGGGGAAGAACAATTAATAAAGTATCACCAATATCTTTTTTTAACCTATGATGTATACAAAACAGATTCCAAATAAGAATTGCCGAATGTATATCTAGTTTAGAAATTATATTAACAATTTTTTTACAGATGGCGCCGGTTCACTACACCGTGGTGTGTGCTCAAGCTGGCTAAATACCTGTGATATTGGTGAAGAAATACCATGTGCAATGAGGATGTAGGCCTATATCTAGTTGTCTAATTGTTTCTATTTCAGTGGGATTTTAATCAAAAATGTTTAGACGATGTTTGTTTAATTATTTTGTTATGCAGCATTTAACATTTACACAACACATTTCTTGTACTGCGCATAAAATTAAAAGAAAGAAAACTCAACTATATAAAACAACTTTTTTGAACATTATTAATTTTAAATAACAGTGTTTATTCATAAATAATAATGCACATAACATGCTTGTGTTCACATGAAATATCAAAATCGCGTTTTTGACATTGTTTAAGCATTCTTTAGAACATGCTTTCAATTCTGGGTTTTTTCTTACTTCCAATGTGTCGACTGCCTTAGCCAGATTTGACATGAAGCAAAGCATTTAAGCGTCATCAATGTTTGTCTTTTCTACAATGTTCTTTGATTGGGCTACACTGATAAGCCTTGGATAGATGAAACCGTGAACGATTTAAAGAATTTATTTCACTCAATGAGATGCGAATAGTCAGCGCGCAAGCATAATTCTTTTTAGAGAGAATTTTATAACCATGTAGTTATTAAAGTAAATTAACCAAGATGGCCACCGATGTTTTTAGTTTTGGTTACTGTCAGTCTGAGTTGTTACCGACTTTTATGTTTGTATTGTTGCTGAACAGCGAAGGAAAATGCATACCACTTGCAAATTAAATAGATCTTGACATATATTGACAGGGCTCCATTGTTCCACTTACCTGACGATGCTACATTACCAGCTATAATGGTAGGACCAGGTACTGGCATTGCACCTTTCAGAAGTTTCTGGCATCAACGAAAAATAGATAAAGATATGCTTGCAGTTCCAAACCGTAAGTTTAACGCAAAAACAAGCATTGATTTAAATCAACCATAAGTTTGTATGCAAGCTAATAACAAATGTCACAACAAATGCAGTTTAAACTGTAGTATTTTTAATTTTTAGATGGTGAGAAAACAGGTTGGGGGGAACTATACCTTTACTTTGGATGCAGAACGTCAACGATGGACCACATATATCGGGATGAATTAGACAACTGTCTTAAAGAAGGTGTGTTAACCAAAGTTAGAACGGCGTTTTCTAGGGAACCAGGTCAATCCAAGGTATGAAATATTAAACGTTAGTTTCGTAAATTTCATTTTAAGGTCACTAACATCAACTACGAAAATCAATTAACTGAAAAAATTATGCTTGTAATGTATTGAAATTGGCTTAATATATATGTATAAAAATAAAATGTCACACAAGATACCAAGGTTAATATAATTTACTACGCCAGATGCGCGTTTCGTCTAATCAGGACTCATCATTGGCGCTCAAACCCAAACAATCTTTTTCAAATCCAATTTATTAAGATTTTGTAGAGTTTTTATAATCAAAACTCCAAAACGTTATACCAAAATCCGGCTAACGCTATCTACTCCTTGAAAATAGAAAAAAACTTTAGAACTAAAATTTATTTCGAAATGCAGGGCAGTAAATTTAGACAATGACTATATCACAGAAAGAATCAATTATATACCTAAGTGTGACTACTGGGCTGGCATTACCCTCAGAGACAAACAGCCCACCAGCAGAGGCATAGACCCAGTGGTTGCAAATAAAATATCACCAAAGATACCGAGGTTAATAGAATTTACAACGCCAGAAGCGCGTTACGTCTAATCAATTACTCATCAGTAATATATAACCTCTTAATATATTACAGGTTTATGTGCAAGACATAATACGCCAAAATGGACAAGAAGTGTATGATGTTATCGTGAAAAATGGAGGACATTTTTACGTGTGCGGAGATGTACAAATGGCATCCGATGTCACCGAAACGCTATGCAAAATTATTCAAGACAAAGGAAAGATGTCTGCAACAGAAGCTCAGTCTTTCATGTTAAAATTAAGGGTACATTTTTTAAAAACTCCATGTATACAGATATTTGCCCTTGTCGTTCTTCTTAGTTACAAATACAATTTTTAATTGCATTATAGACCTAATTTTTTTAGGTCATAAAAAAGTACATAAATATCATTATAATTGAAAAATATATTTTTCTTGTCACTTTTCTAGTGAGGGATTTATAAAAACTTAAGTTTAAAAAACCTGACTAAGATAGTAACTAATTTCTATTTATACTGGGTAAAAATGTGGTGTTTCATACATAAAACTGGTAAATGCAACTGTGCAAATGAATTTGTTTAATTCACGGTTTTCTTCTAATGTATTATTGTTTTATAGGAAGCGAACAGATTCCACGAGGATATATTTGGTGTGTCAGCCAAGTCAGAATTCACGGACAAAGCTCGCGATCAAGCAAAGAGAGCATGGAAATACATTAATGCTACAAAAACAACAAGCAATAAAGAGGTCGCTACGCCTATTCCGTCACCGGTAAGTTTGTATTGCATTAGTTTATATAAATATTGTTGAAACAATATCTAATGACCAGCTAGCAAATAGTGCAGCTGTAATCTAATGACCAGCTAGCAAATAGTGCAGCTGTAATCTAATGACCAGCTAGCAAATAGTGCAGCTGTAATCTAATGACCAGCTAGCAAATAGTGCAGCTGTAATCAGGACGAGAATACGTTTTTCTCAAATATGGAATATGATAGTATAAGAAACAGGTACCTAAGAGTGCCACATGATGAATAAGGCCGACAAACATAGCCATGAAATCCATAATACTGGTAAACTGGTTGTTTGGATTGTTTAATCGCAAACGAGCGTCATTGTCCTGGTACCACTGATTTAAAAGTTACCGTCTAAATTTGATTTTACTTTCTCTAATCTGTGCAGATGTTATTTCGTTAATTATGCCAGCACATAATATACAACGAGTAATTATTTCCTAAGATTATTTGACACATTACAGTAGAAGCATCGTTTGACCATAGGCGAGTTTGCACGGCTGGACTCGTGGGGAGTCGAGCTATATCTCTTGGCTAACAAAGTCTTGGTATTGCCACATTATCTACCAGCCGGTTTACAGTGCGAGGCTTAAGGGTGTTTATATCTTTATCTCTTGGCTGACAAAGTCTGCGTCAGCCACAGTATCTTCTTAAACACAAGTACTTTCTGACCAGAAGCGGGTTTACACTGCAGGGCTTGTGAGGAGTCAGGCTAGATCTCTTGGCTGACAAAATCCTGGTAATTCACGCTTCTGCCCTTATAGCTAAATATTTATTGAAACCATCTAACAGAAGCTTAAAAACATGTTTAGACATTTTGATTACCATAGTGAGCACATTGCACTCCTCTCACTATTTGCCTATAAGTAATTTACTGTTTAAATGTTGTTTATTAGAATCCTATAATTCTAGTAAACTGTTGTACCTTACTGATATATTTAGTCAGTTTGTAATATGTTTCCTAATAAATTTCATTTTCCATAAAGGAATCCTAGAGCGCACGGTAAAGTTTGTACACTAACTGCATGTTGTTTTTACCTCGTTTATTTATAAATGTGTATGGGACTTTATTATTATTATTATTTCATTATATTTGGCTTTTCGCTTATATTTTATTTTTAAGTTGTAACCCAGCAGTACAGTTAAACTTGTGCGAAGAGGTCGCTGTTGGAGATCTTTAAAATTGAATCGATAATTACATGTTTATTAATACACCTAATTTATTATTTATATAAGAATAATAAAGCCTAAGGTCACTATGAATAGGGTGGCCGCATGCGCAAGTTGAACTGCATGCTATTGGTTGAAAAAATGAATTAACGTTGATCATATAACTTTATGTATATCAGTGATTATGTCCTATTTATTTATTTTGTGGGTAAGTCTGCACAATTAATTATATATCTTTATAAAAGTTATCCCGAACGTACGACTTATCTAGAGGCTATACTTACTACTGTATATATTAACAGGAATAACAATTTCAGATTAATTTATAACCAACTGTGCTCACCCATGAATTTAAAAATAAGATTGTTTGGTGTAAAGTAAACACTGGGAAAATGATCATTTACAGAAAATTAATTGGATTTGAATACCAACCGAGATCAAGCTAATTATTTTGTACAAACGAATACTTCATTCGCATTCATAATTATTACACTATGTTGGAATTGTCAGGGAGAAAGCGATATCCTCTTCCTTCACCATTAAACTTGTCAAATGTCAAAGTTGAAGTAAACCAAAAATGTTTGCAATGTATTTACCACATATAAGATATTCGTATAAACATATGGGTTGAATTATACATTTTCCGGCAAATAACGCTGTAATTTTAAGATTAGTTAGGTCTAAAAACTTGACTTCGAAATTAGTTTATTTCATTTTATATTAATTCAATTTACTGACTCAAACAAGTGTGTTTTCTGTATTGTATTATTATACTTCCTTTTTACAAATGTAATATGTCTGAGTTATAACTCAAGTTGTTGTTGTAGCTCATCATCAGCTCATTCATCGCATGTTTGTGATCAAACAAAGTCGTTTGAAGAAAGAAATCTGTCTGTAAGACGGCGTGCTTTACGTTTTATTATGTCAATAATTTTAGAGCACGTGTGCAGTCCACAGTACCTGTGCTTGTGATTGTATTTGAATATAGAAAAGAATTAAATAAAAAATATTAAAATAAAAAAAAATAGAGGTTTTTGAGAATCTCCCACTTTAATACATGCATCTTATGTGAATGTAAAAACTAAACACTTAAAACGCTCATTGATTAACTGACTCGATTCATTGGAGTAGTATCTATTTTTTGTGAAGTATATATAAATTCGTATATTAAACGATTTTGAGGAAAGGTTTGAAAAGGGGTTGTTATAACTAATGAATGTAATAGAAAAACCGAACACCAAGGAACTGTAAAAAAAATTCCACAAATCAAAGGCCAAGAAACCGGCAAACTCGAGAACGTTCAGATATGTAAGCAGCAACATTGAGTCCGGTTATTGCTGTTCGATTTAGGATGCATGTGTCATTTTAAATTCAAACGTAAATATATTTTTTTAATTACAATTTGTTCGTTCACATTAGATACTAATGATTTGTCAACGTGTACGTCTTCAGTATAGCTATAAACAATGGCATTTAATATAACAAGCAATATATACTACATACTGTGTTGTCTCGGATTAAACTTAAAGTTACACACGGAACTTCCTGGAGTATAATTCGTGATATTGTGTGTAACATTAAACAACCAATAACAGGAGACATTTTGTCCTTATTAATTTTTGGTTTACTATGATTCGATGAAATGTTAATTTCCTTTCATCTTCAATTTTAAACATACCAGTTAAAGATAATTGCTTTTGATATCCTTGCTACAACATCGTTTAGTTTTGAATCTACTTTTAAATTATATTGCTGATAGTTTCAAATAAGTAGTTTGTACTTAAGGGGTTTACATGCACTCTTAGCGTTTGCTTTTACTTTTGTTTTTCGCACCAAACATGTCATGGTAAAAAATATAATCGAAAGGAACTATATATCTACATAATATTTGTTTGAAACAATAAACACGGCTTTCATTCGAACTGCTTTTCTCGTTGAAAAGAAAAGTTGAATGTACTTTGCAATTTCGAAATGTGTTATAATAAATATATTTGCATTTGTTGTTGTTGTAATCGACTAAAATTTTACTTACCCTAAATTGTTTCACAATACATGATACTTGTTACCAAAGTGTGATTTGAAGGCATATTTATAGTCTCTTTTTAAAAAACCTATTTCAGAAATACAATAGCATGTATGATTAATATCTGTGTACAATTATTTGCAGGAGAAGCGGTTACCTCGCGGAAATCCAAAACCACCAATGAAATTGCGAACAAAAGTTATAAGTGTGGAATCTGATGACGATATATGGACAATTCCTGAAAATTAACATAAGTTACGATTAAAAATATTGTAGTTGACTTGATCAACAACGTTTACCCTTTGACCCTATTCCAATTTCTAATACATAATATATATATAAAATTAATATTTTATTGTGTTATTTGTAAAGAGTATTTAAGTTTATAAGTACATAACGGTGTTGTTTGTAAACTACGTGTTAATGAATATAAATATAAATTAGCTCAAAGCTTATACAATATAGAATAATTTTTTCTTCACGATATATGATAATCTTTCTTATTATTATATATTAAGTTTACTGCGTGTGAAAAAAATCCCATTCACATTTATTATTAGATACCATGGATACCATTAAGATATGTATATTAATATTGGTTCTATTTCTAAGGTACATTTTATCTATAGAGCTGCTTGCGGCGAGATAGACAATAAGATCGAGGAAATAAAACAAACGGTACTCGGTTTATAGCTAATTAGTAACATTGCGATGTCACTTTGCCCTTAGAAACTAACAGAAAAATGAAACAGAATACCGATAAATACGATTATATCTAGTCATTCTTCATTTTATTTATGTGCAGAAATTCACAAGTTTCTACCAATAATTGCAATACAAACCTTTATATATGCAATGATCGATATATTGATACATTATTAAGTTTTAAAGATTCACATTTCCGTTTTTAACGTTGTCAACCGATTTCACTTAAAAGTGGTTGAAAGTTTTTTTTTCTGCATGTATATATTCATTATGTCACAATATACTTAATTATAGCAGTTAAGATGAAGAAGTGTAATGCATGGCACTTATACACGGCACAGAAATATATATTCATTTGGATAATTTATTGCCAATGTTATATATACGTAAATTGATTAATTATAGAAAAGATATGACACGATTATTTGGATTTTATTTATATTAATTTTTAATAAGATTCTTTTTCCATTTCCTTCACCAGGAGAGTCGTTATTTTGATTTTTTTTGTCATTAGTTGTTGGCCCTTCAAGCAGCCATTTGAGAATTCATTACCAAATATAATATTGTTGTCAATTCACATGGTCTAATTTTACATTATTATAATAATAAGTATACATACTTTTTGTATATATTTGATATTTTACGTGGAAAAAGTTTATTTTAATTGGTATAGAGAACATGTTCACTTACAATGATTTTAAACATTCTATTATTGATTAAGGTTGTTATCTTTCCTGTTACCTGTATAATATCATTGTAGTCGTGTTATTTTTTAAATTGTATAATTTCCACTAAGAATTATTGAACTGGTCATAATTACCCTTTTTCTATTTCATTTTCGAGATAAAAAGATTTTTTTCATCACACATTGGATTATTCATTAAGTACCTTTCGAGGACCATAACAAAACCTCTGCATTCAAGTTTCAAATAACGTTGACCAATGTCTAACGCGTTTTTAAAATTTGTCTGAATTTTGTTGTTATTTTTTAACAATACTTAATTTTTTATCGATTTCAAATGTGGTCTTCTTCAATATTTTTATCGGATAGCTCAGTTACCATCTGAAATGGATCACGTACTAATATCTTTACGCACAAACACACGTTACTGTATAGCTCGCATTTCCGGTGCACTCTATCAAGGGGAATGACTGCCAGATATGATATGTAGGCATATGCTTTTTTATTGAAAAGCCTGCCATTAACGTCATTTATTACGATACCAAGATGTGGATATAGCAGTCATTATTAATTACCAATATTCAACAAAAGAAGGGAGCAATACATTTGAATGTGTGGTCATGTGGTTTACGCTTACACACCAAAGCGTTTGCTGTTTAATACGTTAGTATGCAAATGTTCCATATGACTGTGGTCAATTGACAGAAATATTTTCCCAAGGAATTGAATTATGATGTCATATTACCCTATGCCAACATAACATATTCATGAAATTTAACGCCCTAAGGTAAAATATTCTTGTGCATTGATAACAGTCACATTGAATATTTATATATTATATTTTAACATCGCCCAGGAATCAAATATTAGAATAACAGTAGGTTCGGCTAATAGTTCGTTATTTTTTTTTCATCCGATTTTTTACGGAATGTTTCTATATTGTCATATGTAAACAAATGTCACGTACTCTCCGTTATGTCATTTTATGATCAGTCACAATAACTTAGGGCGGGAAATTATACATGCTGATGGTGAATTTTATTGCCGAATGGTGTATAGTTTCGGATTTTCTCATAAAAAATAGTGAAAAACGTTATATTAAATCTTTCTTAATAATATATACCACAATCAGTGGGTCCCCGTTGGTGGCAATAACTACAATGTCATCCCATAGTGTCATATAAACGATTTTGTTGCTTTGAATGCAATATGAATTGTGTTGTGCAATAATTTTACCTGCAATTAAGTAATTTTTGAAATTGTAAAAAATTTGTTATTTTGTTTCCGCTATAGTTAGCAATTGTATCACCATAGAAATCATTTGCAATATTTGATAGTTTCCTTTAAATTTCACTAATAGACGCAATATTTCTATGCCAGCCTGTACATTGTAACGTTTTTCATTATAAAAAAAAACGATCAGTTGTTGTGTTGATATAAACAGATTTTTTATTCTTCAGAAAATACGGTCAATATTATTTATTTCTAGTGTCTTTGTCATCGTCAAATTTAACTGAATTTATACAGTACAATATTTGAACAGAAAACAAATTATATTATAATGATATTTCTAATTTATTTGAAATTTGACATTTTTAAGGTCTTTAAATTTGTGGATAATTGCAAATCAGGGAGCAACGAATATCAAAACCCCAAGTAAATAGTATGGAACTAGTGCCATGCGCAGTACACTTTTAACAGGCAGTAGTGCCTTGCGCATTACACTTTTAACAGGTAGTTGCTGCTAAATGATCGTCTGTATTGACCTTTTTGCACCATAGCAATATTATTATTCTTTATGTTTATATATAGATTTCTGCTTTTAGTTGTACATTTTCTGCAATAAACATTCTTTCAACTACACCTGTTTTATATTCAAAATTAATGTTTCATTAAAAGTATATACTACACAAAGCTAAAATACACAATATGAAAAAAAAATACCTTAAAATTGGGGGCCTCGGTGGCCGAATGGTTAAGGTAGTTCGTCAGCTATTGATCACGTGGTCTGTCAACACTGAGGTTGCAGGTTCGAGTCTGACTACGGGCATCGTGCACTCGACTCCAATCTTAATTTACAAGGATTGTCCGTTTTCCTACCGCAGGTCGGGGGTTTTCTCCGGGTTCTCCGGCTTCCTACACAAACAAAAACTGGACGCCATGATATAGCTGACAACGGCCTCTTAATTATTTCCGTATTGGGGAAACTATTAACATTTTTTGCTCTGACTCGGGCACCAAGTTTCGTTGAGTAATAAGGGACCCCTCAAAACGAGCGAAATCATTTCACTAATATCACATTAAATTTTCGGGGTCTCATGTCAGATAAAATTTTTCGCAAATTTAAAAAAAAAACCGAAGGGTATTTAAGGAAACTCGCACACACCCATAAAATAGTCCAGAAATGGGCTTTGCACAATCAGCTGAAAAATATCCAATACATTTAACCAACTATATAAATAAATTTATTTATCAATTCTGTATGAAACTGCTTTTTAAATGCAGCTCTAATATCTAAATTCCATTGAATAATAAATCCACTGTCCATGCTACAGCTCGGCGCAGCCAAATATCAAAATAAGAACTAATATCCTCTCCCTCAGTCAAAGGTCATTTACAGAGCCGTTGTCAGCTGAAAAATTGCTGAAAGTGGCGTTAAACAAATATCAAACAAAAACAAACAAACATAAAATTAAATGACTTTCTAACCCAAGCTAATATTTAAAGACACCATAGAGACAACCGACAAAGACGCCTTACGCTGAAGAAGGAAAAAACCAGAAAGCAAAAAAAAAAACATTGGACAATCCCCAAATGTCGAACAAATGTTTTAAACTTTAAACACGAAATGTTTTACAATATTATAAAACTAAAAAAACTGTGAGCTATGCTGACTTATTGAAACCCCTGCTTGCTTTATGTTAATGACAGAGTCTATGTTTTTCTATGGGAAATCTCAAATATCATACTGATCAAAATGTTAAATATCAGGTGCAAAATGGCACTATGTGACAAAGACTCAGTGCAAGTTTAATTAAATTCCATTCAGTAGTAGCGCGTAAGATAAATTGTAACGGACGGACACCCCATCACTGAAAAACCCCCTTGCGGGGGGTATAACAAATACTTGTCATATTGCTCAAAGAACTGTATAGAAGTCTGTAGAGACTTAAAACAAGAATATTAAATACATTTCCAGTATTAAAAAACACGTGACAAGCAACAAACTTTGCGTTGTGAAAACGTCATATTAAATTAAGTAAAAACGTAGCTTCTTTATCTGTTATATTAGCGAATGAACATTATACTTGTATATACGTGATGCTAGAACGACGGTGCAATTACATACGAAAGAAGTATTTCTGCTAATCGTCTTTTCTTGTTTATCGATTATCAGAGAAAAAAAGTTACAAAAAACCATATCTTTACTATATTGTCTTTGACAAAAGTTATAAGCCAAAAACTGACTAGCAGAAACGTGTCAACGGCCATAACTCAAAAACGGTTTGTCGCACAGTTTTCGACACTTATATCAAATGTAGATGAGAGGAACATTTTTCCTAATATATTTGCTGCTTCATTTTTTTTTATGGTTTTTGAGTTATATTGAAAACAAACTTTCAATGGCGGCCATTTTAAAAATGGTGGACGGAAAAAAAATTGATCCCAGATATGTAATTAGGACCCTCATATCTACTTGGAAACCAAGTTTTGTGGAAATCAAACAACTTTGACGTTTTCTACAAACTTCGCGTCAAAAACGCGTAACCAGGAAGTTGATCGAAACATTTTTTTTTGCGTGATTAATCATTGTCAGGAATCCGGTGACAATTTCCACACCTTAGAATTATGATACCGGTAACGGTTTATTAGTTTAATTGAACACAAGGGTAAACAGTGTTTGGGGAGATAACTCCGTTTCTATAAATAGATCGGTTTCCCATGGTGACTCAGGTCGAGCCCAGGTAGTGTCGGTTAAGTGTCGAGGGCTTGACATATCGGTCACAAAAACTTATGTTTACTGAATAATCTCTGACTGTTTGAAAGTTATTGACAAATAACGCAGTTTACGATACGTTTTGGCCACCATTTTGAAATCACTCAACCGAATCATGTTCTCCTTGGGATCAAATTTTAGGTCTTTTAATTTTCTTTTAAATGAAAAATATGTTTCATTCATCATCTGTAACGTTTAAAAAGTTATAAACAAAAAAGTTAGTGTCGGTTAAGTGTGCCTAGTTTCGAAGCGATACGTCAAGACACTTTTTTGACATCTGCGGCAGAAAAAAAAATAATCATAAGAAATACAGTAATGTCTTCCCTTTTGGAAAAGGGGAAAACCTTAATACTAGTATTATTAGTGATTCACCAATGAGGCGATTCTGATTCTGCGGTTTGTTTTTTATATTTAATATTATATGTATGAATACTAATTCATAGTACGCGATTGTATTCCTTTCGTTCTAAATATAAGTACGAAACAAAATCGTCGTTTACTTTCATTTAATATTAGAAACAGCTAACATAACTGAATCTTTTTGTAGCAGTCATAATCGCAGGGCTATATAATTTTTCGGAAAAATACATTAAATTATCAAATAAAACATTAGCGGCTTTAGACACTTAACCAAAAAGAGAGAAAAAGATGGTATTAGTCGAAGGACAGCTGATCGTTGTACTTGCCGATGAAAGTTTTTATCCCTCTGACCTTTTTCTTGTGCTTTGATTAGATGCTATAAAAATATTAATATTTACAAAGATTTTCAAAATGTTTTAATAGTTTTTTTCCCACATTTTAACCCACAATATTGCCACGGTATCTGTAGGCATTTAAAGACTGGGTCACTATACTCTCATACAGGGTTCCAGTTTTTACGTGTAGTTAGCAGCTCCGTCAACAATGAGATTGCGGGTTAGTGTCGTACCTCAAGAACGTTGTACTCGACTTCAATTTTGATTGACAATGATTGCTAGTTTCCTTATCTAAGGTCGGGGTGTTCTCCTTACATTCCGGCTTCCTTTCACAAATTAAAATTGCGAAAGCTAAAATAATTGCTAAAACTTGGCATTCAAACTTTTTCAACAAACGTGCACAAAACATAACTGACACGGGTATTTGCTAAAAGATGAATCAAATGAATAAAAAGAACAATTGTCAATTAAAAATTCAAACAATCTAAACATGTATTTGCAAATATAAATAAAGTAAGACTAAGTTTTCTGTATCCGTACAGTTGTCGTGGTGCTCTCAGACATGTTACCATGCATTTAGCGTTACGACGTTGTTTGTGGATATTGTAATCCTTCGCAAACGCACTCGCCATTAAACAGTTAAAACTCCGCAGACCGGACAAGCGATGGGTTACCTCAAGATTGAAAAATCGTTGCTTCTGTGTTTATATTATTTTACTGCAAAAATTTATAGAATAATATTTTGGTAACGCATTCCAAGGCCCGACGCACATGACGTCGCATTCTAAGTAGCTGATAAGAAAAGTTCTCTAGATTGGGGGTGCAGATCATAGCAGATCATAGCTGCAGTGGGTGACGTGTTTGGAGAGGAAACAGTCCGCTGCGGATCATAGCTGCAGTGGGTGACGTGTTTGTAGAGGATACAATCCGCTGCAGATCATAGCTGCAGTGGGTGACGTGTTTGGAGAGGATAAAGTCCGCTGCGGATCATAGCTGCAGTGGGTGACGTGTTTGGAGAGGATACAGTCCGCTGCGGATCATAGCTGCAGTGGGTGACGTGTTTGGAGAGGATACAGTGCGCTGCGGAGCATAGCTGCAGTGAGTAACGTGTTTGGAGAGGATACAGTCCGCTGCAGATCATAGCTGCAGTGGGTGACGTGTTTGTAGAGGATACAGTCCGCTGCAGATCATAGCTGCAGTGGGTGACGTGTTTGGAGGGGATAAAGTCCGCTGCGAATCATAGCTGCAGTGGGTGACGTGTTTGGAGAGGATACAGTGCGCTGCGGAGCATAGCTGCAGTGGGTGACGTGTTTGGAGAGGATACAGTCCGCTGCAGATCATAGCTGCAGCGGATGACGTGTTTGGAGAGGATACAAATTGTCCAGTGAAAAAGACCAATTGTAAATGGTGAGAGACAATAGTTTTGTAGCTTGTTTGAATAAGGTTTAAAGCCAATTTCAGGAATTTATTTGCTATATCATTGCGTCCGGTTCTTATTGGTATACTTAGCTGGAGTACTAGGAAAAACCACAGACCTTCTGCTAGAAAACTAGGAGTCCTTGTCAATTTAATTTGGAGTACGAAAAACCTGCTGGCAGTCTAACTCAAACTCGTAACCTCAGTATTGACACGCAGATGATGACTAATAACCTAAACCATCTGTTGAGGACCCCCACAAAACTTTATACGTGTGATTACCTATTATCAGTTGTTCATATTTCTCATATTTAGTTGTACAAGTGCCAAACTATGTTAATTAGAAAAATGCCAGACTCATTATCAACTTCAAACTGTAAGAACCCCCCAAAATCAACTAAACTAAACAAACCAGTGTTTTTTACAAACGATAAATCATAGCATGCATATCAATCAATAACAAAATCAGGTCATAAAAGAAAGTTTTAAAAGTTTTAAATTAGTTTATTTTAATATAATAATTTATTTTTGTATATACGTCATAACAACTGGTAATTTGAGTTTTGTGATTTTAACATCTCTAGCATCAATTGTTGAGCTTTATTGACAAACTGTTTTTAAACAGATTGAAAGGTTGTATTCACAGGGTAAAACCGAACAACCACCCTGTAACGTCGACAGCGTCAAAATGTAGTGGTGAACATGCATAAAACTACTTAAATGCAAGTTGTTTTTATCTGTCCAACTTATTTCTACTTAAATGTCCATCATTATTGCAGATTTGTTACAAACCGAATATTTATTGGACACGCATCATATGGCCATCGATAATATAACCATAAATTGACCAATAGACCCATGTGTTAGGAGTGTCTGAAAAGCTACCAAGTGATTGATACACAAAGGAGTTATAAGTTTAGAACAACATATTTTTGAAATGTCTGTTTCCTTTTATCTTTGGTATATATATGAATGTTTGTTTTACGTATTGAATTTGAATTGAGTTTTTTTTTTAAATATAGTCAAGAACAAAAAAAAATAATAAAATTAACAGCCCATCTAGAACGATTTTGTAATCGTTTTCTAATGTCCAGTTACAGCTGACATCTGCTTGATTTAGCATCTTCTGGTCTAAGTGCACGTACACGTCACTGTAACATTACTGAGTTGTCCATCTTGCCACTAAAGTCAGTACACCGGAAAAGTGTAAAGACTCGCTTCCCTGGATGAAATCAATCACTGATTGGCACATGGCTCGTTTGGAGTGGTTAGTAGAACTCTATTACAAAAATATATTCATTCTCTGACTTGTTTTTAAAAAAAAGTTACTGAAATGACCCAACGTAAGTATGCCGAAATATACTTTTTACTTTTTCTTTCCTTATTTGTTATTTGTATTTTGTACTGGGCAATATTTTCGTATATGGCCCTGAGATCTGGGCTATAGACACTAAATTCATATATTAATGAGTTTAATGTTTTGTCGGTATTTACCACCCTTTTTTATAACCCCCCCCCCAAAAAAAAAAAAAAAAAAAAAAAAACCAAACAAAACAAAACACAAAATAAAACAAAACAAAACAACAAAAAAAAAAAAAAAACAAACAAACAAAAAAAAAAAAAAAAAAAAAAACAACACACAATCAAAATATTCATTCAAAGATGTGCATGAAAAGATTAAAAGAAAGGTGCATGTACGTAGTCTATACATGAGATAGATTAGAGTGCTTGAATTACACAATAGTTACTTATAAAAAGGACATTGTCATGATATATTCAATGCACAAGGGGGAGTAGTATTTGCTGAAACATTTATAATGCCTGAGAAAGGGACGAGGGTGTTATCAATGTTGAAGGCATTACCACTGTCCCGAGTGCTGTCAAGTGCTGTCGTGTTGGTCTGTCGTGGTGCTTCATCTGGAGTAAAGAATAAATATTAAGAATATAAATTGAAATAATAAATTATTCAATAAACACTTAAGATTTTGGGACGAATTTGAATATATCAAAATAAAGCTCAAGTAGTATAATTAGAGTTTTCGGAATATTTTCAAAGACAGTTTTGTTTAAATGGGTCTTGGAGACAATTTTTACCACTAGCTTAAGCCATAATACTGGTCTCTAAAAATAATGTCAAGCCATATTTCTTAACAATTGTTCCTATATAATTTAATCAACTCAAGTTAGAACAATTTGATAAATTCAGCAACATTTTATGTGAAACTGCAGAGAGTTTAGAAACTTATAATCAATGTACGTGCCCAAAAATGAAATCATTCGTGGTTCGTGTTCTATTGTAAAATCGACAAATTTCGCCATAAACTATACAGCTTGGATTAAAAGAATAAAGACGGAGCATGCGTACCAAACTTCCGATAAACCATGTTAACAATATAATTATTTTTAAAATGCCACATTTTGCAACCATAACGAAGAAATGTTGTACTCATTTATCAAAATGGTCTAACTGGCAGCTAATAGATAAATTATGTGCTCTCCCTTTCCTAATGATTTCATACATGGCTTTCGTTGATTTTTCTGATATAGGTTTTTCGCCCATTTTCAATATATGGGAATCAAAGAAAGTAGAACACAGTTTTATTATGATACAAATAATGATTCCTACTAAAAATTCATAGCAAAAGTTAAACGCTGTCATGTACTTTTTAACAAATGACAAGATTTTTTTACTAAATCTGAGTCCATATAAACTGTCATATAAGAAACGTTCGATACTGTCACACGAGAAGCTTTCAAAAGATTATGCAATTTAAAATACACATCATTCACGGACAACGAAAATACAAAAATAGATCTAAAATACCTATCAAATTATTTACCACTGGTAGCGATCAAAAAGCCGTACAGATTTTAATTGCAAGAAATATCGCAGCAGACAAACAGACAGACCGAACTTGTATTTTAAGTGGGATATATAAAATTACTGTAGAGCTTTTATGCCGACTATACAATAACATAAATATCATATATAAAACAGAACAGACATGCATTAAGACATAAAACGTAAGCATCATATGAGACACATTACTACAAGCCAAAGATTAATACATAGCACAGCAAAGCAAGAATATATAAGCATAAAAACATGGCATGCAAACTAAGAGAGAAAACTAAAAGTAAGAAAGCACAATGACAAATAAACTAAGCATATTGAAAACTGAAAACAAACACAATTAAAGCATTGAAAAAAAATTAACTTGGAGCAACATCTGCATAAGTTGCCATTCCAGTTGTTAAGTGGACTGGTAAACTGCCTTAGACAGGTCTGTACGTGAATCGCGTTTGGCAATCCAGAGTGTGGCCCCAGCATATCTCAGTGAGTGTAGCCCAAAACTTGTGGTCCTTACCCGAGGAACCTCTACAGTATTAACATTACTAAAAGAATAAGAAGTATTGTTCAATTTAATTAAATCATTAATATGAAGGTGACTGTTTGTACAAAATGTTAAAAACCTCAGTAGTAATCTTCTAATTTTAAGAGTAGGTATACCAGATTTGATTAATAGATTTTCATATAACTACAGTAATCTCCATAAATAAATATCAATGCACGTTCCTATTTCTGTGCTTTCTATTGCATCGCGGTCCACCGATTCTATTTTCAGTTTTAAAAGAAATACGAACTGTGAATCGTGGGAAGGGATATTTTACCACGAATGTTTATATATTTAAATTTGAATAATTTGTAAGTCATTCTATCAACAGAATGAAAATATATTTATCTTTAGAGCCATCTCTCACATCTGTAGTCTTAACCGTGTACCAATGGAACTAAAAAACCGGCAATATAGGAAATGATAGGAATGAATGTACGATACGTGATATAGCACCACAATAAAAGAACCTATTAAAATAGGGGCCTCAGTGTCCGATTAATCAAGGGAGTTAATTTGTTATGATCACGTTGTCTGTCAACACTGAGGTTGCGAATTCGAGTCTTACTGCGGGCAGAATGTTCTCGACTCCAATAATTTATAAGCCAATCTTAATTGAGAAGAATTGCAATTCTGAAGAAAAAATGTTTTTCTCTTCAATGAGATGTTCATTAGTACTTAGGTTGTACACCATTTTGATAAAAAAAAAGCTTAGACTGAGTTGATATTACCTTGATGTTTTAATATTTCACAACTTTTTCATCAATATCAACTTTTTTCTTGATGATACTTATTTTATAAAGCGATGATGAATAAGTAAATCCTGGACCTACGTATACAGTAGACGAAATTTCTATTTTTCACCTTAATGGTAGGAGCGATCGATCTAAAATGGACTATATTGAATCCGTTGATCATCTGTTATATATGTATCACCGAGAGTCACTTGAACAAAAAAAAAACGTTTTAGATAGAGATATAATGATTCCAGGGTATCACAACGACATCTGAAGGAATTGTTTTGGCGGCAAAGTCTTACATTATGTACCGGAGAACGTGAAAATGAAATGTAGACTTGACTTAGAATTTGGAGGTAGAGAGTTTATCTTGACAGAAATTGAATTCCCTCGGTATAAGATACTTGTATGTATTATTTATCGTTCTCCAAGTTTATTTTAATTTGTTTAAAACTATCACAGGCGACACAATTTTTTAAGAGAAATTTAATTTTACTGCTAATTGTGATATTGCATACTTTTTATTGTTTTAATTAAATTTTCATATGTATATTATCATGCTATTGTATGAGATCTTGTTTCAGTATTAAGGGAGGGATATAAATGGTTGTTTATAATCAAATAAGTTGATTTGTTCTAATTATCACGTCCTAAATATAGCTGAAATATTGCTTGCTGGACGTAAAACAACAATGAATGAATAAATGAACCAATCAATCAATCAATCAATCAATCAATCGTTCTCCAAGTTCCGTTAATCCGTTTTGGTGAAAGTTTCAATACTCCATAGAACAAGCGTTCAACTACACTTCGGAAATAGTGATCACTGGCGATCTGAATGTAGACTTACTAACAGATAAAAGTTATTTAATAAATGATATTATTGATTATTTTTTTTTAAAAATGTTATAAATCAGCCTACAAGGATAGATATGCCAATGTTTTGCATTTTATAAAAAAAGGCTACAAATCACTTAATTCGCTTCTAATTATCGTTCTATTGCATTACTGGGCTGTGTCGGAAAAGTTTTTGAAAGAATAGTATCTAAGCATATATATAATTATTATATCCTAGACCACAAATTGCTCTACAAGTTTCAGTCAGGTTTTGTTCCCGCTCACTCTACATATCACCAGCTTATTGAATTGTATAACAAAATCTGCTTGGCCTTAGAGCACAGACAAACTACATGTGTTGTTTTTGTGATATTTTTAAGGCATTTGACCGTATATGGCATAAACGGTCTTATATTAAAACTAAGATCTTATGGTATCAAATGGAGATGGATCATTTGGATAGAAAATTGGCTATCCAATAGAAAACAGCGAGTTATTATTAAGAATGCTTTGTCATCATATGCAGTTATAAAAGCAAGTGTTCCTCAAGGTTCAGTTCTCGGTCCTTTATTATTTCTGCTTTACATTAATGATATTGCATCCAATATCAATTGTATGAGATTATTTCCTGACAAAATGTCTTTAATGTATTCATGTAATGATCACTTAGATATTCGGAGAAGGTTGAATTCAGACTTAGAATTACCTTGTCAATCGGCAAGACGCTGGCTAGTTGATTTTAACCCCCAAAAGACGGAATTCACGATCTTCTCCATTGGTAATAGTATTCAGTCTGTCCTTTAAAAATGAACAATTGCAAAGGGCAAAATCTCAAACACTTGGGGGTAATCTTTTGTCATGAGTCATATTGAAAACATATGTTGCAGTATCAGTAAACAAATATATTTTCTGAGAAAAATGAAATATATTCTTGGCAGACAAAATTTTAGGATATACTATACTTATTTATTTCATATCAATAATGTAACAAACCATTCCATTGGATAATTTGCAGTCTGTATTTTAAGCTACAGTTAATGTGTTTAAGAATAAAAGACTCAGCAGGGCTGTATCAGCAAACGGGCTGTATCCAATCTACTGTTACAGCCCTAAGTTTGATACAGCCCTGGCTGTAATGGTGATACAGCCCGATCAAAAAAAGATTATTTGAATTTTCAATTTTCATGTGCCACAAACAAATGTAAATAGATTGCTAATTACTAAACAAAATGTAAAACATGTAAAATATCAACAGAACATATTATTTAGCACAAATTCTAACAATTACAGGTAAACAAAGTTCATTTTGTCTTGTATACTATTGAACTTGTTTGTTTTCTAATGTTTTCAATGAAATAAAAGTAATAGTAACTTGTGTGTATGGCTGTATCAGAATTACGGACTTCTGAAGGACCCGATACGGACCGTTTATTTGTTACAGCCCTCGCCTTTGGCTCGGGCTGTAACAAGATAAACGGTCCGTATCGGGTCCTTCATCAGTCCGTAATTCTGGATACAGCCCTACACACAAGTAACTATTACATAAATACTTCCTCTATTTGAATATGCATGTGAACTGTGGAACGGGTGTAAGATAAGAGATATGGAAAACACTTTAACTCAAAGCAGCGCGAATCTTTACTAGTTTGTCCAGATACACCAGTAAACTATTTTTTAAACAGGGTGGGAATCCTTGGGGTCTAGACGAATAGGCAATAATTCTATTTTATAGGCAATAATTCTATTTTATAATACCGGTATACATAACGTCGAAACCCCCGAGTACCTGATGGACAGTCTATTTGAATTCATTTCAGAAGGCGCATATACTGGTATGCTTAGAAACTTACCTCAGTATATGCTACCTAGATGTAGACTAGAAACCTTTTCAAAATCGTTTTTTCCATCCACAATCCGGTCATGGAAGTAAGTAAATATGCATATTAGTGCTTAGTCTACAACTGGTTTTAAAAATCTTTTAAGACGTCAAAATTTAACTGTACATATACCATCATACTTTCGCAATATAAATATTCTACATACTAAACTAAGACATAGATGTAGCTCTTTAAAAGCTGACCTATATAGAGTTAACCTGGTGAAAGAACCTGGCTGTACTTTTGGACATCTATTGGAAGATACAATCCCTTATTCCTTTACTTAAATCAGAGAGTTCACCTTTTCAGAGTACTTCAGCCTATTTGTATAAGTTATTTTATTCGGATCACCTTTACTCGGTGATAAAGTGCTCATAGTTATATAAATAAAACCAGACGTTTCTGTGAGTAATATTTTTAGTTTTGTTGATATATACAAACAATTTTCGTATATATGTACTCGTTTCCTTTTTACCTTTTTACCTTAATACTCTGTATTCCATTTATTGCTATATCACCTTGTTTCTATGTTCGACATTATTGCATATATTTGTTCCTTTTACTTACTGTCATCTTGTGCATTTAAATAATACTATCGCTGTGGAGAGGCACTGCAAGTTCTTATAACATATGTTATTTAGACAATAAAATATGTTTAAATACATGAAATCGGCACTCACTGCTGCTTGACGTTGATCAATTTTCCGGCGTTTGATCATAAACGAGGAAGTAGACTTCGTTTAAAAGGTATAACTTTTATTTACAATTTATTACCGTGTATTCCAGTTCTTGAAGTAATCGTGGGACTTAAATTTGCACCTGTTATCATTTCTTGGACCAAAACTTATAATTAAAGTACGGAAATGTTCTTTTGCAACGCATTGTACAAATAAAAATTCGTCTAATAATTGTCCATTATTTCGTATTTACCTATGTTCGGAAAGTGTAGTGATCGAATACATTTCAAATAGAATCATAAAATAAAAACAAATTATTTCTACTAATATGAGGATTAATTTTTACCGAACACCTTAATTGTATAAACATTAAATGAAATATACAACACTATTTTAAATAAACTATTAATTTGTTTCCGTTTACGACTTTTCAAAAGCTTTACGACACGGTTTGAAATTTGTTCCTTTCTTGAATGAGGTTTCAGGTCAGTTGTAGCAATTTTTCAGCTAATTCAAGGCGTTTAGCTATGTAAATTAAGGTGTTCGGTAAAATGTGTTTCAGATTCAAGTTAAGGAAATGGTTTGTGATTAACTGCAACAATTAAAGAAAAATAAAACAAACTACCGGTACATAGAAAATATTGAAACTAGTTGCTCCGAAGAGCCGAAATCGCTCACCTGATATTTAATGAAACCTATAGTTTTAAACTGATAAGGTATTTTACAACACTTTGGATGAGCCATGAAGCAACAGCTTTTCTCTATCTGCAATTTTTATAGTTTTCATTTCTATCAGTCAAATACATGGAAAATTCTAACTTTGACCTTTAAATGTCTACAATCTGGTACAAATTCTATTCCGGATCGGTTTCGGTTATGATTCCAATACTTATGTAGCGTAGTTCTGTGTTAATGCAAACTAGATCGTATCACTGTAAAAATATTTACCTCTTTTTAATTGCATAATTTTTTCAGTATTTTATTGCATAAGACGAAAGCTTTTGACGCTTGAGTTACTTCCTTAAGTAGATCATACATTTAGATATAAAAATTTTATTAAAAAATATCAAATAGTTGTCTTTTTTTTCCTTGTCTAATAACATTTAAATGCTAATCTAGATCGTATATAAATTAAACAAATATGCAGATTCATTTAAACGTTTGTTAATGTACATAAGATGAAAGCTAACTACGTTTGAGTGACTTTTCATTAAATCATAAATATTTTATTTATTACATATTACTCAACGACAGGACAGCAAATCAACAAACAAATTTACAAACAAAGCAACAGAAAACGCAGTTATAAACGACCGACTTCTTTCTAATTACATCTACATGTATTTCAATTGGTTACAAATAATGTATTAATATGGGCTCAAAGCGCATACAGATGGAACCATAATTCAGTATTTTCGAGCCAGATTAATGAAATATGCATAGTTATTTTTTAAAAGTAAACTTATATTCGCTATCGCATTATGTTTAACTACCTTGAAAATCTAGCAAACCTTATATAATTAAGATTACCCATTTGTTTAAACTACATGTACGAATATCTGCTACCACGAACAGAGGCAGGACAACTTTTTAATCAAATTAAGTTATATATCAATAAAATTTACCAGAGAAATTAAGTAATCCCCTTTGACCAGGGTTGTGCATGTATGTACAATTTGCGTTTAAAGTTGAAATTCCACTGTATCACATTCTACCGAACCAATCTTCCGGTCAACTTTGACAACGATCGCTTTTTAAATAGAATTAAGTTATAAATCGATGAATTTGTTATTAATTTTTTTAGAGGAATATATTACCCACTTTTCATTCGGGTTCTACATATTGAACACAATTTAGTATCCAAGTTGAAAAAAAACATGCCAAATTTTTGTCGAGGAAAAACACTTCCGGTCAAGTGTTAAATAATCTAAGTCAAAATAATTAGAATAATCTTATATTCAACGTGTGGAACTTTATATCATCTTTGAGAATCCGTTTGAATTACATTGATATGTTGATTCGTTCAAAACTTATAGACAAAAAAATAGCAAAAACCCTTCCGGTGTTTCGCATTTCGACAGAATAAGGTATCCCTGATACTACTTTTCTTTAAATTTTGTCTTGTTTTACATTTAAATCGGGTTTTGACAATTAAGTTCGATAACTCATTGATTAAAATGCCCCAACGGATCCATTCGGAAAACTTGTGATTGTCATTTTCCATCAAATAACATTCTCGACTTTTAAAACTGCGTTGATTATTATAGAAATGTTCTGCAATTAAAAACTTTGAGTATATTACTGTACTGTGTAGATATATATCGTAATCAATTATGTGGGGCGTGCTCGAATCTATATATAATTTAACATGGCTAAAATAGAAATGTGTTACATTCGGTAACGTACATTTCAAGGATTTTAATTATCTTTTTTTCTACTTGATTCCATCAATCAAATTAGCAAACTGGAATTATATTACGTTATATTTTGTGTATGTTTAGACATATATTTGGAAATTACCAGATCATGGTTATCAAATCTTTTCTTAGTTGATAAAGAACGTATGACAGGCTTCGTAATAAGCAAGTTACATGAACATTTTTCGGTTACCATGTCGTGTTGTCTTTTTATTTCTGTATTTGTGTTTTTTGTTCATTTTGTGAATTATTATTGGTCCTTTATAAATCAAAATATGTTGATTATCCTGTGATGTTGATAGGTAACGGGTAACGTACATTTCAGAAACCAGTTTGTTCACTGTTTATAAAACGCATAATTGTTTTGAATTAAATATGGAATATTAAACACTTACATACAAAGTGAAAAATAGAATAGTGGGTTAAATACAGTTGTTTTCTAAATAACAAAACAAAACAAAATCGAGGTCAACAATTGTGATTTGGATTTTAGAGATTTTGTATCCACCATTTATATCTCTTTTACAATGAAGAAATACCTACAAATGTTTTGAAATGTATGTGAAACATATTTTAAACGACCAGTTTAATGTCTAAACCTGCAAGATTTCTCATATTGTCAACATAAAATGAACAGGATATTATTCAGTTTCTAGCATGAATCCAACATTTTAATAATGTTTTGTTGTTTGGTGGTGTTTAACGCCGTTGCGCAATTTTTCAGCTTTATCATGGCGTCCAGTTTTTATTGGGGGAATAAGCCGGAGTACCCGGAGAAAACACATGACCTTCGGTAGGAAAACTGGCAATCCTTGTCAATTAAGATTGGAATCGAGTACACCATGCCTGCCGTGAGAATCGAACCCGCAATTTCAGTGTTGACAGACCACGTGATCAATAGTAGACTAACTACCTTGACCACTCGGCCACCGAGGCCCTAACATTTAAATGAGTCCGTTGAAAAAGTAGAGTTTTTTTAATAAAAAGTTGAGCGAATGAAATTTACACGGAAAACAAGCGATGGTCTATGCATTATAACTGTAAGTACTTGTTATTCTTATTGTCGTTTCTTTTAGATTTTATTTAAATTATTTAAATCAAATGCGGACACTAATAATTGAGTATCAATGCAAGTGTTCATTTTCGATTTTTTTTCTAACATTGAAATGTACGTTACCATGTTTGTAATATACTTAGATTTCGGGAATTGTTTGTTTTGTTTAAATTGAATGTAATATTTTATCAGAGAAATGCATAAATGTATTACTGTGTTTGAGAAACAAATGTATAGATAGTAGGAAAGTATTATCAAATTCTAAAATTTACCAAAATAATGAAATTTACGTTATATTTTATGTACATTCTAAAATTTACCACCTCAGGTAAAATCTGTCAAACTTTGCCAATCCCTGAATAAGTATGCATGTATAATTGGAAAACTATAATAAGATTCAGTCATTTTCAAATGTGTGGGGAATGAAAATCATCTTTGAAAATAAAATAGTTTTGTTTTCAGAAAGACATAAAAGAATAACAAAGTCCGTGTCATCAAATATACAAAGTATTATAAATCCGAATGGTGTGTCTTATATACTCTGAAAGAAAACTATAGGTAAAATAAGTTTCATATAGTAACATTCTACCGCATGTAAAGTTACTTTACGCATCCTTAATCACTTGGAATTCCACGAATATTAGTAAACATGCTTTCTTAACACTTGTTTTTTCCCCCAATACAAAAAATCGCGTGTTCCCTTGTATTGAGAATGACTGGTTTACGCGCTCGAAATGTGTTTCTGTTTTAGAAAATATTACAACTAAATAAGTCTTTTTCTATATCTATATTTACATCATTAAATTTAAAATTCGAGTATAAAGATAAATGTCCGTTTGAAAAAATCATGATTTTCGTTTTATCTGTATTGATTTTAATTTTCCAGTTGTCAATATAAATCGAATTTGTCAAGCTAGTTTTGACTTAAATAAAAACTATTAAATCTAAATCGTGATTCAAATTTTAATGGTAGAGGCAATGACAGTTCTGAAAGAAACACTGACATGTGACTTAATAGACATGTCTTTTTTATCATTAACTCTGGTACAGCAATGCACAGCTACTGTTCCGGTTTTTTATGTCATTGGACCAATCAGTTTATATTTTTGAAGAATTATTTTACTGGGAATCTGTTAATGCGGTTTCCTTCGTTGTTAAATAAGTAGATCAAGTTTTTCTTATTGATTAATATCTATGATGTATGTGCCAGGACTTACAATGTGTTCTTTGTCTAGAGTGTATTATCAAAACTAAATATACATGTGTTGAGGTTTGACTTCTTTACCTGACTCGAGTGTTTTAGGTTCATATGGGGAATCCACTTTTCAACATCCTTAAGTTATAGTCCAAACACGCATGCCTTACAGCTTAACATTTTAATACAACTATTTAAATTAACATCATCAACTCTATTGTTACTGTAACAATATAACAAACGAATAAAAAACGTGAACAACAGGAAAAATCGACGTTGAACAAGTTTAAGGCGATTATGACCCTCATATGCTCAGTTCAAGAGACTTTTAAACAGTGTCCAATAACTTGGACACTGACGATAATCTGCTGGATTTAAAAGAAGTTTTATTATACTGATTTTATCAACGTTGGTGATGTTTTGTATTTCTAAATCGATAATTAATTGATTGTTATCTATGCCTTTTATCATTTACGCCAAGTAAAAAATTTTATCTCATCATCTATTTCATATCTATTTCAAATATGCTAATTTTCGACTTTCTATGTCTGACTTCCTCATTCTATTCTAAGATTATATCAAACAACCTAAATTTTCTTAATTATTATCGAAATTCAATATTTGAATGACAGGAATAAAATTCTTCTACTTTAATAATATTTTATACATTTGAATACGAACAATTTATTACTTTCATTTAAACTCGATATTTTATTATTTTTATTTAGTTGTACATGTATACAACTTTGACAATGTTTCTTTGATGTAAGGTTTAACGGTCTTTTTATTTTTATTGCATTATTTAGTTTATGTGTCTTATTCTATATGACGTCCTTAAAATAGATATCGTGCCTTAACCTGTTCTCGATAGTCATGCGCGAATTCATTTTGTCATAAAACGCGGATTTGCGCATGTCTTCTGCTTTTCGGCAATTTTTTATTAGGACACCACTTTGCCCCTCGGAAATGAAAAAATAAGCAAGTTCAGCGTTTAGAAATTCTCCCAAATACACAGTACCATATATTGCGATACCTTTCCACCAGTGTTCCAATTACGCAAATTTTATATGAATAACATTTTTAATTCATTATATGGTATTTTATTGTCTAAATCGTCATACATAGCTGGTGACGTAGTATACAATATGTCAAAAATTAGGTCGCTCAAAAAGAGATCTTTGCAATAACCGGACGCTTACCTGTAATTTTTTCCAAGTGTCTGTGAAGCAAATGGGTAACTAAAAATAATATCTATGGGATAAAAACATAGTTTTGTTCCATAATATATCACGCTATCGAGAGCAGGCAAAACAAGGATATACCATACCTATATATTTTTAGTCGAGATTTGTCTAAAACTTTCCTTAAACAAAGGATTTATATCACTCGAGATAATTTGAAGTTTATACCTCTAATTAACAACTTCAGATGTAATTTCGGATTTCTGTTGATGTCTGTTTCCTATATATTCCCACAATTATTCTCTGAGAACACGGCAACATAATCTTCTCATTGTCGGGAGTGGGTTCTGGGAACACGGCAACATAATCTTCTCACTGGCGGGAGTTGGATCTCGGAACAGGGCACCGTACTCGTCTCACTGACGGGATTGGGTTCTGGGAACACGGCAACATAATCTTCTCATTGCATGGAGTGGGTTTTGGCAACACGGCAACATAATCTTCTCACTGCCGGCAGTGGGTTCTGGGAACACAGCAACATAATCTTCTCACTGCATGGAGTGGGTTGTGGGAACACGCCAACATAATTTTCTCACTGCCAGGAGTGGGATCTGATAATAGGGCAATATAATCTTCTCACTGCCGGGAGTGAGTTCTGGGAACACGGCAACATAATCTTCTCATTGCATGGAGTGGGTTCTGGGAACACGGCAACATAATCTTCTCACTGCCGGGAGTAGGTTCAGGGAACACGGCAACATAATCTTCTCATTGCCGGGATCGGATTCTGAGAACACGGCAACATAATCTTCTCACTTCTATAGGAGCGGGTTCAGGGAACACGGCAACACAATCTTCTCAATGCCGGGAGTGGGGTCTTGGAACACAGCAACACAATCTTCTCACTGACCGGATTGGGTTCTGGGAACACGGCAACATAATCTTCTTAGTTCCTGTTGTTGGTTCTGGGAACACGACACAATAATCTTTTCAGTGCTAGGACTGGGTTCTAAAAACACGACAACATAATCTTCTCATGCATTGCTATGACTGGGTTCTGGGAACACGGCAACATAATCTTCTCACTGCTAGAAGCGGGTTCTGAAAACACGGCAACATAATTTTTTTCAGTGCTAGGAGTGGGTTCTGAAAACACGGCAACATAAGTTATCTTCTCAGTCCTAGGACTGGGTTTATAAAACACGGTAACATAATCTTTTCAATGCTAGGAGTGGGTTCTGGGAACAAGGGGCAACATAATCTTCTCATTGCTAGTGCTGGGTTCTGAAAACACGACAACACAATCTTCTCAGTGCTAGGAACGAATTCTGGGAACACGAAAACATAAGTTTTTAGTATTTTGTGGCGTTTATAATAACTTTTATAACACATTTACTGAATATTAAAAGATACATCTCGGTTTCTAATTGATGAAAGCTCCAATTTCAAGTTTGTACGATGAGAACAAACGCCGAGTTAAGCGAGGCGTAAAAAGTTTTGGTGAAATTTTCGGTCGTTAGTTTGATTTCATAAGAAAGTGGCGTTCTGTTTGGGCAAAAATTAGGAATATTTAGAAAAAATAAGGGCTTTCTTAGGAATTCACATTGTATTTATGAATTTATTAGGAAAATTAGAGCTGCCTCAGCCCTCAAAAAAAGGAGGAAAATTAGGGCCAGTTGAAAGCATGTCACAGTGGGTAAACGCCCAAAAATACTGAAAACTTATTCAAATGTGTTTCAAGTTAAATGTACATGTGTTAGAGTTATAAAAAGTAGCATACCATGTCTTTTATTCATCTCGCTCTGAGATTAATTCTTGCCCTCATCGTTTCAACTCCCTGTCTGCTAAGATCTGCATTCGAAAGGTAATTGAAATTTTCATCACCTATCCTTTCTACAGTGAACTTTTGTATGAGTGTACCTAATCCGACTCGCATTAAAGCGACTTGTAATCTAGCATTCCCTGCATTCCCATTTGACTCCATCATGATTCTTTGCTGCAGACGACAGGCGGGATCTCGTGCACGTGGTGGACCGGTGTTTCTAGTAAAAAAAGCCCGCAAATATTTTTCCGTCCAATCAGTCGATGCCACTAACTCAACTAATTTCAAGCGAATATAAATCAATTACCAAAAAAGACCCCACACCTAGTATAATGATAAATCAACCGAATATATAATGACAATTCAGCCTAATATAATGCAAAGTCAAACTAACATATAGTGAAGTCAACGTAATAGAAATAATGGGTTCGTTTAGGGGTACCAATATCCCATATCCTCGTAAATTTTTCACCAAATAACCCGTATCCGAAAAAGTGTTTTTCCAACATCCTATATCCCTGTAAATAGAGTTGATTTAAATATCCCATATCCCAGTAAGTTTTGCCTTAAATATCCCGTATCCCATGAACCAAATATGTGAATATCCCATATCCCAATATCCCCTAAACAAGCATCAATAATCCAGCAATCGACACAATATATTGAAGAAGACACTTAATATATAGATATGTCTACTGAATAGTATAATGAAAGAGCTTAATATATAGACAAACGCACTCAATATAATGATACAACATAATATAATGATAAAACCACCGAATATAAATGAAAACCCACCCAACATAGAGTTAAGAGTACCGACGATACAGTCAAAACCACAATACAATGACGATTTAACCCATATAAAGACATATGAACATATGAACTCAATATCAAGACATATGCACTCAATATAAAGACATATGCACTCAATCTAAAGACATATGCACTCAATATAAACACATATGCACTCAATATAAAGACATATGCCCTTAACATTAAGACATAAGCACTCAATATAAAGATATAAGCACTCAATATAAAGACATAAGCACTCAATATAAAGACATATGCACTCAATATAAAGACGTCTGCACTCAATATAAAGACATATGCCCTTAACATTAAGACATAAGCACTCAATATAAAGACATATGCCCTTAACATAAAGACATATGCACTCAATATAAAGACATAAGCACTCAAAATAAAGACATATGCACTCAATATAAAGACGTCTGCACTCAATATAAAGACATATGCCCTTAACATTAAGACATATGCACTCAATATAAAGACATAAGCACCCAATATAAGACATATGCACTCAATATAAAGACATATGCACTCAATATAAAGACATATGCACTCAATATAAAGACATATGCCCTTAACATTAAGACATATGCACTCAATATAAAGACATAAGCACCCAATATAAGACATATGCACTCAATATAAAGACATATGCACTCAATATAAAGACATATGCACTCAATATAAAGACATGGCCTTAAATATAAAGACATCTGCACTCAATATAAAGACGTCTGCACTCAATATCAAGACATATGCATTTAATATCAAGACATAAGCCCTTAACATAAAGACATATGCACTCAATATAAAGACATATGCCCTTAACATAAAGACATATGCACTCAATATAAAGACATATGCCCTTAACATAAAGACATCTGCACTCAATATAAAGACGTCTGCACTCAATATCAAGACATATGCATTTAATATAAAGACATAAGCCCTTAACATAAAGACATATGCACTCAATATAAAGACGTCTGCACTCAATATCAAGACATATGCACTCAATATAAAGACATATGCCCTTAACATAAAGACATATTCACTCAATATAAAGACGTCTGCACTCAATATAAAGACATATGCACTCAATATAAAGACATAAGCACTCAATATAAAGACATAATCACTCAATATAAAGACATATGCCCTTAACATAAGGACATATGCACTCAATATAAAGACGTCTGCACTCAATATAAAGACATATGCCCTTAACATACAGACATAAGCACTCAATATAAAGACATAAGCACTCAATATAAAGACATAAGCACTCAATATAAAGACATATGCACTCAATATAAAGACATAAACACTCAATCCAAATACATAAGCACTCAATATAATATAGATACAACATATGCACTTAATATAAAGACATGTGCACTCAATATAATATAGACACAACATATGCACTTAATATAAAGTCATATGTACTCAATATAAAGACATATGCACAGACATATGTATGGAACGCCGTAGCTGTCTTTACATAAGGATTTTGTCTATATTCGGTGGTATCGACATTTTATTCGGTAGAAACAAGTTTATATTGAGTGCATATGTCTTTATATTGAGTGCATATATCTTTATATTGAGTGCATATGTCTTTATAGTGGGTGCTTATGTCTTTATATTGAGTGCATATGTCTTTATATTGAGTGCATATGTCTTTATATTGGGTGCATATATCTTTATATTGGGTTCTTATTTCTTTATATTGAGTGTTTATGTCTTAAAATTGGGTGCTTATGTCTTTATATTGAGTGTTTATGTCTTTATATTGCGTGCATATGTCTTTATATTGAGTGCTTATGTCTTTATATTGAGTGCATATGTCTTTATATTGGGTGCTTATGTCTTTATATTGAGTGCATATGTCTTTATATTGGGTGCTTATGTCTTTATATTGAGTGCATATGACTTTATATTGAGTGCATACGTCTTTATAATGGGTGCTTCTGTCTTTATATTGAGTGCTTACATTGATATATTGAGTGCATATGTCTTTATATTGGGTGTAATTGCCATTATATTGAGTGGTTTTGACTGTATAGTCGGTACTCTTAGCTCTATGTTGGGTGGGTTTTCTATTATATTCGGTGGTTTTATCGTTATATTATGTTGTATCTATATTATATTGAGTGCTTTTGTCTATATGTTAAGCTCTTTCATTATTATAACCCCCGCAAACTTGTTTGGGGAGTATATAGGAATCACCCTGTCTGTCTGTCCGTCTGTCCACATCACTTGTAAGCGCAACTCCTCCTAAACCGCTTCATGAAATTGAATGAAACTTAGCATACAGGAAGTACATTATATGTAGATGTGAATGAAAATTTTTTATTGACATCGGATATCATTAAGGGGAGATAATTGGACTTGAAAGCGAATCGAGGGATATCCCTTTGTGAGCGTGCTCACAGTCCAAACTTGTTATATTCAGTAGACGTGTCTATATATTAAGTGTCTTCTTCAATATATTATATCGATTGCTGGATTATTGAGGCTTGTTTAGGGTATATTGGGATTTAGGATATTCACATATTTTGTTCATGGGATACGGGATATTTAAGGTAAAACTTACTGGGATATGGTATATTTAAATCCATTCTATTTACAAGGATATAGGATATTGGAAAAACACTTTTTCGGATACGGGATATTTGATGAAAAATTTACGGAGATATGGGATATTGGTACCCCCTCTAAACAAGCCCCATTATTTATATTACGTTGACTTCACTATATGTTAGTCTGACTTGGCATTATATAATGCTGAAATGTCATTATATATTCGGTTGATTTATCATTATGCTAGGTGTGTTTTTTGTGGTAATTGATTTATATTCGCTTGAAATTAGTTGAGTTAGTGGCATCGACTGATCGGACGGAAAAAGTATTGGCGGGCTTTTTTTACTAGAAACACCGGTCCACCGGGTGTTACTAAAACGCGGAAACGGAACGCGGAACGGAAACGGATAACGGAACGGAAAACGGAAAAATGAATAAATAGATAGATATTAAAATATCTTAAAAGACTAAATCATGCCCGAAGTTTGCGCGTGTGTGTCTCAGGCATTGAAGGTGAATTCCATTTTGTAATAGACTGTTGTATTAAAGCTATATACTGGTGGTTCAAAACTTAATAAAAACTATTACTGATATAGTGCCGGTATTTCAACAAGCTCTTCTCTAGTAATGATCTTATGCAGAACTTGGGATAACATGACAGCTTTAGTCTTTGAGCATTGTCCAAGGAAAGTTCGGGAACTTTTTAAAAAATGCACACCAATGTGAATTATATGTAGTTTAGAGAGTTTAATTCCTAAAGGTGTATTTCTTTAGAAGGGATATTTTGTACAAAATTTATACGGATATTCTGTAAAATACTATCATGTATGTTATACCTTACAAACTCTTTGAACTTGTCTTGCCACATCTTCAAGGCTGAGTGAAATTAATGCCGATGATGATGATGATGGGGGGTTTTTTACGTCCTACACTGATAAATTAATACCCTCGTTCGGACGGCTGTTAGGGTTAGTTGTCCATGGACTCCACCATGGTGGTTTTGTTGAAGCCCGGCCTTCGGGATACCTGGTCGAAGAACTTGGCAGCATATGTCCTACTAACGGCCGGACTGCTCCGATGTAACGTTGGCCTACTCCAGTACCCCACATGGGTAGAAGCGTTTCCCCACTCTGACCGTCTTGGAGGTCTTACATCTGCAGAGTGTGTAATACCGATGTTCGAGATATAAGTTTATATACCAAAAGTTAATCTGACATGTCATAAATCTTAATTTTACTGAACGATTTTTGCTGAAATGATTATCAGGAACAAACGTTACCGACTAGGGTTAAAATCGTACTTGATTGTCACCTTCTGAGTCTTTAAATCTTTTAAAGAATAATTATCTTCCTTATTGCCAGTTTTTGCAAGAGTTAAATGGAGTGATGTTTAGATCTGATTTGTTGTAGAAAAGCTCAACCTTAATATGCTTCAGTTTTGTATGACTTTGTTTGCATGTATGTTTCATATAGAATTTAGTGCTTGATTGCTATTATTTCTGCCTGATGTGATATTTAATGTCTTGCTATGCTTTTAATATGTCTCGCTATGTTTTTTTTACATGTCTTGCTTTGCTCTTTTATATGTATGCTATGCTGTTTATATGTTTTGCTTTGCTTTTTATGTATGCTGTTTTGCTATGCATTTTATGTGTCTTGCTATGCTTTTATATGTCTTATGTGCTATAGCTTCGTTTTCGTTTTAAGTATGTGATCTATGTATGTATGTCGGTTTTAAAAGCTCTATAGAGCTTATGTTATATTGTTACATGTTGCACCGACTTTAAATAAATATTACTTGACTTGACTTGACTTGCCCTCAACGTTGCTGCAATGCCATAGGTCGAACTGGGGGTTTTTGCGTATCATTTTATAACAAGCTCCGCCTCTGAGCCAAGGTTTTCTTCCAAACTTCTTGTTTAATCCCACCACCTAATATAAAATTAAATAATTAAATCAATCAATAATATAGAGTTGTGTGTGTGTGAGTGTTTTTAACGCCCTTGTCGACGCACCTAAAATTGGATGATGCGAGATTGCCAAGGGATTCAGAATTTTGGAAAAAGTTGAGGGGGTGAAGGCAAATTAATTTATTGCAGAAAATCTGCACGAAAATTACAAATTGAATCAGGAAAAGGTATTCCTTTCCCCGAACAACAACCCCATTCAGATCCACCACTGCTTTAACATGTTTTTATTCAAAAGTATAAACGAAAACTTTTTTTTAATTGTTTTTTTCCTTGAAAAGGAGTGTGTGGGTGTGGTGTTTTACGCCTAGCGACACTATATGGGTTATGTATTGGCGATTGCCAAAGAAGCCATGAACATGGAAAATTTTATTTTTACTATAAAAATTGTATCTTTTTAATTTGAAATTAATATTGCTGAATGGATTTTTTTAAATTTTACATTGAAAGAGAAATCCTCAAAATTATATAGTTTCTATCGATTAAGGGCCTGGTTTAAGTGGTGCTTTGTTTAAACGAAACCGAAACCCTGATAGAATACTGTATTTGTTTTGCATTGTAATGTTGTGTGCAATTGAGTGTCATATACATGTATGTTATGCCCTACAAAGGCCACTATGATTAGGAATTAAGAATATCTTATCTTTGCTAGAAAAATTTCGCGTTTGAAAACTTAATTATTGAAAAAAAAACGCTAATGAATTAATAACGCTATATATTAATATCTAACACTACAAAATCTTCTTTTTTTACGTTAAAACTCCTTTTCGGAGTCTTTTGTATATTCATATTGATGATATTTGCAGGGGCACCTGCTAAAAGTAATGTTACATTTTGTGACAATGTCATTAATTTTTAGTTATATTGTCATTTTTTATGCTGACTCTGGTTCAATGAAATCCGTCAAATGCACATTTTGTCTATGCCTACAGAAATGTAAAATTATTTGCGTTTTTATAAATGTCTATGAAAACTGAAAGTCTTCGGCTATCTTCAGAATTTTTCAATTCTTTTGAGCTTTCTTTTAAATTCTTAGTCATTTGGTTTGTCAACTCTCGCGTGCCTGCCTTTTTCAGTTTTTTCTCTACTGCATTTTGAAGGCTTCTGTTTTTAGTCACTTATTAGTTATCAAAATGAAAATACAAGTAAGCAGTACATGTTTTCAAATTTTCTTAGCTCAGGCTTTTGAAAATGATCACAAATAATTAAAGGCTATTTTAAAATTGAATGCAGCTAAGGGTTGCACTTAATGTAAATATGCAAAAAGACGTAACGGATCGATCTAATTATATTTGCAAAAATGAAGTCTGAGAAAACATTACCGCTATATCTTATTTGCACTGCAATTTACAATACGCCTGAAACAATTTATAATTTAAAAATCAAGATTTGCTATTGATGGAAACAAGGAAATGTGCATTAACCGTCTATTTTAATACACCTACGTTAAAAGTTTATATTAAACATGGTGTTGATAAGTTCTGACCACTAGCAGATCCATAAAAGGGGC